>VYXH01000108.1:257425-294770 GCA_013397275.1 Burhinus bistriatus | reverse complement strand
TCCGCCCGCTGGGGGGGGAGCGCCCGGGGCGCCCTGGTCGCCGCCGGGAGGGCTCGGCCCTGCGGGGCCCGCAGCGTGCCCTGCCCGCCTGGGACCCGCGTCCACCCCCGGGCCTCCCGTCACGCGTGTGCTGTGCGCTGCCCACGGGGGGGCCGGTCTGCGCCGAATCACTGCCTGCCGCTTTGCAGCACCCTGATGTCTGTGCGTGGCCTGAACGCTGGTGAGAGTGAGGGTTTACTGGTTTTCTTTAGAAGGGACTCTGAAGTTACAAAGTTTGACCATGTACTGAAACCATAGACACGGATCCCATGGCGGAGCTGTAAGAGGGATCCCCACCTTTGGCCATACATCTCTTCTAAAAGGCACGTGGGCTTTCGGGCATTGGGAGAGATGGAGAATTCATCTCTTCCCTTGGTGATCACCCACCCTCAGTGGCGAGCCTGTCTATATCCTTTGTCATGAGCACTTGTCCAGCCTCAGCCTGTAACCAGTGGCCTGACCAAATCCTGATATGTTAGTCCCATCGCCTCCAGCTCCAACACCTGTGAGTTCCTTATGGAGGTCTCTGGAGAGTGGCTGGTCACCAGGTTGGTGCTGATGGGCGGCAGAGTGGGGAGCAGGAGGTGCGCATGGAGTTCCACCTTGCTGGACTGCCTGATGATGTGTGCCTGGACAGAGCAGGGCAGAGGGGGGGGGGAGGGCTCTTCCTTGAGTTTCAGGTTTTCTTTAATTCCTTCTGTATAAAGCTACTTGGGCACTTCTGAGCCTGGGTGGCACTTGCAAGAGCCACAAATGAGCTTGGGCTACCAGCTGCTGGTTTTGGTAGCATCAGAATGAGCTCCTCAAAAGCCACCACTCACCTGTCCCCTTGCTTTGGCCCTACATGCCAGAAGTCCTGGGCATGCTGAGCAACAGCAGCAAGCAGCTCAGTAACTTGGCTAGTCCATATCCCACAGGGACTGGAGGTGTTTCTCAATCAAAGGGCTAATGTGACCGTCATTCCCAAAACGTGCGTGTACTGAATCAGGTTCCTCACAAGCATGGCTAGAAGGGGGTTGCCAGAGCCTGTCCCCATTGCCCCTGTGGCCAGCAGTTACAGCATGCTGGGAAAGAAGGAAAGGCAAGCTGAAATCCCCTCAGGCAGGAAAAGGAGAGGAATTATGTTTTCGTTGCTCTAAATGCCTGCTCTGGACAAAAAGTGGCTGCATCCAGCTCACCCAGGTTGGTGAGGAAGAGCTTATGCTAGCCCTAACCCCAGGAGAGACTTCTCAGCTGAGCAAAGCAGAAAGAGGGAGCAAGGGAGAGCTGCAGAGAGATGAGGCTCAGGGCATTTTCTGCTGGCAGACCCCAACAGTCAGATCTGCTCTCAGCATGCCCATACTCATGAACCATCCCTTCTGTGTGGTATGCATGAGGTATGCAATGGATACCAAGACTGTCAGTTCTGTTTGACAGCAAGAACTGAAAAATGAGGTAGAACAGCTCACTGCATTGCTGCTCCTAAGCTTTAGGTACATACAGACTTGAAAAACATACCCCAGACTCGCTGACCCAGGAGCTTAAGTTGAAATGCTCTGCCTGGCATGCATCAACATGGCTGTTCATAATCACAAGTGAACAAGCGCTCATTGTTAAAAGATGTGGTTTGCTTACTCCTGGAGTGGAATGCCAAATCGTATTTTTTTTTTCCTTTAAATATCAGTCATATTCACTGAGTTATATATTCACTGCATAGCATTTGATCACATGCAGAATGAACAGATCTTGACGAAAAAAACAACCCCAAATTTTGCCATGCCAAAAACTCCAGTGAAAAGAAGCGTGCCAGTAAAGTGCATCTTCCCACCCTTATTTCAACTGCCTAAGTTTCTGCCCCACATGATGCACGTGCATACGTATCACTCAGTGATAAGCACTGTGACCCTACAGACCTGACAGGACAAACTTGAACAAACAGGAAAAAAATATTTACCAAAGTGAATCAAATAGAGTAGAATTTATATCCTCATTTTTATATCTCATTGCTGTTGTTCCAAAGGGAGAGGCTCTCACCTCCCAGTAAAGGAGACCATAATAGCACTCAGCAGCTATCTTTATTTACCAAATTCACCTAGTACTTCCATTCCAAAGTCAAACTGAGTATTATTTGCAGTGAGTCACGATACTAACATGAAATCAGTCTGTATGCGGTTACTCAAGCTGAGTGCTATCAAGAACTTGGGGCAGGATTGATCTTGCATGTGGTGGGACAAGGCAATTCACCCTCTGCAGACGGCTGTTTCTGCCCACTAACTGAAAAGGGAGCGTGTAGAGGGATAGAGTTAGTTGTCCAAGTCAATGTGAATCCCATCCCTCCTATTTTTTACTGCTTAGTATGTGTATGTGCTCCTCTCCAGTCATTTATGCCTGCAGGGGGGAGATATGGAAGAAAAATGCTCTGCTTTTGCTTCCCTGGGAAAACTGCTTTGGGAAATACCCTGGGCTAGAGCAGCAGCTGACTCTTTTAGTCTTAGCAGGGAAAATTTTCCTAGAACAGAGTTAGCTTTTTCGTTGGTTAACTCATGGCATTTTAAGTAGGTAACAAACCAGAGGCTGGAGGAATAAGGACATACCCTGCAGTGTGATGTGTAATGAGAGCTCACTTTCATTTCTTTCATGTTGCAGGATTGTGTCCATCCCCTGTCCAGCCCCTTCTCACTTTGCTCCACGCAGCAAGTCCAGGGGCTCTCTGGCTTAGGTAGGGGCCCAAATCAGTACAACAGCTAAAGCTTTCACGGCAGCAGGGCTTGCGCTGCTCTTTGCAAATGAGCTTACATTTCCTGGCTCTTTGCAGGCACAGTCTTTATGTCTGACAAAACACTTTCATTTCCACTGAGATCCAGTACACTAAGATCCTTAGAAAAAGAATTGTCTCGAGTATCATACTCGCTGGAGAGATAGGACCACGCTTCTAAAATACGTAAAATAAAAGTAAGAGATGCAGGCTAAGAGCTGGGGCGCCATAACCCAGAAACATGGGGAAGCGAGACTGATGGGAGCAGGATTAACTGCTTGGTTTATCCCACTTGGTGTTGCTGGTGCCAGAAATTCTTTACAGTATTTTGTTGCTTTTGCGGTCTTTCCACACCAAACTTCTGAAGCTGTAATTTCAGTTTTTCTTTTTCCTTTATTAGTCTGTGTGCTCATCTTGCTCTTTCACTTAAGAGCTCCTCATCCAAGGATTTATTTGTAAGAAACCCTGTGAGACCACATCCCAGGATAGGTAAGACTACAGATATTCAAAGACAGGGAGTTTGGTGTTCAGTTGTGGACCGTAGTTTTCCCTGCCTGTTTGTTCTTCAGCCTAAGTTGTGTATTTAAGAGGGAGAAAAAACACATTCTGCATTGTTGTAATTCAGAACAGATTTTTCTCCTCTCCTGACAGCAAGTAATAAATCCCTTCACACAACTTCTGCATGTCCATACTGAAACGGCAGGTTGGTTGGGGCATGCCTTCAGCCACTGCTCGTGGCATCGCACCCCATCTGGCTGCAACATGGCCCCTGGTCAGAGAGTTGTAGTTAATTATAAATTGCTCTCCACATTGGAGAACACACACACGAGTGGGTATGCTTGACACTGTCCAACTCCATCAAGTCCATTCTGGTGCTTCGAGGCTCTGAAGATGCACATCTTTCCACAAGTAAGCTGGAGACCTTGGGACCCTCCCTCTGATTTGAGGGAGACTCCAAAAAAGCCAGCTCTTCAGGAGCACGGGCCAGACAGCAGTTCTCAGAGAAAGCTGTTTCTGCAGGGTAGGTTGCTTCATTCAGGTCCCCCAGGGCTAAACCAGCACCCTAGCTTTGTGCAGGACACCCCAACCTGCTCTAGAGAAGAAAATTCTGGGGACTCAGAGGAATTGACCAGTTTTTGTCAAATAGCTTAGGTGAAACGTAAACAGCATGCAGCAGCTTTGAGCATTGGCTCTTTGGTTTCCCTCCTGGTGTACTGAAGGGGGGATTTGGGGTGAAAGCCAAGGGAAGAATGTAAATCATCATTGTCCCAAACACAGAAGACCAGGCACGTTGTCCTCCCCCTCTTCGCTTTCCCCTCCAGCCTCCATGGCTGCAGGGACACTGGACCAGGAGGACAGGGAAAATGGTGGAGAGCGGCTCTATTAGTGATTTGATGAAGCGCTAACAGCAAGCAGGGCACCGTGCATCCCTCTGATCTCAGAGCTGCCTCGTGATGGCTGAGCTACCTCGCTGGAGGAGGAAATGACTCACGTTGCTGTGGCCAGCCAGCCTTGGGCAGCACCCTTCAGCCCAGGAGGGGCTAGGTGCAATGAAAAATTGAACTTACAGCATGGAGCGCTTTCCTTACTGCAGACTATGAATAGCAAAACATTTGCTTTTGCTTCAGAATTACCCTTATCTAGGTTTCTCTATTAAAAAAAAAACCTATTGAAACTGAGACGGAGGGTGCGGAGGTGTGGGAAGGGATGAGTGTGCTGCCTTCCACTTCCCCTTCAGCAGAGATCAGACTATTTTCAGAATGATGTGTCTTGTAACTGGAAGCACCGGCAGCCCGGGCATAACTGGGGCAATGGAGGAAGGGCTTGGCTTGTGTGGATTTATCCACATAGATGGTGCTTTTCGTTTCTTTTCGTTTCTTTTCATTTCTTTTCGTCATGCAGGGAGGACCAGCGGGAACAAGTGGTACCGCATTGTTCTGTTCCTGCCTCACCTCTGGCCCGAAATGGCATTGTGGGGTGTGTGTTTCTGTAACTAATCCTCGAGAAAGCACCTGCGCGGTCAGAAATGGGAGTCTTGCTCCCAAGACCATGCATCTCTTCCTGCAGCCTGTGTCCAGCCCAGCATCAGTTAGTTCCCAGCACCAAGAGGGACGGGGGGAGGAGGGCAGGAATCCTGGTCCCCTTCAGCTGTGACAGTACGGTAACTCCTGAGCAAGTACTTACACCTGCATAAGAGCAGGTTCAGACGAACCAGCTTCCTTTACTATGGGCACGCAGTTATACTGGTAAAAAGCACAGCTGTAATGGAAGAGCTGGTTCTGCCTTCAGGGGCTTCCATTGCTGCAAAGCAAACTATCCCAGTATAGACTGGCCTGCTGCAAAGTGGGATCAGAAAGTTTGAAAATTTAATTTAAAAAGGTAACAAACTAAAGTGAAGAGTAGTAAGGAGATTACTCGTAACCTCAGGTTGCGTTTGGAGAGTCTCACCTGTGCCTGCGTTTGCTACTGGGCCTCAGCCTGGTGCAGATGTTTGCAGCTTCACCACTTCCCTCTTTATTTTCCTCCCTTCAGAGCGAGCTGGAGATGGTGGACCATCTTGCAAACACTGAGATCAACAGCCAGCGCATTGCTGCTGTGGAAAACTGCTTTGGGGCTTCTGGACAGCCCTTAGCCGTGCCAGGAAGGGTCCTTCTAGGAGAAGGGATTTTAACCAAAGAATGCCGCAAGAAACCAAAGCCTCGCATATTCTTCCTTTTCAACGACATCCTTGTGTACGGCAGCATAGTCATCAACAAAAGGAAGTACAATTCCCAGCACATCATTCCCCTTGAAGATGTCACTTTGGAGACGCTGCCAGACACATTGCAGATGAAGAACCGTTGGATGATTAAAACCTCCAAGAAATCCTTTGTGGTTTCCGCGGCCTCCCTCACGGAGAGGAAGGAGTGGATCAGCCATCTGGAGGAGTGCATCAGGCACCTGCTGACAAAGACGGGCCGGCAGCCCTCCACGGAGCACGCGGCCCCCTGGATCCCAGACAAGGCGACGGACATCTGCATGCGCTGCACACAGACCAAGTTCTCCACGCTTACCCGAAGGCACCACTGCCGCAAGTGTGGCTTTGTCGTCTGCGCAGACTGCTCCAGGCAGAGGTTCCTGATGCCCCGGCTGTCCCCTAAGCCCCTGAGGGTCTGCAACCTCTGCTACAGGCAGCTGCTGGCAGAAAAGAAGAAGGAGGCAGAGGCAGATCGCAGGCAGCCAGAGCCGATCTGTTCTGCCATCCCAGGCTACGAACCCTCCAGCGGTGATGACAGTGACAAGTCTGACGACGACAAAGCTGACCAGTGGCCAGCAGACACAGAGTTTTATACCTCAGAAGTATCCTGGTCATCTTTCCATAGCTGACCTCCTTGGGACTCGGTGGCATTTAGACATTGGGAAGCCAACTTCTGGCCTCCAATGCATGTCCTTCTTGATGCGTTCTCTGGAGGCCATGCCTAGGAAGGTGGAACTTGGCCCCTGTGTGTGGTGTCTGCATGGGGAGCAGAGATGGGGTTACCCCTCTGGGACTATGTCTCATACGACGTGAGCAGAGAGCAGCAGCTCAGTGGAGAGCACAGACTGGGGCAGAGACCTGCACATCAGCCTTGGCCAAACGAGCTCACCGTTCAGTGCCTTAGTCTTCCTGTATGCAAAAACAGAGCAATACTAACTTGTGTTCTCAAATGTTTTGAGATTGGCTCTTTGGAGAAAAAGGAGCAAGAAATCCTGGACTTAAACACGCTTGCCTGCTAGCGGTGCGTTCCTCTGTCATGGCGAGGGGCTCTCCGGATGGCGTTTTCCACGAGCATTGCATCTACATCAGAGATTCTCACTGCAAGCGTGCCAGCCTGAGGACAGCCACTCACACCTGCACGGAAAGGTCCGTGGAATGGAAGCATGGGCTTCCATTTCTACACCCAGGTTTCTTGACTTTGGAAACACTAAGGAAATGGTGCTCCGCTGGTAGGGAGCACATATGAGGCTTGGTGTGAGCAGCCTTAGCAAAGCACTGGAGCATCCAGCTCTCACATAGGAAGAGGCCATTTTGGTGGTATCGGGCCAGCAGGGAAGAAGGAGAGGGGAAAGGGACAGGTAAAATTACACAGAGGAGGGAAACGCATTCTGCAGTGACTCAACTAAGTGCCCCACATCTCAAAAACAGACACTTCCACCAGATTACTTATCAGGTAAAAGGATGGCCCAGGGTGGACTTGTTAAAAGTCTTGAAAAATCCAGGAAAATGCTCCAAATTAAGATCCTGTGAAGCACAGCACTTCATCTTCCACTTCTCTCCCGAGCAGGAGCCCAAGGCATTGAATGCTCACTTATAAGCTCACCTCACATCTGTCACTCTCACGAGTCCAAAGTTAAGGTTCTTCATGTACTGGACTGGAGCCCAAGACTTTACAGTTAACTTGAGATCAACTTTAAAGTTCAAATTAAGTTAGAAATAAACTGTGTTTATGCAAGTTTTCTATCATAATATAGCGTGGGAGTAAATATACTGAAAATCAGACAACAGCAATTGTTTTGCAGCAGACGTTTCTACAAACTCTGTTATTACTTTTAGTATATTTTTGTATTGTGCATTTTATGCTCTGGAAAAGGAACATGGCTGGGAGTACACTGCCAATGTTATAAACCGTTTCCTTACCAGGACCTGTTCCAAACAGTGCATTGTCTGCCGGATGGCCAGACTTAGGGTTTTTTAAATTTCAGTTGAAAGTAATCATTCTTACTGTCTTTTGTAAACTGCCACTGTTCCAGTCAATTTGTATCACTTGACTGTGTGTGAATAAAGATATGGCCAACAGGAAGAAGCCAGGAAAATATGACAATAAAGTGTGTTGTTATTTAACAATAGTCTTAAACAAGAGCTGGGATCCAGGCCCAGCTGGCCAGCATGAGTTCTGACTCCTCAGCCGTGGGGTGAATGCTCGGGGTTTCTACTTACTGCTTGAAGGTAAGCACGAGTGAAAAAAAATTGCTAAATCTGATGCTGCCTTTCTATTTATACCATGTTATCATCTGACTGAGTTTTCCCAAGTCTTTTGCAATCCCCTGCAGTAGTCTGTATTAATTGAAACGGTATTTTTCCGGTGGAGGCGCAGCTTAGAGTGGGTCAACAAACCTTATGACCTAAGCAGATGTTTTTGGGTTTTAAAGCAATCGGTACACCGAGTTCTGTTTTTTCCATCCCTCTCCAAGCTTAGTTCATAACTCTGCGCAGCAGTGATTGTTTTTATAATGCCTCCCACCCACCAGAAGGGTGTACATGCTATGCAAACAGAAAATGACCTTAAAAATAAACAGCCGTTAGAACAGTTCACAGGCCAAAAATAGCCCAGCCGATGAATCCGTGTCCATAGCTGGCATTCCAGTTCCCTGCTCCTGAGTCGAAACTCCCAGTTTGTTCCTAGTAACTGCCTCCAGAAATGTATTCCAGTTTTGAACCTACTCCTTAGTTGTCTTAAGAGATCAGCTTTTCATTATCTTATGTGTCCAAAGGTCTCAATATTATCGGCCCCAAAAGAGCTATGAACTGGTTTTATCCACTAATGAAGGACAGGCATGCCTCTAACAAATGCCTTCTTGTTGAGCAAGAGCTTTTCTTAATCACAGCAGGAAAAAAAACCACAAAACCCAACCAAACAAACTCCAACAAAAACAACCTAGCCCCTTTTTTCTGTGCGTGCTGTAGTTGATGGCCTTTCTGGAAACGCACACACCTTCCAGCAGCTGGTATGTCCCCGCTCCTACAGGAGGTGGGTATGGAGTCAAGGGTGGAAAAGCTGTGGCGCCCTTGTGAATAACGGAGAATAAGGGCGACTCGCATCACATACACACATTGCTGGTTTGAAACGTGGTGTTTTGGAGCCAAGGTGCACATCAGCACTTGCGCTTCCAGAAGCTTCTCACGTGCATGGTGCCCTCCTGTGTGTTACAGTGCTTTCAGACAGAGCTCTCCCTATCGCTAGCCGGTTGCTCTGTCTTGCTCCCAGCTCTGCAGCCGTGCAGGCGGTGTCGGGGTCGGGTGCTGCAGCTGCTGCCGCGTGGGGAGACCTGGAAAGGCTGGGGCTGCCAAGGGTTCCAGAAGATGCTTTCATATGGAAGCCCCAAGTAACCTAGTGACTCTTGAACTGTTAATGCACATGGCAAACGGAGCCTGCCCAGGAAAACATGGGGAAATTTAAACAAAGCCTCTCCTCCAGCTTCCTGTAGTTCTATTAGCTGAGCTGGGTTGCTCAGCACTGGGATTAGAGCCTGGTGCTCCTGGCTTCTGGCCTGCTCAACACATGGATTTTACATCACGGGCTGTGCTGTTACAGTCCAGCCTGGAGCTTTCCAGCCTGAGTCTATCTCCAGTGCATTAATGGGGCATTTCCTGATGGTTTGGGTTTTTTTCTTTTCTGAGCTAAATAAATGCCTTACCAGGGGTTCATTAAAGGTTACAAATCCATGCGACAAGGAAGAGCAGTAGCTTGAATGCTCACTTCGGAAAAACATCTGCAGGCTGGGGATCTTGTGGGCTCACATCGTCCTCTCGAAAGGCTTCCAAACGTGATGTGTGGGGGTCAGTTGCCAGAAAGGGTTCCTTGCTCAGCCCCTGCGTGAAGGTGTCATGGCCCAAAGGGCACAGCGCCGCACCCCGATGTGCACTGCTTCAGGAAATCGGACTGGCTGAAAACTGCTCCTTCTGCTCCCTCGAGCAGAAACTGGAGCCCAGGCACTTTTAGAAAAAATGGTTTTTGGCCCTCAGCAAAATGGTGCCTCTACAGCTGGGCACGCAAGAGCCAGAGAATAGTCCCTGTAGCTGTCAGGAGCAAGAAGAACACTAGTGCACTGAACACAGAGCAAAACTTGAATGTTAGCATCAGACCTGCTGAAACTGCTGGGCATTCTCCAGCAGAGACAGGAAAACAGAGTTAAGGGCCATGCGGCGATGCAGTCCTCACCTGCTCCCCGAAGTCAGTGGGAAGGTGAGGAAGAGGATGGCGCTGCTGTAGCAGCCAGTCACAAAAGCCAAAGGAAAGGTAACGAGCAGCTTTGCTCTGTGAATAAACTGAAAAGAAAGGTTCAAAGAGGTTCAATGAAGCACGTGCGCTCTGCCGTCCCGAGGTGCAGCCAAGGCACGCCACCAACTCCAGAGCACGGCGCTGACTCAGTGGTTCACAAGCACTGGGAGGCAGCAGGGTGAAGCAAGCCAGCTCCACGGTCGGATTCTTGCTCCCAGTTACTCACTCACTCAGTTTTTATCCAAGTAGGAATTCCAGCCCTGCCACAGCCTGCGGCCTCTTCCCGCTCACTATAGCTACAAGGCAGTTTCTCATGTTCCTCAGCCTGGGATTTTTGCGTAGGAGGAGGAACCAAGGAGCACAGTCCCAGCTCTGCTGAGCTTTAAAGCCATGTGTCTCCAATTAAAAATACAGGCTTCTGTTTCTGACTCTTTCTGCTCCAGGCCATGGATCTTTAAGAAAGGTGTTGTCAGGAAGATGTTACACTACTGTCACTTCCATGGTGGACACGCATATGGCAAAACAGCCCCGAGAAACTCTTGCTCAAGACCCAAGTGCTGGAGATGTTCTCCAGAGCACCTGGGGAGGAGCGCTGCGCTCCGGGGAAGCACAGGCCGCACTCCATGGTGTAAGGCACTGGGGGGGCAACACACAGCCAGGTCTGCTTTATGGTGCACGTCACAGGCAGGAGAAACCCCAGTGCCGCACATGTGTATGGGAAGGAGCCTCTCCTGCTCGCGCACTTGTTCATAAAACCTCCAAACAGACACAGCAGTCGGTGCTGCGGTCCCGAGAGGGCGGCTGGGGGGGGATGAGGCAGGCAGGGAGGCGGTGTCGAGTACTGATGAACACCGAGCGACTCCCTTGGAGTTGGCATTTGACTTCATTTCCAGGAAGGCTCAGAAATGCAAATAAACCATAAGCAGGTTTTCTGTAAACCTCTTATCGAGAGGTTCATGGCCAAGAGCGAGTTACACAACCTCCTCAGTTTGCTGTTGTAGGAAGGGCAGAGAAAAAGGAGGAGGGAAGCTAGATATGAAGTTTTGCTTTAATGGAGCACTCTTGTGCAGAGTCCTCTCTCGCACAGTCAAACCACCCTGGGGCTGAGCATCCACTGCTGGCACTGATCCTCCTGCCCAGCACTGATCCCGCTGCCCGGCACTGATCCTGCTGCCCGGCACTGATCCCGCTGCCCGGCACTGATCCTGCTGCCCGGCACTGATCCCGCTGCCCGGCACTGATCCTGCTGCCCGGCACTGATCCCGCTGCCTGGGCTGCCCCATGCAGCAAGGGAATGTGGCGTCCCAGTTTGAGCTTTGTCAAGCCTCTCCTTTTTTTGTTCTAAACACAATATGTTTTGGTGAGAACCTGAGAAAAAAACAGACTTGAGAAGGGAAAATCATTAGCTCAAGGCCAGACAGGCCACTTTTCCTCTAACAGACAGCAACAAGAAAAAAAAGTCACGTGTGGGTTTTATCAGAAGAGTTACACATAAGGTAAAACCAGACCCATAGTTGTTTCATATACAAAGGATCTTCCAGAGACACCAGAGGGAAAAGTGACACCGAGGCCTCTCCACAGATTTGCTCCCCCTCCTGTTGAAGCCCGCAGGAGGAAGCATGTCCCCCAACACACATCACACCCCACGCAGCCTGCGACGACCCCTTACAGAGCACGGCCCAGCTGTGAGGAGGCAGCAAGGGCGAGCGTGTGTGCTGGGGGAACCCCTCGGCAGCCTGCCTGAGCTGCACGTCTCCGTGTGCGGGACGCGGGCTCTGCACCGTGCCAGAGCTGCAGAACGAACCCCATGCCCGTGCCAGCGTGCAGGAGAGCAGCCCTTATGGCAGCACCCCTCACAGCCGTCCTCAAATGGCTGGAATGGCTCAGATACTGCGGTGCGAGCTGGCAAACCAAACCCACAAACCAGAGCCACCAGCACCCGGGTCACAACTACCTGGTTTCCATCAAAGCCTCTGACTTGATGAGTCTGCTCAGCAGCAAGTTTCAGGCAAACCAAACTGAGTCCCTAGCGCCTTCCAAAAAATGGCCTTGAGCACGCTTGTTTACTGACCAGCCCAGCAAGGTTTCACTGTGCGTAGCTTTCTTAGTCCAAAGGTCTTTCATACGCTCCCGTAAGACTTTGCATGCCCTTTGCATCCCGCTCCCAGTACCGGAACGAGATGGTCCAGCTTCTGTGGCTGGGGCCACAGAAGCAGGGAGCTGCCTGAGCATCTTCCCCCTGGCACAGCTCCAGCTTCTCTCCTCTCCAAGGAGAGACTTTTTCCCTGGCTTGGCAGGATCCAGCTGCTCTCCCTGACACACTCCTAACACAGCTGATGTTACTGAGTCACCCCAGCAGAGCAGAGGGAGGAGAGACACTGAGCGTTAACCCTGCAAGGGCCTCTGCAGCAGAGCCTCCTGCTGCGCTTTGTGCAGGGGAGACACCTTACCCCCCCAAACCTCAACAGAGACAGGCTGGTGCCAGTCACACCCGTCCCGTGGCCAGGGGAGGACTTGTCCCGCAGGGTATCTCAGGCTGCGGCCGCATTTGTTCATTCTAGTAGCACCCAGTTCAAGGCAGACACGGCACCCGCAGCCCAGCAGGCTGAGCAAGCCCCTGTACCTGAGCTGGGCCCCCCCGGGCACTCGGGACATCGCATGCTGCAGCCATCTGTTCGCAAGGGAACAGCCCTAACCATGAGAGGTTCTACAAAAGCCACTGGTGAAGAGCCACAGTGTTAATCAGGAGACTGTCGCGCTTTGCTATTTCAAGATTTCAGCAGCACCACTGCTGTCCCTGTAACATCCAGCAGTTAGAGGTATGTTACCTTCATAAAACCGGGGTCTGTAATGCAGCTGGCGCAGCCCCCAAGCAAGGGCAGCCCCTCGCAGCACGCTCCTGGAGCCCAAAGACAGCCCCTTCTGGAGCAGCAGCACAGCAAGCACCCTGGCCATCACTAAGCAAGCATCCCTCCCACCAGCTGACATTCTCCTCTCCTCAGGGACATGCGATAGCCAAAGCCCAGCACACGGCCGTGTCACAGAAGGGAGTCTAAAGGATATGTTTGTTGGTTTAGACCTTACAAGTTAGAGACAGACTGGTAAAAATAGGGTTACTCCTCCACACAGCTTCCCCCCCAGTTTCAGCACCCTCATCGCTCAGGAGAATCATCTGGGCAATCCATAAAGCACAGGGGGATCCCCCAGGATTGCAACTTCTCTTCCCCTTGGGAGATGGGGGAAGGGTGCTGTGCTGGAAGCGGGCAGAGGACCTCATCATTCACTGAGCACGAGCGATGCAGCTCCCCGGACACAAGCCTTCACGGGCAGCTCCAGAACCAGATGTGGTGTTAGCAGCTGTTTGGCGCACAGCAGGCTGATCCAGCTCTGCCTCCCACCCAGCAGCACTTGAACTCCTCCCAGCCCATCCTCCTCCACCAGAATTTGTCTCCTGTGTTTCAGAGGCTGAGTTTTCCTGGGGCTGGCCCGGCCAGCTACGTGGGATGCCAGAGCTGCGGTGCGGGGCACGCTGGAGCTTCCCAGTGCACGCTGGAGCTTCCCAGTGCACGGTGCTCAGGGTGTCCCTCCCAGCTGAACCAGCGCTGCACAGCAGGGACCCCTGCCAGCTGGGGGGGGCTGGCTGCAGGTGTGGGAAGAACAGCAAGGTAGGGGAAGACAAGGAGCTTTTTTTATATATATAAACTTTGAATTAGTTCTGTGAGAACACTTAAACATGCAAAAAGAAAATGTGAAGAACTTTTCAATCAGCATATGATCCATGCAATCTCTCTCTGTAAAACAACTTCTGCAAAACAAAGCAATAGCATGACCGTATCTTAATACAACTTCCACTGTACATGGGTGTGAATAAAGGAGCTTTCCTTCCTTTGGATTCTGGTGGCAGGGAGGCATTTTCTGCTTGGTGCAAGCAATAACAATACTTGGTTTAGTTTTTAAGCTGATACTGCAGTTTCGAGGATATGAAATGATGGATTGCAGCTGACGGACCAAGAGAGGTTAGGCTTTCCTACCTCTGCTTAATCACTTGTTTGTACATGGGAAAGTGTTGAGGGAGGAAGGCTGCACTCCTGAGCGGGATAAGAGGCACAAAGGCAAACGGGCAGGTCTTCCCCTGTCACAGGAAAACCCTTTTGTACAATAGGAAGCATGCCACTCTCTTTTAAGAACCCGATTGCTTTGGCAGCACATACGTCACATTTTACTTGCAGTAGCACGTATGTTGGCACAACGCTGCAGAAATTGTGCGCTGCATGTATTTGGGATGACATATGAAAGCAGTCCTAATAAACCAGAGCCAGAGTTCACCTACCTCAAAATCATGAGGGATGGCATGTAAAGAGGCACCTATACAGAGCAATACTTCCACTAGTTTAGTCTCTCGTCAGCCCGTGGTGAGAAACTTCTTGAGGCAGCGGTTGATTCTGGCCTGGTGTGTTTAATAGTCCTCCCTGCCATCAACCTGCCTAATTGCTTTCTGAACACATTTTTTGTTTTGGCATCTTGAGCATCCTGTGCCAATTAGCTCCGCAATTCCCTGTTACGCCGTGTGAACAAGCACTTCCCTTCACCTCCGCCAGTTCAGCGGCTGCACCCTGCCTTCTGTGCCCCAGTATTGTTCCTCCCGTTCACCTCTGTGCCGTTCACAGCCGCAACCAAAGCTCTCCCCATGTGTCTTTTCCAGGTTGAACAGTTTTAAACTAGCCCATCTCTCTTTAACACAGATGCCCTCCCATACCGTGTTATCCTTCTCTGCATCCTTCCCAGCTCTACAATGCCCTTTTTGGCCCAAAAAGCCAGAGGGGATCGAGCAGACTGCACAGACTATTCAACATGTGGCTGCGACCTGGATTCATTCAGTGACATAATAACATTTACTGCCGCCTTCTTGGTTTCCTTCCCTGTCCATCCTAACCTTCTCGCTGCCTTCTGACCTGCTGCTGAGCACCGAGCTTGTCTTGTCAGAAATCTGTCCACAGCGACCTCAGGCTCTTTCCTGAGAGAAAATAGGAGTCTCAGAGCCCAGCGCTGTGACCATATGATCAGGGTTATCTTTCTTCTGGGGGCACTTACCAGTACTAACCAATACCTACCGGTCTACTGACCGCTGGCTCACGTCGATGCTAGCAGCTGATGGCAGGCACTGCAGTGCTGCGGGCAGGTGGCTTCGCTGCCGGAAAGGCTTTGAAACCTTGCAGTTAAAGCAGCACATCCGCTCTGTTCCTTGACATGTCAGCACAGCACATGCACCCGGTGTGACCTCGTTTTCCTTTGCGACCAGTACACACCAGTACACTGCTGTAAGTACAACGCAGCGCCAGCAGCACTGAAACTGGGGCTCTTCAGTTAAGAAGCGCCCGGGTTTAACTCAGTGGCACTGGGGCTGCCTCCTCTGGGCAGGGTTAGGAGATGGTGGAGGCCGTACGCAGGGATGGAAACCGAGATGCTGCCAAACACTGGAGCCACTTCGTTACACACTTGGCATGGTGCTGCTTTGCATGAACGTTTGAGGTTCCCAAAGATGCACCAGGGCTAACCAAAAGACATGGGGCAGCTTCGAAGCTGGCTCAGTTGTTGGGGTGTAAGCAGTTGGTTAATTGATTTCCTTGCTGCTATCTCAAGACACCATCCAATTTTGGTTTATTGCATAACAATACAGTACAGTTAAATTATGCACAGTAGAAATCCATACCTTTGTCGCAAGGCTGCGTGGCAGCTTAATTAGTTAGTATCAGCAGAGCACTTTGAAGATGTAAAGCACTACAAGAGTGCTCCTTATTATCCTCATTGCTACTTATCATTAGTGGCACAATGTGAAGGCTAATCTTCGTCCCCTACTCAGGGGGGATGTGCTGCCACCATTGTCAGCAGCCCCAGTCCCACGGGGCCGGGCTGGGGACATGAAAGCCCAAAATTAGGATTAGACGCAGTGGCAGCACAGGCTCCTGCAGAGTTAAACTTCAGAGACGGCAGAAAGCCTCAAGTATGCAGGCGGCTGCCAGGCGATGGGAGGCTGTTTGCTGTGGTTATGGAACAAATATTTTTATACACAGATTCCTGGAGAGAACGGCTGGGAAAAAGCAAGCAAGCCCCTTTTATGGAAACTAACAAAATCAGATCCAAGAGCCTGCCTCGCCAGCACCCTATTTAGCATTTTATGACTGACTTTGTTCCTGCATAAGAGATTAATAAACTGCAGTTTGGTCAAAAAGGCTGCTGCCTGAACTTTAGCTTACGGACAGGCACAGAGCAGACAGCTGATTCCGACTGATACTCCAGCAAGTATTCCGCTTTAATGCAGTATTTGCTAAACTGTTTTGCCTTGTCCCCTGCCTTCTTGGGTAACATGAAGCGTTTGCTCTTGCACTCCATCTCTCCCAAACCCAGCTGTTGTACCTTTTATATCCTTTGCCGCTCTAAAGGGAGCAAGTCTTTAATTTAGGATTTTGGAAAATCTAGTTACGTAGGGCTTAAAATTAACCTGGAAGTGCAAGATAGAGAAGTTAGGTGCCCCCCTCACTTCGGCCTGAAAGAGTGGGATTCTTGGAGCCAGAGAGGTTTGAGTAAACTGCAGACAGCAGTTAAAGCTCAGAGCTGCCCTGGCCTGCCTTTCTTCTTGCAGAAAGCTTCCATTACTATCAAACAGAATTGCCTGCCAGGGAGAGGGCAGAAAACTATCCGTTGGCACAGTTAGCTGGGCGAGAACAAAAAAATCACATTGGAAATGCATACAAATAAAAGGAGAATGTGCTTACCTACAATTCTGCACTCAGGATAGGCTTTACCCACCAGCCCACACGCTTCAGCAGGAGATGTGGATCTCCTCCAGCTCCAAGGGAATGCTGGTGCCTGGGGAGGTATGGTCAGGGCTGCACACACCCCTGCCCCAGCTCCATGATCTCTCTCATCGGGAACCCTCCTATCTCTATAAGTGTTCAGGAGCCGATTCTGACTCGGCTGGGTGATTCTCCAATTAATTTGTAATAATGTCTCAATACATGAAGCTGCTCAGGGAGCTGCAGTGGGGCGAGATAAAATTAAGACCTCCAAAGCTCTTGTTTTGTTACATCAGTTTTGACCCCAAATTATACAGATTATTCATCATATCTTATTGACTGATACAGAAATAACAAACTCTTCATGCTGTCTTCAGATTACATGTACAAGGGAATATCTGAGAGTGCTCTACTCCAAAGCAGCATGCCAGAGCACAGGAAAGACTTAATTTCACCCTAAATCACTCCTGCTCACTGAGGCTGAGCAGGAAATAAGGAATACAAAACATTTGCATCCTGTTAGACACTCCTATGTGGGGTATAATTAGTTAAGGTCAAACACCAGTGTAAATCTTTCATTCCCCTGCAACAAAGAAAGTAGCTACATTTCACAACCTAGCAGTCTCGTCTTCTTCCCCATCGCTATGAGCCTCTACTGACATTTGTCACATTCCTCCTTTTTCAATGCTCATGTCCTGACTACAGGATCGGAGAGTGGTTAGCTGCATAATAGTGCTATTTCATTTTTGTAACACACCATTTCCTATGGACAGATTGCAAAGTGTTTAACAAAAAACGCATTCAGGGGCAAGATGGGAAGTTACTCAAGGTCATCCAGCAAACAAGCAGAAGAGCCAGCGAAGGTGTCCCTGACTGCAAGAGGGACATTGAGGTGCTGGAGCCTGTTCAGAGAAGGGGAACGAAGCTGGTGAAGGGTCTAGAGCACAAGTCTTATGAGGAGCAGCAGAGGGAACTGGGGTGGTTTAGCCTGGAGAAAAGGAGGCCGAGGGGAGACCTTATTGCTCGCTACAACTACCTGAAAGGAGGTTGTAGTGAGGGGGGGGTCGGTCTCTTCTCCCAAGTAACAAGCGATAGGACAAGAGGAATGGGCCTCAAGTTGCGCCAGGGGAGGTTTAGGATGGATATGAGGAAAAATTTCTTCACTGAAAAGGGTTATCGAGCATTGGAACAGGCTGCCCAGGGAAGTGGTTGAGTCACTATGCCTGGAGGTATTTAAAAGATGGGTGGACTCGGTGCTGAGGGACACAGTTTAGTGGTAACTTGGCAGTTTTAGGTTAACGATTGGACTTGATGATTCTATGATTCTTTTCCAAGGCCCAGCAAAATGGGCTTTCCACCAAGCCATGCTGCTGTACCTGCTGACAGCTGAAGTGTTGTCTGTGTTGGAAGATCAGCAGTGACACTAAATGAAACCACACCATTTTGAGGCAATTGCAAAGGTACAGATGTTCAAATGCAGTGTCTTTACTGAATGTTGAAAGCCATAATGTTCATGTTTGCCTAAATCCTTCCTGCTGAACAGTCATCCAAAGAAATGAATGCCTTCATTTTTGCAGACTTCAGAATAATTTTATATATTTACCTCTTAGGCTCTTCTGGAATTCATAAATCACACTTAATGAGAAGTATTAGCACACACTTACTGCAATTACATGATGAATGTTTGATTTCTGGCTTACAGCCTGAAAAATACATAGATTTCTGTGATCTCTAGAAAGGTAAAGATGAAACCTCATGTTTTAATTAGGGGCTAATAGCTTTAGTTCACTCCAATGCAAAGGCTTTTGGTTTTTTAAAAGCTTTCCAACCCAGCTGAAAGTCTGCTATTCAATTAGTCTGGAGTTATACATCAGCTGGCCAAGCAATGACAACCTTTCTAAGAAGCTAGTGCTTTCTCCATAAGAGCTTTAACTCTGGGGAAAAAAACGCATTGCTTTCACATCCTCTGGCTGCACCAGTGCTGCTAAACTGCTGGTGGAGACTGAGCTCAGCAGGTCCTACCACTGCAGCTCTGCAGGATTAAACCCCTGAGTCTGCCTGTATTTCACGAGCGAGCGCTACTGGAGCTGCTGTAACACTGTGAGGAAAAACAGGGAAAAAAAATTAATTTCCACATGAATCTGCATAGTTTTTAACAGAAATATTAAGATAAGTATAAATGCTGTATGACCAGAAATATGTGTGTGTGAAAGCACCAGAATAATTAAAAGAGAGGCCTATGTGGCTAGCGAGGGATGCCATTTCATCAAGTGGAGGAATGTGTTGCTCCTGTCGAGCCCTGGAGGCCCCATGCTGGCGAGACCACAGCACAGGCGTCTCCTGAACAGGAGACCCCACTCTGATAGCAGGACAGTAGCGGAGGTTGCAGCAAATCATATATGCCAGTCCTCATTCTGATAGCCCAACGGACTAACAGGAAGACAATATCAATAAGATAGAAAAAATATCCTAATGGGTATAAAGGATTTGCCCAAAAACTTAGTTCATCATTGACAATCGAGAAGAACCCAGCAGATGAAGCATGGATTTCACTCGTCCTCCATGTTGTGCACAAGCAATTCTGGTCAGACCATTTGAGCAGGTATGCCACGAGAGTATGCTGTGTAAAATCAATTTGCTTAATGACTTTGAATAACACAATCCCCTTCCATAAGGGGATCCTTAAGGGAAATATCTGTAAGATCTTTCAGTGAGTTTTGTAACACTAATTTCCTATAAACCAGCCAAAAGTAAGAAAAGGCATGCTAACCACCATTGGGCTGCAATCATCAAAGAGGTGTCATCTGAAAGAAATGTGGACACACTGGGTCTCAGTAGCTTTATGCTGCATGTGCTAAACAGAATTTCGCCTCAAAAGAGCACTTATCCTTGCCCACCTGAGTCCTTTGCAGCACAAGCTTTCCTCCTTAAGGAAGAGGTGAGTGTTACCGGGAGCGGGTGACTGCAGCCATTCCACTCCACCTGTGCCCCACGCACTGAAGAATGCCATGGCAGGAGCTATAGATCGTGAACTATGAGAGGGGAAAGCAGTTCATAGAATCATAGAATGGTTTAGGTTGGAAGGGACCTTCAAGATCATCTAGTTCCAACCCCCTTGCCATGGGCAAGGACACCTCCTACTAGACCAGGTGGCTCAAAGCTCCATCCAGCCTGGCCTTGAACACTTCCAGGGATGGGGCCTCCACAGCTTCCCTGGGCAACCTGTTCTAGTGCCTCACCACCCTCACAGTACAGAATTTCTTCCTGAGATCTAATCTAAATCTACCCTCTTCCAGTTTGAAGCCATTACCCCTCATCCTATCGCTACATACCCTTGTAAAAAGTCCCTCTCCAGTTCTTCCAGGGCACAGCAGCCTGTAATCCAGCTACAGTGGACAGTACAACACACCACACCGCTGGAATCATCTCAAACAATATGGTGAGAAATCAAATAATAACAACAAAATGCTAATAGTATCACACCCCATCAGCCAGCAGTCATCTCCCTGCACAGCCCTCCATCACTACCTGGGTGTCGTCATTACCACCTCCCATAAAAGCGGCTGAAGGGAGAAGCTGGGTGACTGCCCCAAGTCATCCAGCAAACTACTGCTGCCGGAGGTCAATCGGTTTCCTTAAACAAACTGCCCTTCGGCAGGCAGCAAAGCCTCTCTCCAAACCGCCCTCTCTTCAGAGCCCGCAGGCACAGGCAGGGGAGCAGCAGCCTGCAGAGCCACCCCAGCCACTGGCAAGCAGGGACCCCTCCGCAGGTGGCTGCACAGCACCCTCTCCTGCTGGCAGCCCACTTCAAGAGAGGTGGAGATGGTCTCCTTTGGGAATGTTCTTCCCCAGGAAAGCCCTCCGTAGGGGCGGGTGCGCAGCCCTGGAAGGAGAGGGGCTGTCGTTAGAAAAACTGCCCATGTAATGCTAATCTGTGTTACTTTTCATACTGGAGCAAATGGCGAGAGCTGATGTGACAAAGACGATGTAAATGGGCTGAGCCAAGAGCCACCAGACCCTCCTTCATGGGGGCAGGTACTTACGCAGCAGAACCTCAGCGCTGAGGTTCAAAGCAGCCTGATCACCTTCTGGACAGATTAGCACTGCTGGCGAGGTTCTCACCGCCTGCTGTAAACTCAACATTAGTCAGTTAATGGGATCTCAGGATTGTTCTGCTTTTACAGGTCTTTGTGTGCTCTGGAGTCAGTGGGTCAGTACAGGGAACCCTCTTCCACAGCAGAAGGATCTCACCAAAACCCTGTAAAACCTCCAGTTAATGAGAACTATAGCAACTACTTAAGCAGTATCATGGGCACTGTGGTGTGCCACCATGGTGGGCCACTCCAGCACCCTGTTCCCTACCCTTAGTTCAAGGCCTCTGTTGCAGTTCTTGTGCTCCTCCAGAGGACCAAGCCTGGGAGCTTCCGTGGTGCCATTGGGAACGGGACCTTTAAGAAGTCTGCGCTGTGACAGTGACTAGCAAAAGACAGAATTTTCACAGCCAAATACTCCTCAGTGCTGCAGTGAGCAGCAGTTACACACGGGCCAGTGGTACACAAGAGGCAACCACCAGTCCAAAGGTTGCGTGGTCCCAGAGAGAGCTGCTGCAGGTACACACCTGAAGGTGATAAAACCGAACAAAGAAACACAACCCTCCGAGAAACAAGCAATTACTCTTTTCTGGCTTACCAATTCAACTGTGGTCAATCAGTCTTTGCAAACTGGCTGCTGCTCAGCTCAGGTCACAAAATCCACTTGTCCTTCGGTAATGATGAGGGTGAAACCGCCCTCCTCTGCCTGATTGTTATTTTCTCACTACAATTAAATGTAACATGCAGCTGCAGTAAATATTTGTGCAGTCACAGCTCACATATGATAATCACCAAAAAAACCCGACTTCAGCAGGGAATGTATATGAATTCTAGTCTAGTCTGTAGCTGGGCTGATATTTGTAATCTAATACAAACTCATTAAAGCAAGGAATTTAACAGAGTAAGAGCAAAAAAGGAAGTTAACCCTACTTTTCATGGAAAAAGGTAACTGTGTTATCCATATACTGAGGCAGCCTTGATATTAAGAAATAACGTAATTGCCACTAGATGGCACATCTGAATTACTAATACATGTTTGAATTCNGAATCATAGAATGGTTTAGGTTGGAAGGGACCTTCAAGATCATCTAGTTCCAACCCCCTTGCCATGGGCAAGGACACCTCCTACTAGACCAGGTGGCTCAAAGCTCCATCCAGCCTGGCCTTGAACACTTCCAGGGATGGGGCCTCCACAGCTTCCCTGGGCAACCTGTTCTAGTGCCTCACCACCCTCACAGTACAGAATTTCTTCCTGAGATCTAATCTAAATCTACCCTCTTCCAGTTTGAAGCCATTACCCCTCATCCTATCGCTACATACCCTTGTAAAAAGTCCCTCTCCAGTTCTTCCAGGGCACAGCAGCCTGTAATCCAGCTACAGTGGACAGTACAACACACCACACCGCTGGAATCATCTCAAACAATATGGTGAGAAATCAAATAATAACAACAAAATGCTAATAGTATCACACCCCATCAGCCAGCAGTCATCTCCCTGCACAGCCCTCCATCACTACCTGGGTGTCGTCATTACCACCTCCCATAAAAGCGGCTGAAGGGAGAAGCTGGGTGACTGCCCCAAGTCATCCAGCAAACTACTGCTGCCGGAGGTCAATCGGTTTCCTTAAACAAACTGCCCTTCGGCAGGCAGCAAAGCCTCTCTCCAAACCGCCCTCTCTTCAGAGCCCGCAGGCACAGGCAGGGGAGCAGCAGCCTGCAGAGCCACCCCAGCCACTGGCAAGCAGGGACCCCTCCGCAGGTGGCTGCACAGCACCCTCTCCTGCTGGCAGCCCACTTCAAGAGAGGTGGAGATGGTCTCCTTTGGGAATGTTCTTCCCCAGGAAAGCCCTCCGTAGGGGCGGGTGCGCAGCCCTGGAAGGAGAGGGGCTGTCGTTAGAAAAACTGCCCATGTAATGCTAATCTGTGTTACTTTTCATACTGGAGCAAATGGCGAGAGCTGATGTGACAAAGACGATGTAAATGGGCTGAGCCAAGAGCCACCAGACCCTCCTTCATGGGGGCAGGTACTTACGCAGCAGAACCTCAGCGCTGAGGTTCAAAGCAGCCTGATCACCTTCTGGACAGATTAGCACTGCTGGCGAGGTTCTCACCGCCTGCTGTAAACTCAACATTAGTCAGTTAATGGGATCTCAGGATTGTTCTGCTTTTACAGGTCTTTGTGTGCTCTGGAGTCAGTGGGTCAGTACAGGGAACCCTCTTCCACAGCAGAAGGATCTCACCAAAACCCTGTAAAACCTCCAGTTAATGAGAACTATAGCAACTACTTAAGCAGTATCATGGGCACTGTGGTGTGCCACCATGGTGGGCCACTCCAGCACCCTGTTCCCTACCCTTAGTTCAAGGCCTCTGTTGCAGTTCTTGTGCTCCTCCAGAGGACCAAGCCTGGGAGCTTCCGTGGTGCCATTGGGAACGGGACCTTTAAGAAGTCTGCGCTGTGACAGTGACTAGCAAAAGACAGAATTTTCACAGCCAAATACTCCTCAGTGCTGCAGTGAGCAGCAGTTACACACGGGCCAGTGGTACACAAGAGGCAACCACCAGTCCAAAGGTTGCGTGGTCCCAGAGAGAGCTGCTGCAGGTACACACCTGAAGGTGATAAAACCGAACAAAGAAACACAACCCTCCGAGAAACAAGCAATTACTCTTTTCTGGCTTACCAATTCAACTGTGGTCAATCAGTCTTTGCAAACTGGCTGCTGCTCAGCTCAGGTCACAAAATCCACTTGTCCTTCGGTAATGATGAGGGTGAAACCGCCCTCCTCTGCCTGATTGTTATTTTCTCACTACAATTAAATGTAACATGCAGCTGCAGTAAATATTTGTGCAGTCACAGCTCACATATGATAATCACCAAAAAAACCCGACTTCAGCAGGGAATGTATATGAATTCTAGTCTAGTCTGTAGCTGGGCTGATATTTGTAATCTAATACAAACTCATTAAAGCAAGGAATTTAACAGAGTAAGAGCAAAAAAGGAAGTTAACCCTACTTTTCATGGAAAAAGGTAACTGTGTTATCCATATACTGAGGCAGCCTTGATATTAAGAAATAACGTAATTGCCACTAGATGGCACATCTGAATTACTAATACATGTTTGAATTCAGGATTGCCTTTAAAAAAAAAAAAAATTCCTTCTCTTTGCTAACATAACACTTTATAATCATGCTTGCTTTCTATTTTTGAAATCAGACAGCTTAAAAAAAAAAAAAACACATAGAAAAAAAGGAATTTTTAACTAAAAATACACCATTTGCCAGTGAAAACCTAGCTTGATTCTGTCACATCCACAACCAAACCAGGTTAATAACCAGCATCACAGATGGTTTCTTTATATAAATATGTACATCTTCCCATAGTGACTCTTTCAGCTGCTTCCCGAAACTGCTGGCACTGCGTTACCTCGTTTCCTAGGCGATAGCTCTGCCTTACGCTCAGCCTGGATGTTCTGCAGCTGGAATGGATTTCAGAAGATGCCATCCCTGCCTGTGGCCGTTTCCAATACTAACAAGGCATGCAGCGGTGGACATCCATGTCTCTACCCAAGAACAGCAACAGATGGATATGAATACATTCTCATGCAGCTGGTCTTTTCCTCAGATGATCAAATCTGCTGAAGAGTCCTTTTAACTTGCCCAAATCCCCGCATTAAGGCTACATACCAAATATCATGGGTGACCTCGATATAACAGCATAGGGCTGCACTCAGCAATAAAGGTAGAATTTGATCTTTTTGCAGCATTCAACAGTATGAACTGTCATAAACTACTAAAATAGAAACAACAAAACCATTGTGGCGTACCATGCTCATTCACCCTCCAGAGTTATTTACCAGGGTCTCCACAATCAGAAGTGGTTATTTCCTAATTCTCTTATGTCCAAACTCACTTCAGATGAACACTGAGCTGGATTCTGTTCTTCTTCTATTTCCAGCAGGGAAATGTGTTTCAGACCAAACTGCAAACCTATTGGTACCACTCTGAAAATAGGTACCTGCCACCTTCCAAGAACTTCTGCAAGCATCAAACCTGTTAAATACAGATACAGAGAACAAACAATTAAATTCATTTCTTCCTGGTTCTACTTCAGTCATCTGAAAACCTATGGAAGTTAAATTTATTACAATGACTAAGAGCATGCTACTCTGATGCACAAGAATATAAAGCTTCTCGGAGCTCAGCAGCAGTGGGGTTTAACATAAGCTAGACTGGTTCATACAGAACTCCGAACTACTTAGATCTGATTTCTGTTGGTATCCATATGACACACGCTCCCCTTACAGCACAGTGAAGGCTAAAAAACTGTAGTTCTCACAGGTTTATTATTTCTAAGGGTATAATAAAAAGCGTTTGAAAGAATACCCCAAGAAATAAAGTAACATAGGAGAGCACAGGATGGGACTCACATAATCTAAGCCCATTCATGTCTGTTACACTGATACAAGTGATAAAAATCAATTCACTACCTACATTTGGGCCCAAATTTATGAATACCTGTAAAATGGGAGTCATGATAGTGATGTCTGAAACCACTCTGAAATTTGTAATAGTATCCAGTATTTAAACAGATCGTTACAAGCTAACTGAAACCAACATCTTTAATAGGGCCTGCTTTACAATCAGATGTCAACTTCTTTTGTGTCTGGGTTTGAACAGCTGATTAGAAGACGGCAGGCTCAGTCCTATTGTATCGTTCAATCATCTGCTGCTGTTAGCAGTGTGTTGCTGTGCAAAGAGTGAATTTAATTTGTGAAATAACCAGAACACTGCAAATAAAAGTAGCTGCATTTATAAAAATAGTATTTTAAAATGGATATACAGAGTATGTAAAGTCTTAAAAAGCCAGTTGCAGTGTGTGTAATCTGTCAATGAAACTGAAAAAACACGGATTTCGGGATTGGCGTTATGAAACTGATGGGGTAAGGAGTGCTCACTTACCATTCACTTCCATCTGTCTTTCACGTCACTGAAAAAGTGTTTTCAAATTATGAGAACAATCACTGCCCTGCACTTGAGGCAGGCAAGTACACTGAATTTATTAATGGCAAATGGTACCTGCAGAAGTAAATTAATCAACTGTATACAATAGCAACTGCTAAGTTTAAAGCTTCACCATTTAAAACTCAACTTCTAGAAACCTCACCAGACACAAAGAGATATGTATCTTTATTTTAGGGGAAAAATGAAATTATCAGAGCAGTTTCATTTGTTATTACATATAAAAGGTGCCACACCTGCACGTTATTCCACTTCCGAACTTGTCTTACAAGTGCCTTGAAACAAATGGTGAACAACTGGCTGGGATATTCAGCAACATTGCATTTGTAGCTTACAGAGTTAACTGCAGCTGGCATGTCACCCCACACCACCACCACCGCTGCCAGCCACTGGCTGTCCAGTACAAGGCTGGCTTCTTCATCAAATTTCAGTACCCAGTTCTTAAAAGAGCTCATTTACTTTAAAGTAAAACACAGACCGCTATGATGCTTCTTATGAATATTTTAATGAAAACAGAGGACCAGCTGTTCAGGTTCAGTCAAGAAACCAATGCTGAAATGACAACCCTAATCCTGGGGATAGTACAAAAATGGCAGATTCAGCTCCCATTTTTTTAAAAGTGTATTCTTGTCATGCCTTCCCATTCTAGGAACTACTAATTGTGCACAGTTTGTTTACCTGTTGCTTTAAATCTTGTTTAGGCATTGGCTTCACTTCTTACAGAAAGGTATAAATAACTCAAGAATTGCAATAAAAATGCAACAAAAAATAAAATAATGATTGATATCTTTGAGTTCACAGTAGAATAACATACTTTCTTACAGCTTTCCTTTGCAGGACTGAAACTGAAACAGAAAGTAGGTAAAATTCTTCAGAGTGCCCTAGCTACTTTGGCACCTATACGTCATTCACAGAAGAAATTTAAAGCACTTACACAAACAGCATTAAATCTCCCAAATAAAACACAATTACTTTGAAAATTTTAACTAGTGATACATTAGTGTAAAAGAAGCGTATTTCCCTTTGGTGACTTGGAATTCAGTCCTAGTGCAGAGTAATTCAAAATTACCTAGCAAGACAGTATCAGGATAATGCAGTAAACTAATACTATCCTTACAAAAAAACAAAACAAAACAAATCACCAAAAAACAACAAACACCAAAAACCAACCCCAAACCAATACTTAGATCTGCCTATATTCATAATTAATACCCATAATTAATAATTGCTATGTTGAAGAATGATAATTGTCAGAGTAAAATTCATTACACTGTAAAAAGCCCACTCTGGAAGGGTTTATTCTCCATATTGTATCTCTGCTCTTAGCTCTTTGGATAGGTAATTTATCAGCACTGCTGTCAACTTCTGCTGGAGATTAGCATTTCCCATTACAAGAGCAGTCAGCTGAGCAATATCAGTCCAGTCTAAGCTCCTGAGAATAACAACGGCTTCATCATAGAGTTTCTGCTGCTCAGCAGGAGGCAATTCCAATAAAATCTGAGGAACCGGCCTGAACTGTCCAGTAGTCATCCAGGCACCAAGCAATCCACCAAATGCTCCTCCTAGAAAAGAGAGAGATAGATGTTACTCTTTACCAGTTAATGTTAAAATCTGAAATTCTATCCACAGCCTTCATCAACAACTTTCCCACCTTTATTAGGAATCAATGCAGAGTTGCATATACGTCTACTTTAACTAGGTTTATATATGATCCTCAAAGCACCAAGAAGGACTTTTAAAGCTTTTTACATCCACAGCAATCACAAAGGAACTCTTTACAGAATCAAAGTTTATAGCTTCAAGCTAGAAGTCAGAAACAAAACAACACTCCTTACAGCACTGGTCTCTTTAGCATAAGCTCTACTACTACTAAATAAAACCACGCCCAAGGAAAACATCTGACCAACAATTGCCTTATCCGCGCTATTAACATATAATCTCTTATTAGAAATTCCCAGAACAATCCAAACTTTCTGCTTCTGAAGCCCACCCCTCAGAAGGTGCTCACAGAGACCAAACCCATCAGCTTTGTGGGGGTAAACACATTCATCCTTTCAGCTACCAAATCAACACCCTACTCACACGGCCAACCCCAGGTGGCCAAGAAATGCTCTGGTAAGTAGAGTGGTTCCAGGTCATCAAGATAACACCAGAGGGATCCTCTACAGCTGACACAAGTGTGGGTGCTGCTGAGAAACCAGCCTTACACCCCTACACAGTTGTTCTCTTTCAAAGAGTTACCAGTCTAACTTGCAACACAGCGCGCTCTGACAGGAATTCACATGACTGGCACCGCTGCCCAGAGACACAGACATCCTGCTGGAAGGAAGAACCCTCGCAATGGAGGGGCATCAGAACAGACTCTGCCGCCAAAATTCCCACCCCAGTGACTGCTCCTAAAAAGTCATTTATGCCCTCACGGGCAAGCAGTTTTTCATTAGACAAAAAAATCTGTAATTTGCAGCTTTTATTCAGTTGACAATTTTTCCCATGACACCACAGAAATACCTGAAAGCCTACGATGGCTGAATTCATCTTCAAGGAACTTTTATGAGAACATCAATACCTGATTTAGGGAGCACTTAATGCAGAAGCCACTAGAAGTATTGATGTCTAAGTTCCTTGTCTATTGAGACAAGATTTGTTACATGATCGCACTTTTTCCCCCCAAGCAACACATCCACAATCCATTCTTCTCAGAGCAAGCAGTCCTTAGAAAGCACAATATACTGCAAGTTTCTCCAGTGACCGCTGCAGATGGAAGGTAACTCATCCTCTAATTCTTGGTGCAAGAGAGCAATAAGGACAATCCCTGCCACCCAGTCCCACACCTATTCAGGCTGTTTGTCTAAGTGAAAGTGCAATTGATTGCAAGTGTCCCTGTAACTGTCCTAAAACCCACTAAAGACCCAGGGTCGTTTACCTTTGCAATTTTAAAAGTTAAATGAGGGTCTTCTGATTTAGTTGCACTGTAATCACAACATGGCTTTTGGTATACTTAGTACTTATTATTCTTATTATATATACTTTTTATTGTATACTTTTGATATACAGTAATAGCTGTACTTGTTCCAGTGCCTTCATCAGTGGCTGAAGAACACCTGGCTTGACTAGGAGACATTATGGAAGTTTAAACAAGCACTTAAGCAAAATGAGAAAACACATCCAAGAATAACTTCAGCATTTCTCATCATCTCACTCAAGAATGAGGCCATTTACAGTTTTACTTTTACTTCTGATTTACAGCTTACAAATTTCTTACAAAAGCTTAATTTAACTTCTTTGTTCCTGATAACTTCAGTCATACGTTTGTCAAAATATTATTTTTGGCAATTAGTTAAGCTCTATACTTGTAACAGGACTAAATACACGGCTTCATTTTGCATTTTCTGTTATCACTCCTCACATACTATTTGCTTATTTGTTGTAACTCAACCTCGCTAACCCTCCAATACCAATAAGCCCGTGAAATTGCTGAAACTGCTCACAGGAGTAAGGAGCGTTCAAGGACCAGGGCCCACATGACTTCAGGGACAAGGCAGCTTTCAAACTGGACAACTCTTAATTCAAAAGACAGAGGAGAGACAGCTCTTTACTATTAGACTCTGGCCTTCCTGTAATCTTCCATACAAGGGAAAAAAGCGAAGTGACAGGGAATAATGAATTCCAGAGAAAGAAAAACAAGTTCACCAAGAAGTGGAGAGCAGGTACTTTTACAATATAGATATAAACATAATTTTTAGTAAGATCATTAGGAAGATGATCCTGTCCCTTGCTAAGGCTGACTAAGAATACTTTTTCACCCTCGCTTTACAGCCCAATTTCCTTTCTTCTGTGCTACCAGGTACTAACATGCCCTCCGACTACTACCATCGCCTCTTGTGCTCCTTCGCCCCTGCCTCACCCCTCTACTCTTCACTCCCCCACCGCAGCACTGGAGCAGAGCCCGCACTAATGAGCTCAGAGCTAGTTAGTTTGCTCTCTGTTTCATCCCACACCTTGGACACTGGTGTACCTCAGCAGATGGGAATCGGGGCTCTACCCACCAAATGCTAACAGTTTGTTAACAGCTTGTTCAAAGGCTTTCAAAGGTGCCTCAGACCTCTGGATGGCTTCCCGTTTGCCACACAGAAGTCAAAGTCAGCAAGGTCACTATCACCCCAGAAGGAAACACTGACACATGCCTCCCTGATGCACACCTTGTTTCTAAAAAGCCAACATATAAAATGGCATCTTGTTAAAACCCAGTTACATGAAATATCAGCACTGCACATGCCTTTCCTTCAACCCACACCTACTACACAGACTTCCTAGTTTCTTCACTCAAGGAGTTAACCACAATTCTTGTTCCTAAAGCGAAATACACTTACCTACAGCGATTCCAGGTGGACCTCCTACCAGACCCCCAATAAATGCTGTTGCACCCGCCAGCAGTGCTCCTCGACCAGAGTGTTTGACAGCAGCTTTCATCCCCTTCTCTTGAGAGAGATGGCAGAACAGCTGCATCACATCATCAACATTGATGGGCATCTTGGCAAGTTAAAATCCTGGAAAAGATGTTTTAAGTTATCTTTTGATTGCTGCAACAGGGACTAAATCTTGCTGCTAAACGAATTTTAGGAAAAAACAGAGTTCAGGGGTCTGTGAGACTAAAAGGACAAAGGCAAGTCAATACAGGGAAAAAAAATATTTCACTTTCTCATTAGTTTATGGGAAAACCAAAACTACTTGCCAACAGCTAAACGTTACTGAAACTGCAAATGAAACCACACAGTAGACCACAAAAATCTGTTTTTACGACAAATTCAGAAGACCAAACAAGGACAAGTACCAGCAATGAAAGACTTAAGAAAGTTTCTAATTCTACAGTACATTGCCTTTGCTTTGAGCAACTGCCACATGTGTTCAGCATCACGCACATCTCCAGGAAAAAGACACAGCAGAGCCTCACTCTACTGTAACTAGCAGATTATAATTGACAAATCTACCAGGTATTTTCTCTTTGTTCTAATTCTTGCCACAAATCAGTTGTTTGTTTTCACCTATCAGTTCTCCCCTTTTTGTTACATACTTAAACCCTTCTGCGCTGATTTCTGAAGGTGGGAGGCTGTCTATAGCAAGAAAGAAGAGCCTGAGGAAGGGAACATCTTTCAGAAGGAACTGGAAGAGAGATCTAGAACTGTGAATAAATGGGGAGCGCTGGAGACAGGGCATCAGAAATGCAGGGGTGTATGTGTAGAGCGGTCAGGACTCAGAGCAGACATGCAAGATGACTCTCGTGTATGAGGAGGCAGAGAGATGGGACCTCAGCCACCTCACATGCAGTGACAAGTCCTCAGCATGGGGCAGATGCCTGGCCCTGAGAATAACCCCTCCGAGACCAAACCTTTTCCACCTCATTCACTTGCTGCTGCTGCCTCTCTAAGCCCACTCATTTCCGCAGAGGCCCACAGAGAGTGCTGACAAAAAGGGCAAGCGGGGCATGCTCAGGTGAGGGTTCCAGCCCCAACTGTGCAGGCACAGGAAGCCACACTATTGCACTGAGCGCAACCCGGAGAAAAGGCACACGAACGTGACCTAGTTTAAAAAAATACTAATACAGGGTACCTTTTGGGAATTTCTGCATATCAAGTACTCTTTTCCCCAGGTTGCTTGCCTTGTCACAGCAGGTAAATCAGGAGGCATAACAGAAGCAAACGCATGCCTCAGAGCTGCAGGTGCCAGCAACTCCTCCCAGTCAAGGAGAGAGGCTGCATGAAAAGACAGTATGGCTTCTCTGCTTTAAAAAAAGAAAAGATTCTACCTCAAGAAAAAGATTTTACCCCTGATTTTGTACCTAATGTTTGCTTGCTGTTAAGCCAGTCACTTGGATCAAACTTTTTAGAAATGGTTACTATTCTAACTTTTCCAGGCACCCATCCTGCAATCTCAGAGAGATATTTGCCAAAATGCTGACCCCTCAAAAAAACAACTGAATTCAAACACAGGTCTGCTTGAGCAGTGTTACACAATGCCAAGCACTGAAAAATCCATCTTTGGCATTTGGTTTGGCAAGCAAGTGGATACTTCTGACTTTAACAACTATTTTAATAATACGAGAACAGACAGAGATACTAAAAATATCCTCATCTCATGTTGCAAAAATAGGTTCAATACTAATGAAAGACACTGATTCAGACCAATGAGATCAGAGGAAAACCCATGAAGGGAAATTAAGAAACTCCATCCCCATAGCAGAGCTGGAAGAGTGTTCAGTAAATAAGGCCTGAGGACTTAGCACTGAACAGTAAGAAAAAGCTTGCTCATTAAGCAAAGACCTTCTGCACACCAACTGAGGAAAGGGCTTGCAGAGAACAAAAAAAGTATTCAATATGATTAAAAATATAATCACATATACACAGAACACAGATTTATCGTTGCACATGTAATGCTAGCACTACTGAACAGATGAGTGTTTGGTATTCCAGCCTCTAGAACACTTTTTATCCCAGTGCACGTGCAGTACTTTGTCAGCCCAAGCCAACTTGTCTTCAAGTCTTTCTTATACAGATCTCCTCAGTGCAAAGTGACAGTGGAGCGGTATCACCCGATTTTTCATATTAAAAATTAACTACTGTGAAAGTGAAAGCCTTCTTTTGCACTAAAATGGCTGACTCCAAATCATCTGTGTCACTGCAGTATCCGAGCACTGCTGACACTAAACAAAAATCCAGTTTTTGGGAAGGGACCACATATGCTCCATAGCTGCAGAGAGGCACAGTAGGAAATTCATCAAATAGTTGCATTTCTCTCACTACTTCATTCATCTTCATGCCAGTCTAAGGAAAACAACAAAGTTCTTCATTTTACAACTGTTGCTTTTGGGTTTCTGGCAGGCTTATGATACAGCATATGAGAATGGCAGTGCATGGCGGTTAGTGACAGCAGAGTGACACACTCTGCTTCCAGAGTTACATATTATCTCATTCAATATGATTCAAACTCAGAGTAATAAACAAATGGCTGCTCTGTTCATCCTAGAGCAGTAGGAAAAAAACCCACCCCAAATATATAACTAGTACAGCTCATACTGCCAAGCTTGATAATGTTGGAAAAATGAGATTATTAAGTATTTGTCTTAACCTTCTTAACAAAAGGTGAGCAGGTTGTCACTCGGAGTAACATTCACACCAGCACAGAGAAGCCCCAAGTGCTGCAGGGTTCAGATCCTCCCCTCAGTGAGACAGCAACTGATTCGTGCTTATCCTGCACCTCCTCAGCACAACCTCGGACTAACCCAATCACCCAAGAGCTGAAATGAATTTGCTTCTTCTCTTTGCACTAAATACAGCGTGCATCTCATGCAAAGCTCTTCAGTATGAAGGCTCTGCGGCACCGATGGGACAACACAATTTGGAGAGCTGACAACACAACATGGCTCTTGCTGAGAGGAGTATCATCTGCTTTCCCCCAATCAAACCAACTGACTTCCACAATTTCCTAAACCAATCTAATTGTACTATACGTGAAATGATGTTTTGTGAGCAAAGAAACCTGAAGCTGAAGCATCAGGTTCCTGCAGTGCATAGAAGCCAGCCATCCACAGAAAGGCACCCACGTTACTCCATCCACCACACTGCCAATACTAGGAAGTTTCCTTATGGTGACGTGGCATCTCAGGCAGTGCAAAGGTGATCAGCTATTCTGAGGTTTCTCTGAATAAATAAAATACTCTTTCATTACTAGATTCAAAGTGCAATTGGCTTAAGAGTGAAAAAAACCCAGACTATAATGAAAACAGGAATCACATTGCTATCTGGTGGTGTACAAAGTGTGGGGAACACACAAATTCACAATAACGGATTAGTCTCAAGGTAAAGCAGAAACAAGCAAGTGTAAGTGTATTTTTCCATACTAAATTATTTTACTGCTTTACTCCCCCCACAGCTTCCCGAAAAGGAATTTCTGCTTGCAAAATTAACACTTATTTGGGTTTTTTTTGGCTTGATTGAAGAAGGTCCTTGGCACAGCAGAGCTGTTCCAGCTTAATTCCGAATGTCAGCATCACACTCAAAATTCTCAAAAACATTACAAGGAGTACTCATTTTCTCTCAACTCTGAGAAGTATTTCTATGATCTCTTCGCATATTCACTATAAAGTCCTGTAGTGAATTTTAGTGAATACAGTAGCTGATGCACAGCACATACAAGTTTGTGTTGTTTTTTTTTAAACTGTACATAAAGAGCACTAGTGGGAGTCATTAAAACATGAACATATTACAACACACACACACAAAGTAATCCCACAGATTCCTACATTCAGCGCAAAGACACAGATGAGTGGACCAATGGTGTAGAGATCTTTTATGAAGTCACACCATTATGAATTTCTTTGAAAATTTGAAGTTCTGATGAAGAATCAAGGTGTTCAATCAGGCGATTTTCAGTGAGCATGTATTTTTTTTAACTACAGGCCATGAAAGCTGGATCTTTTAACAATACATGAACAAGTTGCAGCACAGAGACTCCATACAATAGTTTCAACCTGCTATGAGGATAAACAGCTGCGAAAAAATAAAAAAAAAATCTGCAGACAGGTAGCTTTAGGCTGAGGAAATCAAACAAAGGCTTATAAAACTCTGCACCTGCAAACCTCTAACACCTCAGACTGGTAAGAAGCCAGCTGCAGAGAATGCAGAGCACAAAGTTGAGGCTGACGTCAACCTAATGATCAGAATTACTGGGCGAGCACAATAGGAAGATAAGTTTATTTGAAAATGCCAGCGAACTACAAGGGAGCAAGAATCTTACCCCAGATTAAAAGGAGCTCTAAGTTTTATGTGTCAGAGGCAGAACCAGAAGACAGCCAAAAATATTTATAAACTTTGATTGTGTAACTGACAAGTAAACAAGCACCAAATTATTTTCTACAGAATCCACCAGATGTTAAGAAACACTAGGGATGTAAAACACTGGATGTGCACTAATGGAGGGACAGAAGTGTCAATGACATCCATAAAATTGAGCCCGGCTTTCAGAGGTGCTGAGTCCTCACATCTCCTACTGACTTCACATGGCACTGATAACATTCAGCACTTCAGGAAAAAAAATATCAAGAGTTTTGGAAAATGAAGTCGCTGAGAAACCAAACTTTGTTTTATAACAAACTTTCCCTTTTTGTTCTACTGCAATTCGGTGGCTGCATTCCTCTTCTCTTTTTTGGTCTCCCCAAACACTCATCTGAGATGTTAGACTCTGTACTAAATTAGATGATGCTCTCTCTTTCACCCCAGGGATTGGGGAGCAAAGTGAGCAATGATCCTGCTCTACCTATCCAAAGATAATGATAACGTCATCTGTTTGTATCTCATCTTTGAGCCTACAACCATCCTGTTTTCCTCTCAGAACTAGTTTATTACTTCTTAAGAAGAAAAATGTCATAGAAAGAATTAAAATAACAAAAGGATCACATCATACCCAACTCACTGCAAGTTCTATTAATGCAAACAACCAAAGAGGGTCCCCAGATTAATCTGTGGTGTGAACCTCATTTCAGCTCTTTCCTATTTAACATTCCCATCTCATTACCCTACTTGTCCCTTCACAGAATGATGACTTTAGATAGGCAAAAGCCGTTTTATCCCCTGGGCTCACTGTCCTACTTACAGAAAAATGAACACCCTCCCAAATGTCCACATAGGAGATATTCTAACCAGCACACAGCCTGGCCCACCGCTGAGCTATCCTCACCGGTCCTTAAACCTCCTGGTTAATGGAGTATACTCTTCAGTAAACACCTCTACAACGTGCATGTACATGGAACAAAAATCACCTACAGGACAAATTCCAAACCTACCAAGCAATGAAGACATAGGTCTAAGTCCTCTTACCAGGAGCTAACTTCATCTTGGTGGACACCATAAGAAAGAATGTAGGGTGAGAATCTCCATACAACTGCTAGAAAGCAAATATTTATGCAAGCACAGATATCCAGTAGATAACCCAGGACAATTTCTTCTGCCTCAGCTGTACAGCAACAGCTACCTGTACTGCAACTTCTTATAACAGATATGAGATCAGCACTAGAGCAAAACCAAATGCAAAGTACTCAGCACCTGAGACAGACTAAAGAACACAACTTCACAAACAACAGCATACACAAGGATCTGACTTGATGATTAAACTGGCCAGAAGTCCATTACCTATTACAGTAATAGCTGGTGGATGGGCAGGGAATCAAGATGTTCCTATCTGCAACAGAAGACTGTCTCATCAGTGGTCCATAGCATTTGTGCTCCTAAATCATCACTTTCTGAAAATCCTACCTTTAAAGGGCAGCCTAGTATTTAAAATCTGCATTAATTAATTAAAATCTGTGGTGTGTCTGATTTGAATGACTGGCATCATCAGCCATTAAAACTGGGCTTACATATACCAGTTTTAACCCTGCTCTGCTTGTGTAATTTTCAGTTATTTTGCTAAGGAAGGGTTAATTCCTACTTATCGGTGTAAAGATTAAAACATGCTGGTTGCTGTTCTTATCTCAGTATTTGGTACTCTTCTTTCGCAACCATGAAGATTCACTACATCTACAAATATTTATTGTAATAACTACATTGCTGACTATACATTTATTCAGATGTTCAATTTTTTGAGTTTCAATTATATTAGGAGATGGTAAGAAATTCATGTATTTGCTAGACAATCTGAATTCAACTGAAATGCACAAAAGAGCATTTTAATATTGCCGTGTAAGAACTGTGACCTTAAGAGTGTTGCTTACTTTCTTTTCTGTATTTATCAAAGCATGTAAATTTATCAAAGCATTTAACTGGTTTATTTAACAAAAGAGGCAACAATTTTACTCATTATATGAACAAACTACTTTTAGGAACTTAGGAACTGATTTTGCAAGGCTTTTGGATGGCTAAAAATGCTGGTAGATGTTCAGTGGGAATTATCTCCTTCCACTAAAGGTTAAAGAAAATTTGGGGCCTAACCCATCTAGACACTTAGGACATCCCACTTAACCTGGACTGCTAAACTACGCAGTATCCGTGAAAGATTGGCCACAGCTCCTTCAGCCCTTTAATTTTTTTCGACCTACTCAATGTCTTTTTACCGTATAAATTAAGGGGGGACTTTTTTCTCATTTCCTAGCCACCTTCTCCATTTTGAAGGCAGTATGAGAAAGAATTACAGGTCGCTTGCATCAGCTAGCTGATATTGAAGCCAAACAACCAGACTTTCAGTTAAGAAAGAAAAAAGAGCTGACACTTGGAAGACACATAAATAGCTGAGCTTGTTCCCCTGTAGAGATGCTTGGTGCAGAACATTGCAGCGGTATCTTCTAAATCTGAACGAAGCCTGAAAATTAAAGATGCTTTCCCTGACTCACTGCAAAAACATAAACTTCAGCTCATTAAAATTAATCAACATGTTCTGAATGTTTTAAAATTTATTAAAATCTTTATGACTAAAATAGGCTGAGCATAAAATGTAATTATAAACTCTTTCAAACGGCCTAAATTTAATTACAATTCGGATAGATTTCTTTTAATTTTCCTACAACTCCAATTTCAGGTTTACTATTGCTGAAACGACAATACAGCTTTTTCCTTGGGGGAAAAAGGAAATCGGAGGTTAAAGCAGAGTTCAAGGCTCATCCCGCCGT
>VYXH01000108.1:208793-256963 GCA_013397275.1 Burhinus bistriatus | reverse complement strand
GCAGCGCCCGCCTCACCGCGGGCCGGGCAGGAAAGCACTGCGGCGCTGCCGGGGGAGGAGCGCGGCCCGGCGGGCGACCCCCGTGCAGCCCGGCCTCCGGCCCAGCCCTGCCCGCCCCAGGGAGGACGAGCCCGCGGCAGCCCGCCCTCACCTCCGGGCGGCGGCAGGCCTCAGGGAGCGGGCCCGGCTCCCTCCGTTACGGCCGGGCTCTACAGCAGCTCCCGCGCTTGCTCCACGTATCCCGGAGCGGCGTGAGGCGACAGCGCTGGCCTTGCCTGCCCGTGCCGCCGCCTCCCGCCGGGCCCCGCGGCCGCACCGAGACCAGCCCGGGCCAGGCCCGCGGCCGGGCCGCAGGGCAGGGGCGGCGTGAGCGGTCGGTGCTCAGTTGGGAACAGCACAGCCGGCCCCGGGGAGCAGCTGCGGGTCCTGTGCGCCGGCACGGCCCCTGGGAAGGGTGCTCCAAAATCACAGAATCACCCAGGTTGGAAGGGACCTTTAAGATCACCGAGTCCAACCACCAACCTAACACTGGCAAAACCACCGCTAAACTGTGTCCCTCGGCACCACATCCACCCATCTTTTAAATATCTCCAGGCATGGGGATTCCACCACTTCTCTGGGCAGCCTGTTCCAATGCTTGACAACCCTTTTCAGTGAAGAAATTTTCCCTCATATCCACCCTAAACCTTCCCTGGCGCAACTTGAGGCCGTTTCCTCTTGTCCTATCGCTTGTTACTTGGGAGAAGAGACCGACCCCCTCCTCGCTACAACCTCCTTTAGGTAGTTGTAGCGAGCGATAAGGTCTCCCCTCAGCCTCCTTTTCTCCAGGCTAAACAACCCCAGTTCCCTCTGCTGCTCCTCATAAGACTTGTGCTCTAGACCCTTCACCAGCTTCGTTGCCCTTAAAATGTCAGTGTTCCCAGGTACGCTGTTCTGGAAGAGCACCTCCCGATCCCAGTGGAGCTATTATAGCAGGAGGAAGAAAGGGACTGCCTGCCACAGAACGCTATTAGGACATCCCTGGCCCGAATCAGAGAATATTTTTGCATCCAGGTTTATTTCAGTCATCAGCTCGGTGAAGTGCAGCGTGCCAGTCTGATAGAGCACCATATGTAATCAAACAAGCTATGCACTGAAGCAGCGTTAAACAGCTGTGTCACATATGGCTCTTGAAATATCACACTGTTTCTTAACACCAGCACAATCTTTGAAAAGTTACTGCCTAATGTGAAAAATTCTGCCATTTCCCAAGAATGGATTATTAACAGAGGTTTTTGTTTTTGTCAACTAAGCCTTTATTATGATTTCATTTTTGATTTAAGGTGAACCATCTCCCTTCAGTTCCTTGTTGAGAAGATGAAAAAGCAGGATGAGGAAAAGAAGGAGGAATGTAACTCTCAATTTTTGTCCCTTTCCTGTGGCTGCACTAGGGACTTCTTAACCTCCCCATGCTTTATACGATCACATAAAATAACTCTCTGTGTAACAACTCAAAATGTTACAGGTCTACTGGTGCTCTTGATTTTTATGATTTGGATGTAAAAAGCAAATGTAATTCCTAAAATGAGCAAAGAACCAAAATGCCATGTACATTTTAAAAAGTAACACCCCACATTCCAGCTGTAAGCAGCTTTCCAAGGAGCAAAATTAAAAGCAATGAAGTCTGCCAACCATCAAAGGAGGGAATTTTTATCACTCTATCCCAAACTGAATCATTACTTCACTACTCTGGTTAAAAATAAACACAGGTTATTAGGGCTACATCAGCAGGTATTTATTAGGTCTATTTTTTTTCTATGGTTAAAGTTACTAAATGAAAATGCAAGACAACAGTAAAGAGTGTATCCTTTAAGGATGCACACGCTGCTGTAAATCACACTACACTCTCACAGAAATTCTGACCCTGTTGAAGTCAATGGGAATCTGGTATTATTATCAGCCGGATTAAGATTTGATCCCGTACGTAGTCACCAGCCAGCATCTGATGGCATGCCTGTTATTCTCCTTCATGAACATTATCCGATACACATGAATCAGCCGGCCACACATTCCACCACACGTTCTGTGAGTTTGGGCTAAATAACAGTGCAGAAGTCCTATTTTTGGTCGAACTGAAGGAGCAGAACCTGCGATAGATTTTCTCGTGACCACATTTGCTACCCGGCGGGCTCCATCTGGTGGCTACCCACACCTCACCATCACGGGGCTTCGGCTACATGCTTGCCGGTGGGGGAAAAGTCATCCTAAATGCGAGAAGGGACGGCTCTGCTGGTTATATTCTCTTTTACAGGATCGAGTATTCTGGCTGGACCTGTCACCGTAATTCTAGTGTGTATTTATGCATTTCAACATCCACTCTTAACAAATAATTAGTACCCGAGATAAACGTTCACATGCTTTTTAAATTCTAGGAGCTGGTAGAGTGAGAGCAGTTCAAGGTGGTCCTGCTGCAAATCAGATCCTGTCAATAACTTCGGTGTGTTCACTGCAGTGTGCTGGGCTCTTATAAGTACTAATGTAATTGCTGTTCCTATATTGTAGTTCTCTTTGTCCCCTTTATCAGCATTGATTCACTATTTAATTTCCTTTATCAGGGTGTTTTACATTTTTTTCTTCTTCAGGTTACTAGGATCTCTATACTTTTAAAAATCAAGAGGAAAAAAAAAAATCCCTTTCACCTCCCCAAATCCTCAAGTCATCTGTCAAAGGCAGGCATCAGAAATCAACCACAGCAATGGTGCATTGGCATTCTGGTTTCATGAGCCACTTGGCAGATTTCCGTCAAGTCCTTTCCTAACATACAGCAGAACCCAAAATAACTACAAGCCAGTTCAGCATGTCCTCAGCGTGCTGGGTTCACTGCATATTTTCACAGCTTTTGACACACTAGGAGACAAGCCAAGGGGCGCCAGGAACAAGATCAGCTGGAGACGGGCTGTTGCTACCAACAGAATGATTCATTCTGGCTTTCAGCTTGCTCCTTACGGAGTCTTCAGAAAATGCCCATCAGGAGCAGGCTCAGTCTGGAGGAACTGTCCAGAAACACCTGATGCAATTATCTGAAATACCTATTACCTTCACAGGAAACATGATGGATTTTTTTTAAGATGAGGCACTTAATCTTGCTGGACAGGACAAAAGCTGTTTCTCTAAATTTTCTTCTGTGCCAGAGATTCCAGGACAAAACACGACGATTAGGCAACTGTATGTGACAGACTTAGTTTCATTATTTTATCTAGTTGTACTTTACACACACCCCCCCACCCCCCAACTATTTAAGTTTCTTACTATCACAATGGCAGGAAAAAAAACCTTCAAAACTTGAGGCATGTGCAAGTAATATAGATCCATTTGCCTAAGTTTGCAAGGCACCTAAGAATATTCTTGAGATTTCCCTTTCGTGTCAATGTGTTAACTTGGATATGGGTGAGGCTGGTTTAATTTACAATGTTACATCAAAGCAAGAAGAAAAGAAGAAAAAGGAAGAAATGTCATGTGTTCCCCAGAACATGTGATGGAAGTGGTCCAGAGAGAAGAAAGGGGACGGAAGATGTAACAAAGCAGGTTTCTAATCATATCCAAATTTAGGAGGGTAAGAGATTTCTATCAGTTCCCTCAGAAGTCTGGGAAATCCTATGCTGCAGTTAAGGAAAGCTGCTTTGCTTATCCCTGTCTAACGTCTAGGGCTCTAGGCAACCTACATCTCTCCCTTGATACTGTAATACCCCGGTATGCATGCTCTTACAGGGTAACAGCAATAACAGCATCTGTTCTGAAAGAGTCTGCCATTTCTGCTTCATATTATATTTATAATTTGAACCTTCCCTTCTTGACAACACTACAGTTTTGTAACTTCTGAGTTCCTCACATTATACTCTGGATTGCCAAGAAAATGGTGAGCTTCACAAGATCAAACAAGGCAAAACCTGTATCAGAAGACAAAATGAATATAAAAGTAATGCTATAGTATTTACATCCTTAAACAGAGCCACTTAGTAAGGGAAATTCTGCAACTGGAGAATGGCTGTTTAAAAGGAACGACACTTTCTCCAGAACTCTCTACAATGAGAAAAGGCAACATTTCTAAAACCAGGAACGTAACTCCAATTTTCAGCTATTAACACTCTTCACCTCTGTGCATGCAGATGTAAATAATATAGTAAAAATGACCAAATCGCTACAGGAAGACACAATAGCAGGTTACAGAGATCCACTACAAGCCAAGCATATGCTTGATGGCAAATCTTTTCCCCATTTCCTACATTAGATATTCATCAGGGTCTGACTTCTAATTGAATGCAAATAAAGGATATAACAGGTTTTTGCATATGAAGTGAAGATATAGAACATCTGTCTCTCCACGTCCTTTCAATATACCTTATGTGACATTAAGCAAAGAACAGGTTTGCCTCATCAGCTTGTAGGAAACAGTGAATTTGAAGAACAGCGTGACTGAACTAAATCATTCCACTGCTGCTGTAAAAGGTGATTCTTTGATCTCCCTGTGCACTCCTAGGTGATAAAATGCCAAGTTGGGCAAAATCAGTTTCAATGCCAAAAAGATGGACTACTGGTGCAGAAGGTCACAAAACACTATTAATTGCCTTATATCATCTCAGTCTTGAAAGATGATCCAAAAATATAGGCTGGCACTTTGGAATAAAGCACACATTGCTAGCTAGCACTATCCAAGCAAGCTGTTAAAGACATTTAAGGCATAACCTTAACTGCAAACGGTATACCTATCTTCTGCTCTTTTAGACTCATATTACACCAGTCATTTATGCTGGTTTTTTTTTAACTTTCTCAGCAGCCTAACTCAGTAATTGTGTTTACAGGTACAGAGTAGCCATTTTGTGACCTTTTCAGAAAAAAGCTACAGCAAATCTGAATGTAAAAGTCAGTGTCCTGAAATCTGCTCACGTTTATATGTTATAGCATGTATGAACACTGAGGTGGAAATAAAATCCTGGTTAAAAAATAGCTACACAAAACACCAGCAAGGTTTCCAGAGAAGAGTTAAAAAAAAAAAAAAAAAAGAGATAATCTCCTTCAACCACTTCCTCCACTCATCACCCTTTTGCAGAAGGTATCTAAAAAAAGTGCATCTGAGCTTTCTTCAAACCTCTAATTAAAGGGCATACATAAAATAGCCAAAGTTCAAAATCAGATCTAAAATGCATGTTGTAAATACAGTTAAGGAACAAAGTATTCTAGTATCAAGGATGGTAGGATGACATTTGAAGGTCTGGAATAACATCAGTGATAGATTTCTACGGTTGGTACTATTCAGTGGTGTGAGAAATCTGTACCATAACCTGGTGCTTGTGGAACCTGAGAATAGTAAATGTTCAGCTACATATAATTCAGGCCCCAAACATACAGTACTTTGGAGACACAAAGAATAAGCATAAAGAAGCTGACTTAAGTCCTAGAGTCAAGGGTCCTTGGCTGATTTCACTTCCAACCTTACACCAACTTCACAGGTGCCTAATAAGAGCCCAGATTTTACAAAGCTGTTAGTCTAAGTTTCCTGTTGTTCTGCGAACACAGAACAATTCTCTCCAGCCATCTTGGGTCTGACTTCTGATAGCAGTCAGCTAGGTAGTAGGGTGGAAGGGAAGAGGACAGCTTCTACAGGTTGCATTGCCTGATTTTCTTTTCTCGTGATAGGTTGGAGGCAAGAACATGGAAAGGTGAATTTCAATCACTCTGGAGTGATGGATGAGATTCAAAGCTTCCAGAAGTCACTGCAAATACTCAAATGTGTTAGAGTGGGATTTTCGGACTTACACAGTTTAGCGTGTTACATTTTAATACTGCCGCCTGGGCCACTTTGCTGCTTCACTTGCAATCACAAGGGTGTCGCCATTTGGGATCACAAAATGCCTATGTAGCTACCACAGGGTTCTCTAAAGAGCTATTGCTAAGATAAATGAAAAGCAGGGCAGTGTTTATACTACATTTATAGTTGTCCTATAACGTGATCTAGACTTTGGAAACAAAAAGAACGGGAAACTTTTTGTGAACTACAGAGGGCCTTTGCTGGCTTTCTGCAGACCTCAGTTTGGGAACTACTGCCTTAAAAATGTCATAAATGATGGTCTCAGGAGTAAAATTATGTCTTCAAAACCGCTAACAGGCATAACTTACAAAGAACAGCTAATGCCAAATGGCTTTACCTACAACAGTGTGCATATACACAGTCATGAGAGGCAAGTGCCACTCGAGCAGAGGGCACTGACCAAGCTGCCGACTGAATGCTAGAAAGGGAAAGAACTGGGCAGCCCCTTCTCTATGATAAGTTCCAGGGGATCTTTCATTCTGCCCTAAGTAGACAAGCATTAAGTTCTCAAAAGTCTGTTGAAAAGACTCACAGCAGGATGTGCCAATCTATACCACAGAAGAATAAAAGGCTAAGATTCTGCTGCAATTAGAATAAACAACTGTCCTTAATTTCTGTCAAACAGTAGATGTGTCCCTTTGCTAGTATTTGAAACGTGTGTAAAATGTTGTTAGGGCACACATCCACAGCCAGCATTATTACTCTTTTTTTCAGCCTACATTCCCATCATGCCTTGTAGAAAAATCCATGGGGGACGAAAGATAACAGTGAGTCCAAACCCTGAGAACAGAGCCCCATGAAAGCAAGAAATTATAAACTCTACTGAAGAGATTTTCTTCAGAAAGATCACAGGTCTCATGCTTTAGTCATGGCCCGTTCCTTTGCCAGCAGGTTCAGAGAGAGTGATCTGTGAGAGCTAAGTGATTTCTTTCAAGTAAGCTGCTCACGATGACTACAGAAACCTCAAGGATTACAGTGCACAAACAATGGGAGAAAAGCTGCTTCAAATAATACACCCAGACAATGGAGTTGCCATTATGGTAGCAATGCAAAATATGGACAGGCATTTAAATGAAACGGGTGATATCTGTATACTTTGGAGGGCTCACGTGTGCCAAATTTGGCAGCATGAGTGTTCATATTGCTTGTTGCTCCACCCCTTGAACAATGAGGCTAAACCCCATATGTGCAGGAGTTGGTAGAGCACAAGCAGTTTTGCTAATCACACTGCATGCAAAAGCAAAGAGACAAAGGAAACTAGTAATGCTTAGACTAGCATTGGGGAAATAATTAAGCATGAATGAAATATTGTATGTGGATTTGAAATGAATGTTCTTGGAAACAATTGTGCTGTTTCAGTTGTGCTGCTTTCCCCCCTAAGTTTCACAAAGTAATTTGCATGTCATTTAAATAAATACCATAAATTATTGCAAACTTTTTTGGGTTTATTTACATAAAATAAAACGCTCATTTCCATTATTGTTTGGATTACCTGACAAGAGTGAAATGCAGAGGTCTGACAGGAAGCTTGTCTCTCCCCAAAATATTACCGATTTTTCACGTGAGTGAGCCAGAAAGCAGGACCCCACCTTTAGCTTTCCTTACGCAGGCAAGGAATGCTCTGTACGTGTAACAGAGAGACAGGATCAGACTTGCCAGTTGAGCCAAGCTGGAGCTGCAAGCTGGTCAAGGGTACTGGTATAGGCTGCCTTGCACTTGTCAGGGTTTCATGGCCCTTCATGAAAGTAACAACAGCCTCAGCGCTGCTTGTCTGCTGGCCAAACCTGCTTTTTCTGGGATAGCTTACTTCTTTGCAGCTTAAGCAGCGAAAAACAACAAGCCGCCCGACTGCTCAACGGCACCTGCCAACAGACACTCGGTACAGTTTTCACACGCTGGGAGGTTAGGACACTGTTACCTTGCATTCTCTGATGAATTCTCTGTTTCTCTTTGAGAACTCACATGAGGGTTAAATTCAACCACCATAAATCACAAGGCCTACACGCTTCTCTGATGCTCATATTGTCTTCACTTCCATTCAGTGGTATCCCCGTGTTTCCAATTTGATTTCACCTCTGATAAATACTTGCCTTCTTTCTTGACTATTTAATTGCACTTATTTCTCAGAGTCCTTCTCAAACCTGCTTTCTCCTCTCACCCCATCAGAGGGTCAACAGTAGCCGATTCGGAACCCTTGACATTCTCTGCATTCAGTCAATTAAGAAGAAATCAAATAACTGAAATACGGAAATCCAGAAAGAGGTGAGTGCAAGGTAGGCTAAAAAGTTAGGAAGGTGCACATCCCTCTGCAGGATCATATAGGGCCTGTTGGCCACTGAAAACTCAATATAGGTACCATCACCTGAAAAACCAAGTAACCTAACCATCTGCAAAAGGAGGAGTTGAATATCTAGCATAAATTTTAATGTTCTAACTGTAAGACACTAAATGATCATTCCGGCTTCTGACCTATGAAGACTGCCTGCTGGTATCCTCCACTATGCTTGTATTTAGATCTGGTTGCTCTCTCCAGCCTAAAAGGGAACGCAACAAATATTCTCCTCTGTTCTCACACACCCTGGACTGCTTTTCCCCGTGGTCTGTCGTAAAGTATGTCCAACATTACAGGTTGCAAACCAGATGAACTCATTTTATAGATGTTCTTTTCACAGAAGAATATCCTGTAGCCTCAATTTCTAAGGCTGTTTCCTCTTTTATAAACCAAGGCATTCAACCTGATTCCCATCTTGGGTATGAAGACATTTACTTTCCTGGACTTCACTTACTGGAGTCCTAAGTTTTGCTTCACCACAAAAAAAGTAAAATTGACTGGGTCTAACTTCATGATTTCCAGTTATCACTAGGGTGTGCTGTAGATCATGAAATTTCAGTAAAGCACAGTTAACAGGGAAAAATCTAGCTGCTACACTAAATATTTTAAATTAATTACAAACATAGTAGCAACTCAACACTGACTCAAATTCCTTTTAAAAATACATACACACTCAAGAGAGGTAATATAACACCTTAACGATTTAAAACATTTTTGTTACACGGGCTTGGTAAACACAGTGTGGTACACAACAGAAAACTAACTAGAGTCAGGCAGATAATCAGATGCCTAAACTGCACATAGATAAGTAAAATTCAGGCATGCAATCTGGTGGGAATTGAAAAAAATGGGACTAGAATCAATATCCATAACAAACCAGGTAAAAAGCAATAAGGGACTCTTTGTGGAAAACTGTCTTTGAAAACAAATTATGAGACTATTTAAGTCACTGGAACTCACAAGGGTAAGGCCTGGGAATGCAGAGTCACAGGCTGAATAGTAATTATTTATACCAATTAATGTATATAAACAATGGTGCTGAAATTTCCAGTGAGGATAACAGTAGAACTGAACCAAATCCATCACAGGAGACTGCACCTGTCGGGTATCAGCTCTTAGTACAAGGGTGCACGGCACGGAGTGACACTGGGACGGGGACCGCAGCCTCTGGAGGAAGGAAAGCGTCAGCTCCCAGCTCAGGGCTTCCACCCACTTCCAGCTCCTGCAGCAGGTGGGAACCCTTACTACAACCAACACCCAACCAGCTGCTCAGCACGTGGAAGGAAGCATGTTCGCGCTCTTGCACCTATAACCTTTGGCCTAGGAAAGAAACGTATATCCTGGCACCCTGTCCTTCAGTGCCCATCAACTCCCAGTACAGTCGTGGAGTGGTGGTGGGATAATGAACCCAGCACAATCAGGATGCTGATTTAGAAGAATTTAAGTACACGCTTAACTTCAAGCATATATTCACACTAACAACCGCAGACTCAAATGCAAATTTAAAAAAGCAGCACAGATTTAGACACGAACAAAAACTTAAGTGGTTTACTACTGAGGGCCCAACTGTCAAGACATATCCAGTGTGCCACAGTTAGCAGTAACAGCAAACAGAATGACCGAGTGATGCTTCAGCAGGCTGTATGAACTGAGTTTGGTAGTCTTACACTATGAACCACTATTATAACAATTTGTATTACTATTTGTAGCATCTAGGGAACCCCAATCAGGGCTCTATTGTGTTACAGACTGTACAAGCACAGAAAAATAGGATAGCTTTTATAATGAGTACATCACAAGCCCCACTACCATAATTAACATTGATTAGCATCGATGCAAACAGCCTGGGAAGACAAAGATTGAGCCAGTTTGGGAGCTGAGGTACTCTCTCACCCTTTAAGGTGGCTCCTCTGGTTCCCAACTGCAGAACAGAGGGGAGGCTGTTTCACTGGGGAAGGCTGCAGTCTCCAGTGCTCCCAGTTAGCACTTCCATGAGCACATTCTAGGACACGGGATTCAAAGAGGCATCTTTGTCACTTACTAGTCCAGCTTCTTATCACAGGTGACTACATCACACAATCCTGCCCTTAAAATTATCAAGAACCATTACAAACCAGTTGAGTGCTTTTTCTTCCTACCCAGGGCATACAGCTCTGTAAACATTACTCAGGTTGGCTGAAACAGTTGGACTATACTGTATATCTTTATGCATCAAACTAAATACTAAAGAAAGACTGCTACTTACTGTCACAGATCAGTATTAGTCTGAAATGGAATGACTAGAATTGATGTAAAACAAGAATCAGAGTCAGACTTTCAGAGTATGTAAATAAACTTTAGTCAAAACACCAGTACCAAACCTGCTCCCTAATGCCTGAATGGAGTATTTTCCCTAAGCCCCTCTGCCCAGCATTTGGTACTCTTCCCCAATACAGTTGTGAAGCTCTATGATTGCAAACACCACCATCAATTCTGATCAAAAAGGACAGTTGGCAATCTCTGATCTACTAAATGTATTTGAAAAAGACCTAAAAAAGCCAGATCCACTTTAAACAAAATCTCAAAAGTGTGACCTTAATGGACATGCGATGTGGAGCTGCATGTAATAAACTTCCTCCCTCCAATATACAGCCCTTGCTAGATCTGTAATTATCATATGCATCTTCTCATCCCAGGCCCATGGCATTTTCCCAGGTTCGCCTTGGATACTAAAGCAGTTTTTCCTTTCCAACTGTAGTAAAGAGTGTCAACAGCTCTATAATGCCAGCAAAAAAAGATAACATTTTGAAATGGATAGTGTGAAATTATAGGGTTGAATATTTTGATTGTATTAATGAAATTACCTTCATTAACCAAATGAGATTCAAGATCGCAAACTTTTGTATGAACCGTCCTCTCCCCAAAATGTTTATGCGTGTTTTTATTGAGTAACCTAACAAAATACAGCCACCTTGAGTTTCAGTTTCTCATCCAGTACCATGGAAAATATATCCACAGAAAATACATTCACAGTAGGAACTTCATTCAGTTCTCCATGACATCGCTTATGTCATAACCTAACCTGCAATCTGGTGTATCTTCAGACTTCGTGCATGTCTCAAGAATTCTCACATGCATTAAACTGAACATGTATGTAAATATTTGCAGGATTATACTGTAGCCACAATTTCAAATGCAATCGGGATGCAATCGGGATATGTTTACGTGCTCAACTGTAGTTAGGTTCCAGCATTTTGCTACTTTTTGCCGTTTCTTAATTTAATTTCTTAATTTAATTTCTTAATTTAATTTTTTTAAAAATTTACTCACAGGGAAATGAAAGATAATTCTATAAAGCCTAAAAATAAACTTGGATCTGCTAAAAAATTCATCATTTCACTCCCAGGCTTCCACCAGCTGGGCTTGTCTGCTTTAGGTTTGACACCCCTGAGAGCTACAAGCACGACTTAAAGATGAGCAAGTTTACATGAGAATGATGAAGAGATCCACTTTTTTAATCTTTGCCAAAATACTGTCCGGGGCACTTATTACTGGAAGACATTTATTTTTGGCAATGTCCCTCTCACTTTTAATACTGTACTTATGTTATTTGCAAATTTGGAGAGGTAATGTCCAAATACATATGCTTCTCCACGTATACTTCTTTCAGGTTTGCTCATTATATTTGTTAAACTATTTAATTCTCAAGGATCTACTGGAGGTACAGTGAAGACCCCCTGAACACCAGTTAAGAATAAACCTGTAATGAGAATAAATTACACACACATATCAATTGCTACAAGTCCTGTAAGGAGTGAGACCTTTCTACATAAACATCTGCTGCAGAATTAACTCTGATACATTAATAAAAGCCCTCCCCACCCAAATCAAACAATAGAAGGATAACAGTTACCCGATCAGTTAAAAGAATAAACCTTTTAAATAAATAAATTTGCGCTACACCAATTTATGTCACTGTGGTACTTAAGGCGAAACCTTTTAAAGGAATAGATTTACTGTGCATACAGATCTCCACTGGGTATGTGTAATTATGCAAAGGAAAGGCATTACTTTTAAAGTGGATGAATGGCTGATACTTTTTGATTTACTGCTAGAAACAGAAAAATGGTAATGGCATGAAATAAGCATTTGCAAAACCGTTTTGGCAGATGGAAAATGTTTGATTTACCTAGGGCATCCATCAGGTTCTATATTTTAGATCAAAGTAGATAAATGGAAAGGCAAATGGATATTTGGAAAAAAATCTACTGCTTTTCTGTCAGCCCTGCAAGTAAGTTAAATGTTTGGAGGGGGAAAAAGCCCAAGGCTCTTTGGATGGAAGTCATGATTCATCACTGCTCTGGCAACTACAGCTTCTGTATTTACCTAGAAAGGTGAGAACTGCGTGGAAGTAGTTGTAACTTTCTCATTCTGGGCCTGACTCCGAGAGCTGATTTGAAGGTGGCTGGCAAAGCTCAACATTTCCACCTGGCACTGGAAATGGATAATGTGTACCCTGGGTCACATTTTCCTCTCAACTCCAAGTTGTTCACTCTCTTTTTCTCTCCTCTTCTGGATTGAATTCACATTGGTGAAGAAAATAGGTTCCAGTCAAGAAACATGCACCCACAAAATCGAAACCCACTGCCTTCTCAGATCCTTTTGGAATCTGTGCAAGAGGAAAGCACACTGAAGGTAGGGTAAGGCTTACTGGACAATTATTTTCAGGAGACTGAAGAACCAAAAAAATCAGTTTCTTCCTATGGCAGAATTCTTTCTAGAAGTTCCCAGTGAAAAGTGTGATTTCTGAGTGTGCCACGATCCTGTTCTGAATTCCTCCTAGACTGAAATGCATCACCAGGAGCTGTGTAGTATATGCATTGTGTCCAGCCCTTAAAGCATCACTAGACCTGTGGTACATGTGTTGCACAGATGGTCTGAACATGCACAGTTAATCCAAAATGTTTGGGACACATCCAATTTGTTGTGCTTGTGAAAATCCATGGGAGGGCACATGCACAAGAGCCCCAGCCACATCAGATTTACTGCAAGTGTGTGCACCATGTGCAGTGGGCATTTCCAGTAAGTGTCAGATTTGCTATACATGCACAGTAGAAAGGATTTGCTCGTGTGCCAGGAAAAGGCTGAGATTACTAGACATCTGGAAATCTCAACAAACATAGATAATCTTTGAATATAACCTCTCAACAAAATGTCTGGCTGGGGAAGGACATGTCTGGAGAAATTCAACATATGTCCCTCTGCCCGCTCCATCATGAAATAACACAGAGTAGGGTATGGCCTTTCCAGCTCTCTTCACATCATTATGAACATGAGCAGCGAATCTATCAGCTATTTGTGCATCCATTTATTCTATGGAAGGGTTGCCCAGCTCTTAAGAGGCCAAAGGTCAATCAAAACTCATGTCTTTTGCCCAGATAGGTAAAACAGGCAGCAGGACTTATAATTGCACAATAACAGAGAGCTGGCTGCTCTCTAGGATACTCGTTTCATATGTTATCTAACAAAATTAGCAGATATCTGCTCCTGCAGACTTACATGGCCTGTATTTTTAACTCAGCAGCTTATCCTTGAACGCTGAAATACTGGAACAGGTTACCCAGAGAGATTGTGGAAACTCCTTCCTTGCAGATATTCAAAACCTGTCTGGACAAGATCCTGAGCAACCTGGTTCTAGTTGACCGTGCTCTGAGCTGGGGGGTTGGACTAGATGATGCTCCTTCCAGCCTCCACTGTTCTGTAATTCTATGTCGAAGATCTTTCCCCCTTCAGTTTTGTAGATGCACTTGCCTTCCAAGAACTCATTGATCATACCTCTACCATAAACCATGGTTATCACTGTATACAGAGAGTTCAAAGATGCTGCATTTGTGGAGCGGCCCAAATCCTCTGCAGTGATCTCCAGCTATCAACAAAAAATGACCAAAAATTATGAAGTTTTACCAACAAAAGAGACCAAGAAGGACAATGCTAGTCCTCTGCTGCATTCCAATATTTGTGACTGGTTAAACAGCCCTTATACATACGGCTTTACATACACAAGCTCCACATATGAGATGAAAGCCAACGCATCTTCAGAGCAGGCTCAGCAAGCAGCACCCAGACCCTTTGTGCCTATATGCCTTCCAATCTCCCCTCTCCCCAAGCTTATCTTTAGTTATGACTCTCTGAAATAGCAACCCTGCTACAGACTTCCACATACATAAACGCTGAAAATCAAGACTGTAAGACCACCAAATGCAGGAAGCATGTACACTTGTAACAGTCAATGTACCTATGCGAGCTGAAGATTTGTGCGCATCCAGGGATATCTGAAAGTTACACACTGTCTGTAGAAAGTCATTGCAAGCTTCCATGTGAGGAATAAAACAAGTGTTAAAATACTGAGCTAGAAGTAAGGCCAGACTGTATTTCTCCTCCTGTAATAAATCAGCACTATATGTATATATTAAACCCAATCCCTTCATGTGTCCAGTTTCAGTGATAAAAACTTAGTGAGCAGGGCAAAAGTTACTGAGTAGAGATCGATATACTTGCTTGTTGTCCTTGATTGGCAATAATGTGACATTTTCTCCTTGACTGTAAGAGGCGCTTTTGTGATTTGGGAGCATAAAGAAATTCTGTACTTGACAGATTTATATAGTAGGAATACGCTAATGTCCTTTGACCCGCTTAAGAATAAATACGACCTACCAAATTGTCATTTTTATGGGTATTTACAACGGAGGCACTTTGTAAACCTAAGAACTAATATTTCCCAAAGGAAATCTGTGCTCTCGAATCTTGATAAATTATTGAAAAATACAAGTCACTACCAGCCCTACAAATTTTCTCTTCTATTTCTCCTATTTTTAGTTACATAGGAGTTGTCAGAGCAGATTGGACCACTGATCTATTTCACCGGGTATATTGCTACAGCCATGGCTAGTGCTTCAGAGGAATCCTCCAATATTTTTGGCTATTTGATCAAGGTAGTGTAAAAAAAAATTCTTTCCTGGAACTTGAAAGTTTTCAGTGTCCGATTGAAATATTGGTCATATAATTCTTTAAGCTCTCAAATTACTATTAGAAAAGTATGACAAACTATAATTTCCACAGCCCAAAGGCCACCAGCTGGATTTGCTCTCATGAATGCTTCAGTTGATACTTTAAACAGATAGTGCAAGAAGTAAAATAAGCCATCCCAGTTCACCCAAACTCCAGTGCACACCACCTCATGGGTGTAGTGCAGATACTCTGTAAATTTAATAACTCGCTACTGACCAACTACATCCCTAGTTTCTTAATTCTGCAGGCCAAGTGACCCAGGAAGCCTTCACTTGATTGCTGTATCTCCAGTCTGCTTCATCTCACTTGCCACATAAATTTCTTCCATCACCTTTATGCTGTCTCTGCCCACAAAGGCTTTCAGAAAAGACAAACTAACTGCCCACAGAGGAGAGATGGAAACTAATGAGATGGAGACCTCTGCCCTTCAGAATCTTCCACTGGAAGATGACAGCGCATGATTGTACCTCTATAGCTTGGTCTTAAGGAAACAGCAGTTTTTGACACAAAACTGATTATTAATATTGTCATCCATAACAGAATAGTTGAAAGCTATTTCCTTTTATCCTTATTCTCCAGCTGAAAGTTGACAAAAAGTCAACACTATTCAGGACATTATCTAAGACATGAGACTTGCAGTATTTTTCCAGCAGAAGCTTATTGTTTCTCTTCCTGGTTATATCCCTGTACAACTGTATAGATCCTCTCAAAGACTTTCAACACATCAGATTTTGACTAAAGCGTCATGACGTGGCACTCATCTCTACTTTTACTCCATTTCTAAGGGCAGCTGCTTTTCTATTTTTCTTAGCGCATCTGTGGACAACAAAATCTTTTCTCTATCACAAGAATGTCTTCATTAAGTCAGTTTCTGCCTTCAGCTTATTCTTAGTCTTCTGCATACTATAATCTATGTGTATGCACAAGAAAGGCTTGAGAGGCAAACTGAAAAAGCAGGAAGCTGGAATGAACAATGAGGCAGGAACTGCAGGAAGCTTAAGCATCTTTTCTTGCCCTTACTGCGCTGTCTTCCTTTTCATCCTTGCTTACCGTTGAATTTGGGATTTCTCCTACATTTGTATGAAACATGATTTCAATGTCCTCTGTTTCGTGACTTCATTCTGACAGCAGTATGATATGGCACAGCTAATACAGTGACTGCAGCACAAAGTCAAACAATTCCGAGATTAACTACTATCTTGAACACTTCATTTCATATCAGATTTGGCAAATTTAGATATTCAAGATTTCCTGTACACTTAACTTACACTTGTACACTTAGTATTATTCACTAAGTAATAAAAAGGTCCTAAATAACCATCAGCTCTTACCCCCTATACTGGATATTCCATCTCCCTTTGCACAGGTAGTAGGACAGAAGTCAAAGTTGCATTTTAATATACAAAACACCCAGTAATGCAGTGATCCATGCAACCAAACAGCATCTTTGTCCCATTCGTTTCAAGGAGAGTGACATTCTTTGGAAAAAGAAATTAAGAAACACTAACATTTGCTGTCTGACACTGAATTTACTTTGTGAAACAATGAAAATTTGACAGTGACAGGAAGGAGGGAAGTCAAACATAGACAGAGTCATAGTTTCAGTCCAAATGAGCAAACTCCTTTTTTGACATCTTGAAAGAAACCCACCTGTTAATAAGATCAACAGATTTTTAATCAAGATAATTACCCTCACACATCTTTTCCTATCCTTAAGTGTTTAACAAGAAACATCTTAGGCTCTCCTTACCTTTACTACTTCTAAAGCTTCAAACTGTAAGCAAAGAAACAGACTATGTTGTGAATTGCAACCCTTTGGCTCATGTGAAAGGCTTTCCTACTTGCATTGCAGAAAGGGTTTTTTCTCCCTAAAACTGCCTGTGCATTTAAAGATTGGGGTGAAAAAGCACCTATTACTCTCAAAATTTCACCAGAAACCCTCTGGCCCTACTTCTAGTTCAGCTGCTGTCTCCGTTCCCTCTATCTGCTGCAGACCTACAGAGGCTGACAGGAAGGAGCGATGGTTCTCTGACTGCAAGCAAAGCACAGGGGAGAAAGGGACTTATCAATGAAAGCTGGAATACTTCAGTGCCCCAAAGGCATCAGTCTGAGATTGTGCATAGGCAAGTAGTAACTGCCAGATGAAGAATAATCCAAGGAAAGTATTTAATAGGTCTGTCGACCTGAGTGAGTGACCGTCAAAGTCTTTTTGACGGATGAAGTTAGGAATATTAATGCAGTCAAGAAACTATGCACCATTTTCAACTTAATATTGACCAAGTATGGACTGTTCAAGAGAAGATTCCTAACCAGTCACCATGTGAGAACAATGTGACTGAAGTTATTAGTCCTAACACAGGTCTTAAACAGACATCCTATGGGAAATAGGCTTTTTATCCCTAAAAAGGATCAAATAATCCTTGTCACTAACAGTCAAACAATGGTTAAGAAAAGGGAAAAAAAAATGGAGAGAAGTTCCATAATGCCTCAACATGAGCAATTTCTTGCAAGCCCCAGTACAAGCACTAGTTCTTAGAAAAGCAAGGGGCTAATTGGGTAGGTTTCCCTGACACCTCTAAGGCAGGAATCCAGCTCTGTCTGTCTCTGAAGGATTTTAAGTTCTGATGGTATTTCTGCAGTGGGGATCGTAGAGTGGAGGGGAGGGTCAATTCTCCTACACACCACGGCATTTTAGCCCACAGAAAGAATATCTCAGCCCAATTCTCCACCATTTCTGAAAAATATATCATTTAGGTCGCATTGATAAGCACTGCAAATGAGCAAAAAAAAATGCCACAGACAGTTCTGTTCCTAAACTCAACTTCTAAGTTCCTCAGCACAGCAAACACTGACTGGATGTTAGGGCAAAGGCGCAGGAAATAAGTGAAGTTTTAAGCGAAGTGAGACCTTTAATGGCTTCTTTTTGAAGATATGTACATATAAATCTGCTCTTAAACCAAAGAGCTGTAAACTTCAAGCCTGGATTTTGCTACAGGTATCACCCCTTATTGCCGTAATTATCCTGCAAAACTTCAGCTTTCATTTAGGAAAAAAATGTCTCCCTAAGCACACATACCAGCAGAGAAGATCTTGGAAACCATAACCTAGGTGCGAACCCACAACGTCTTAACTGAAGAGGCTGCGAACAACCTAAAACTACAGCAAACATCCCCATTCACTTCTCTTAAGAGAACCATCCAATGTACCAATTTGTCGTGGACTTCGAGATTTTGCTAAAGCCAAATATTTTCGTTTCCTTTCCCCTTCCTGCTCTGCCAGGACCTGCCTGCAAGTCCTTTATATTCCTCAGTTTCCCCCCAGTGCGGAGTTTGTTGGAATAGGTGCAGGAAACAAGAACTGAACTCGTAATTAGAGAGTCTGCAGAGTCAAAATAATGGGATGAAAGAACAGCCTAGCAGCTGGATCAGCTGCCTAAAAGAAACAGGGAAGAAAATCTCTGAAAATTATCTGTAAATCTCAGAAGCTTACATAATTTCAGTACCAAAATAGGTAAAAAACTATTTGTCTTATTAGGTCCAGATAAAAATACTTAAGTTTTATGAATGGAATGAGGGTTTATTAAGATTTATACATTGATTTAGACAACAAAGTCTATCATTACCAGTGAGTTCTATTCACCTCTAATTTCACTAAGGAGACCCTCATTTTATTAGATATCTTTCCTGTACTAAAGGTGACACTGAATTTTCATGTAAACTCATTTCACTACACAAATGGACACTTACATTCTCTCTGCTGGTTCATAAGTTAACAGTGAGAACCGCACGTGAAGTTGAGGTGGGCACATTAGGGAACTGAGCTGTGGGCAATTACTGTTATATTTTCACAATCTATTTTTAAGTTTTTTCTGCTCAGCACAGAATGGACACAAGTAAGTACAGTAACTATGGAAGAGCAAAACCTGAGAGGAAGAAGAGATGCAACAAGAAAGGGAGGCCACTAGCTGACATTTTCAAAGGGCAAATCGAAAGCAATCAACACCCAACAAAATGCTCAATGTAGGATGAGGTGATAGCGTAGGATATACTTAGGATACTGTAATGAGGCTAACAAGTGCTGTGTGTTTTAATGTAAATTAACACAAGATAATCTCTTCACATATTTAAGTGATGCACTTCAAATTAATTAATACATATTTAATAGAAGTCTTCTTGAACAGCTGTTATTTACTTCTGGAGTTTCTACACATTAGCACTGCCTGCTTTGTTCTGCTCTGAAGTCGTTCATGCTCCAAAGTACTTTAACAACTTGGGCTGTATAAAAATTGAACAGTCTTCCCAAAAGAGACACCCTTTCTGATAACTTAATATTTTTACATTAAATATTCAAACACTTTCTGAACAAAAGGTCAAATTCTACTTACAGCATCTGTGTGAAACAGGCAAGCAGATGCTGAATGCTGCTAGACAAATACTTTCAGCACAAAGAATGATAAAGAGATGGCGATCAGTCACAGTTCCAGGCTTTAAAATCAGATTTCCTTTACTTCTGTTCCCTAAATTCTGCATTTACCCTTCATATGTAACAGTACAGACCCAAATTATGGCCTGTTCCTGTCATGGACAGAATGATGCACCTCACTTGTAAGAGAGAAGCAGCAATATGTTTATTGTTACAAAAAACAATGATTTAATAAAGTTGATAATAGATGCAACAGTTTAACAAGATTCAAGATGGCAAGGCACACTTGGGTTATTTACTGCACAGAGGGCAGGGTCAGACAGTACTGTCAGGGAGACCCTCCCGTTGAGTCACGGTTTCAGAAAGGACCCCCTTGCTTTCTAAACTTCTCAGAGAGGAGTCTAGGTGTGGCTGGATCCAATCCTAGTTCCAGACTTAGTCAACGGCTTCCATCTAAAGGATTATATGTACACAATTGATCCTTTATATCACTTAGCTAAGATTTCCAAGTTCAGCATGCTATTAGTCACTTACCAAGGATCTGCTGCGGCAAGGAATCTCTCAACCTCGAGGAGTAACCTTGATCAGCGTCCTGACTCGAGGGGAGATCCTGGCGTACAGCCCGCTGCCGTTCAGGAGAGCTCAAAGGGCTCTTGGGCTGTGCACTATTTATGGGGGTAAGATGATTGACTTATAGTCATATTTGCATACTGACCACAGAACCAGCATTGCTCAAGTTAGCCCTTGGCTATTGTGTTGTTATCTGTCTCCCGGGAACCACATTGAGCCCTGGATGCCTCCATCACGACTACAAGCACCCACTATGACCACCATGGGTGGTTATCGCTTGGGCAGGGTTACAGGAGATAAAGATTAGGTGGCTCCTGGAGGGCGGGGGGAAGCACACTGTCACAGTTCCCTCCATAAGTTTTACACAGTGGTGTGTTAAATGTAATCCTGGCAGTGAGAGTGCCGACTACAGTATTCATTGCATGTTATGAGTATTATACCAACTCATTAGGGTTTTTGTCTTACAAAGACTACTGCGTATGACATTACTTCACTTAGACCTTGCATACAGCATTGAAGTAGTTCCCACCACCCCTTTTATTCAGATGAAAACGCATTCGAGTTCCAGTCACTGCTCAGTTTTTAGGATGTGAATGAGTAGAACCCAATTCAAGAAACACGCAGGTAACACATGACATTTTCACACTCACGGTGATGAATGTGACTTTAGGCAACTATAATCAGTTTCTTTAAAAATAATTATCATCATACAACAGTTCTTATTAGTGTACCGGTTGTAGTTCTCAGCTGACTACTTGAAGATGTTTACTCTTCTTATGGCACTAGAGCACTGGCTAGTGCTCACTGCTTACATGTCAGCCTTTCTAGCTTACAGGTTTACGGAAAATAACTTTCAAAGTTGGTAACAATTGTATTAGAAAATATGTGTTGGGCCAACCATCATTAAATCTTCTGTGCAATGATGTATGGAAATACATGCAACTTTTGATAGGCCTGAAAACAGTCCTAAATACATAAAAGTGAAAAATATGTACTGATTTAAGCACACTGATATTACTGATATCTAAATTCATTCTTTTTTATTTAATGTTGTGTTTTTCACAATAAAGAGGACGTAAGATGGCACTCATTACTCAGGCTAAGAACTTAAAGACTAAAACAGATCAATGCTTTACCTGATAAATATGCTGTGGGTGAAGGAGTGTGTGGAAGACAGATTTAGAAAGCATCTTCATGATCCTCAAATAATTCTGCACTGCCTATACCAGCAGCTTGGAGATAGAGCTGCAGATGCAAGGAATGAGGAAGACAACCTAAATTTCTCCCCGACACACGCTGAGTGTGGCTGGTACAAGACTGAGTTAGCTTTCAGCTAGAATCAGTTTCCTGATCCCTATGAGGCCACGTGAATGCTCATGCTGGCAAAAGAGAAACAGTGGGGACAAGTAGTTGGTTTTGGGACGGAACTGTTGGTTTTGATGGAAGTCCAAACACACAGCAGATTAAAATGCCTGAGTAAATGTGGACTTTGACAAAGTATTGCCGGCCACAATAAACAGGTACCTGAAATGATTTCTATGCACTGAAACTTTGTCAGCATATTTAGGAGGAAAACGGAGAAAAGCAGAAGAATGCCAAGGTTGTCATAGGCTCTAAAGAATCTCTTTTCCAGCAGGTCATCACACCAAAGACATTTCACTGCTTTGGATGGGAGTCATGTAGGAGACACACTAGTCCAGAAAAAAGAAACCTGAGAAGACGACTTAATCTCATACTATAATGTTCTGGAATCACCACTATGTTAATGAAATTAAATTTCTTGAAAATCTTTTTGCCTTGGGAAGGAGGATGTATCTTTTGATCAGAGAAGCATGGGCACTCCGCCAGCTGACAAAAAAAGCGTTTTTATACTTGCTTTGATATCTACAATATAGCTTCCATTAGCATCAGCAGAAGCCTGATGCACAGAGGTCAAGGAAAGAGACAGAGAGATTCCAGAGGACAAACTTGGCTCCCAGTCCCATGGAATGAAAACACACGCCCACATTTTATACAGCCATAACATAACAGGTATTCTTAGGGCTCCTTTAAACTTCCTTAGAGCTAAAAGATCAAATTCAAGGGGAAACTCTCACAACACACACAGTGAGACTGTCATATTTTTCCTCCTACATTTTACAGGAATAATGAAAATCTGTGTTTACCTGTCAGCTTTAGTAGAAAGGTTTCCATCATAATTACACCTTGTGTATTGGAAGGAACCTGGCAGTTTTTAACATCACTAATACTAGTCTGAAGAGGTACAAAGCTGTGGGAGCTTGCTGAAAAATAACAATAAACCTTTATTAAAATTTCCAATTTTTGCAAAAACATTTTGACTAAATTCCAGCTCTACTTAAAATATAATTAAATATTTACATTTAGTCTCTAATAAGTATTGTAAGTAAATAAATTTCCAAATTATCTTAAATTTTTTTATGGTATACAGTTACTACATTTTTGTAATAAATGCACAATTCTAATGAAGAAATAATGATCTTGAACTTTAATAGAACCCTTCATTTGAGGAGATGAAAGTGCTGTACATTCATTCATTTATTATGTCTTACAACCCCCGTGTGATGTAGGTACTATTATCATCATTTTACAGATGGGGAAACTGAAAGGCTAATTAACTTGTCCGATTTACAATACTCTTAGCTGTAAACTTAGGACATCTTATTTTACTCACAGGCAAAACAAAACTCAGCTCACCTGTGATGAATATTTACTACAAATTCTTAAACTCCATAAGCATTTTACTTACAGATGAGAATATATTACACAAGCCTTCAGAGAGTTGGTTTTGCATTGACAATGGCTTTGAGCACCACAGAAATGTGCTGCCTAGAAACAAACATCAGAGCACCAGTTTACTGTAAAGTGTCACCATGTTTCCCAGCTAGTTATAGAGATGATGTGGTTTTAATTTAATTTTATTAGCCATTCAAGCACACATTTGTGCTTTAATTCTGTACGATATATCATACTGCACTTATACACACACAAAAAAAATACTGGTTACTGACAAACTTATTCTCTCAGTTTACTTATGTGTTCCATAAATTTCTTTACTCGGTCAGGGTCAACACCATTTGCCCAATAACCTTCTTTCTTGAAATACGAACCAATTATTAGAGCGTTTGCATCCAAGTAACTCCTCACGTTCTCCAGAGTCACTCCAGACCCAATCAGCACAGGAATCTTCACAGCATGTTTAACCTCTAAAAAGAAGAAAACCAGAATTAGGCTTAAGTCCCATCTTTGAAACTCTCTCAAGACTCTAATTTGCTTAGTTTTTCAACAATAAAGAAAGGCGAGTATCAAGAAACTTATGATCAGGGTATTTCTTACTTCTACTATAGAATGAAACAACTTCTCTGGAAAAAAAAAAACACCTTTAGCTCTGAACAGCGGTTAAGAAAAATCTCACTTTTATTTCATTTTGCATTCTGTTGCTGTATGAAATGCTGCAGAAGAATATTCCTGGGAAACCATCAGAGGATGGTTTCAGTGCTGTGGAAGATAAAATTTGGGTCTTGGTACCATACCTGTACCCCTCTTTATTCTCAAGGAACAAGATTTAAGCAAGATTAAGTTGAATTGGCTGGCAGAGAATGTACTGCATTTTACTGTATTCCCTTATAAATGAATTTTTATTCCACATCCCTGGTAAGAAGAGATGCTAGATGCAGGAAGTTTTTGCACAGCAGTACCAGATCCGTTTACTTACTGTGACTGTTACCATCACGCCTAGAGGCTCCGTTGTACTTGAGGTACTACACATACAGAAAGGAGCTATCGTTTACTACTGTGTTGCAGTAGCACACAGTATAGATTCCAGGCAAACCAGGTCCGGTGCCTTGACGGATGCTGGAGCGACCATGTGGGCTGCCATGCCCCATGTGGAGTTTTAACTGTGTTCTTGATTTCCCTCGCCTTAAGATGTGAATAATCACCTCCCCCGATCTTTCCACAAAGTAATCAAAATACAGCTACAAGAATAAGATGGCATTCTTGTTTCCATTCATTGTATCAGCTCAGATTCTTTTTCGCAAGTCTGGTGAGATCATTACAGTGGCAGAACTGTTCAGCAGAGCTGTGCTCATTATAATTCTTCAGTCATCAGTTTAAATCACAATAATGGTAGTTGGACTAGTGTGTATGTCTGCCAGGTCTCCTTGCTGAATTTATGCTATGTTGACAACTAGTAGAAGATCTTCAGTGAAGAAACAAGAAAGGCCTTATTCCCAGGGAATGGAAAAGGAATGTGCTCTCCACTTCATGATAAATTTCAGGGACTCGGAAGCAGGAAAGCAAGCAGTGGTCATATAGACTACATTGATATCTCCAGCTAGTTTACCAGAAAGCAAAAGATAGTACTGATAAAGACTACTTCACTTTCTATAAATGGCAATGGAACAAAAAAGCCAATTATTTTTTCTATATAGTATGTGTTACTTAATTATCTGACTCTTTACCTGGCTCCAAAAGGCGAAATAGACAAAAATATCAAAACAAGGCTCAAAATATTACAGATGCACTTAATCTCTCACACACAGGGGTGGATTTCAGTTCATGGTTCAGGTGATCACGTTCACCGTGAAATGCACACATTCTGACAGACCTGACTGTGCAGAAAGTAATCTACTGCTCAGTTACCACAGTTCACATTTTTTAGAATGAAAACAGAAGGGGATGGCTGTTTTCACCATGGAAAGCTTCTCCAGAGGAAATAAAAGGTAATTAGAATATTTTCTGCAGAACTTGGGTCAGTACTAGCTCTAGAAAAAAAAAAAAAAAATTTAAAAATCCCTGTTCAGGAATTACTAAGCATCCTTCTCATCCTTTCATTTCAAACCAACCATCCTAAGAGTCACTTATAGAACTTGATGCTTCATCCCTTAGAGAAATGTTGTGAGGCATTATTTCTGACCTTTAAAGACATATAAATTGCCTTAATTGATGATAAGCTGATGTAAGATGGTTGGAGCTTGAGGTAACTAGGAAAAGCATATATGCATCATATAAAAGACTGCTTCAAAACACTGTTTGTTTAAATGAAGTTTCATCAGAATCCTAACTTATTAATTATGCTTCAGGGAAGACTAATTTATTGCCTTCCTACTTCACCAAAGAAAGGGGATCAATTAAAATGCTCTTGAATCTCTTTTTAGGTCACATGCCCCACCATTTTTCCATCTAGGAACAATAACTCCTTCTTACAAACATTTTAACACAAAAATAAAACCACTCCACACAGTCCTTATTGAAAATTTTAAACAAATCAGCTGGATCATGCATATATGATTAAAACTTTAGTTATTTCTATGCGTATTTTATATTCTTATAGTCATCCTGCTTACAGCAACAAAATAATTCGTTTTTAGTTATTTATAGCACTATTACTGAACTTCTGTTCTAGAAAACTCAGAATTTTATTTATATGGTATCTATGTGCTTTTAGAAATACCCTATCTGCTTTACATAGATACCAATGCATAATTAAGGTGCTACAACTGACCGCAGATTTGTGCAACAGTACTTTACTGTATTCCCAGAGGAACTGCGTTCCAAGTCAATATTTGTTTTTAGGACAAGTGCATAAGGCACATTAGCAGGTAGTTATTTTATAATTACTTCACATCAGCAGAAAAAATGAAGAGCCAAATAATTAAACAGAGCGTGATCACATGGGTGTAAGACAATAGCTTAGCCCTACTAGGCAAAGAGTAAAAACCAGTGAAGCCTGAGACTGCCGTGACACTACAGAAAACCTCAAAGCTTTCCAAAGTAGCAAGGTATCCAACTCCTGCTGCGATCCATACATGACACAGGGAGTCCGCACACACCTCTTGTGCTGGAGATTTATTCAGATTGACAATGTGAAGAATGGCAATGGGAGTGCTCAAGTCTGCAATGAGACTGGGTTACCTAATTAAGTATGCTACAGATGCTACTTTTAAGTCATTTCCAAGCACATCAAGGCCTAAAGTTGATTAGTAGAAGGTGATGTGTCTATTGGCTGTGTTAATACAAATTCTAACTTGTCAAAGAAAATAAAGCAACAGCACTGAGATACACTTTTGCGTGGCAATGTTCAGTCACTGACAAGATGTCTCTAAACAGCTTTGCTTTAAATCTCTCAGCTTTCTTGGCTTTCTTTTTCTGATTAGAATTTTTTTTTTGACACAAAGAGAAAAGTAGACAATTTTGTGATGTTACAGTAACGAGATCCTGAAGTTTACACAACTTGTACATTTCTCTATTTCAATAAAGTGTAACTAGAGGGCACTGTGCTCTTTCTTGTGACAGTACATCTGCAGACATGTCTTTAATAAAATCAAATGAAATAGTGCTTGGTTGCAAAGCACAATGAAAGCATTTGAACTATGGTATGCACAAGTTACATGAAATAAAGGCCAAATGCTCCTAGCTTGAAAACAATGGCGAAGAGCAGTGTAAAAATAAGCACCACTGTGCCAATAACTTGCTCGACTACTCTTCTTTAACAGCTTTTTCATATGCAGTAATCACTGTACCGTACACAGCACTATGTTTATGGTAATGCTCCACTGTAACACATTTTAGTTGTTTTTAATTCAAAGGACTTTTTCTCTGTCATTAAATCTAGGGCTTACAAAAAGTAATGATCAGACTCACATCTGCTGTGTATCTCTGAGGGTACCACAAAGGCAGCAGCCTCTACTTAGACCTAAATGTACCATCAAAAGGTGAGAGGGTGAATCAGTCTTGATGCCCCTTTTATGAACAATAACTAAGGAGGTGACAGTCACAGCCAGCTGTTGGGTTTCACAATGTACCCTGTTTTCCGCTGGTTACTCAGTTGAGGCCATTTGCTTTGTTCAAACAGATAACTAAGCGATCATTATACAAAGCTTTGGTCACTTAAAATACAGACTGGATGCGAAGCAGGTATTTCAGCAGTTATACCCAAAGAGAAAACCTGATAGATCACACATTCCAACCAAAGAACGTTTCACAATGCAGCAAACTGGAACAAACTTCTATAACCTCTTAAATGAAAATATGGTTTATTATTTAATTGCAATTCAAAATGCTCGGCTATAATTCCTGCTCCTTAATAACCTGAAGTCTGATTTTTAGATCTCTTGCTCCGTGGACCACTGGTGCCCTGGTATTCCCGGGGAGCCCTGGAGCAAAGCCTGCCAGCCTCTGCGAGGAGCGATGCTGATGGTTGCCTATGAGAAGGCAGAGACATAAACTACAAACAAAACCCTACTGAACACAGTTCTCTGGCTTGACAGGGAAACACTCATTTCCCACACCCCATCACAAATCAGTCAATTCAACACAAAGACACAAAGGCAAAAACACTTCTATATTACTGCACAACAAAGCTGAAAAAAAGAGATGACAAAAATCTCATCTGTCTCTTGGTTCTGCTTTCAAGAGATGCTTTGCAGTGTGATGAAAGGTGCCCAATTGTGTGTATCATCGTAATACAGCACTTCCAGGGCTGCATAAATTCGTGAAATGCAAAATTTCACTCACATCAACGCCAACTTTGTGACTGTAGATCTGATTCCTTTTAAGAATCTGCTGACATAGATATGCCTAATTTGTCATTTCCTTGTACCCTGGAATATTGATTTTTAAGTTGTTCTCTTAACTGCTTTAAGCCAACATCCTTCTCATGAGAGGGCCTGCTAACATCCAAACTGCTGTGACCTAAGTAAAATAAACGCATGATCTGCAGACTCTTGCTTTCATAGCAAAAATCCACACACAAAATTAATGTGCGTACTTCATTACAGCTGCCAACTCTGATTCATTTTGGTCTTTGGACCCAGAAAGAGAACAAGACAGAGACTGACATGTGTGTTCACACAAAAGAAAAACAGAAGCTATGATGCTCTCTGGTTGGAGACCTGTGATAAAAAGCCTATGGGCCTAGAGGTCAGGTTTTGCTCTCTGATGCAGGAAACCAACAGAGGTTGCACGTGCATCTGTAAAAGCAGAATTTAACCTAGGATTTTGCCCTAAGACTTATCAAATCCTTTTTAAAAATTATTTAATCTGCATTAAGAGCAACGGAGACATTAATTGCAGGCAGGGATAGATTAACGAAATATTGCAGTCTCCAAAATACATCTAGCTTTCAGGGTCACCTGTTCCACGCACTATTTCTAGTTTACCATACCAAAAGACCCAACTAATTCAGGAGCTCAGTGTTCGTGCCAAGCCATCATTTTCTTTTTAATATTGGTGACTGAAGCATAGTCATTTATAACTTATTTTGCAGAAAGTTTAATATGTATGAAATAAGAACCCGTTTTGACAAGTTCAATATTCATTTTAAATGCTGTTAAGCATGTATGATATAGATAAAACCCTGAAAAAATAGAATGATTTCATGTTATTTCAAAAGATGTTTGAGGTCCAGGTATCTATGGCAAGTAAATTATGTTTTTCACCCTGACCAGCTAGCATAAGTTCCATACAATACACTCTGCACTAGAACTTCAAAACATGCTAAGTTAAAGCATGTCAGCAAAAGTAAAACCTAAAAAAATACACATTCTATTTTATGTAGCGAGACACTCAAATTCAAGCCATTAGTCTAAACTAAAATTAGTGATGAAAATTTAATGCCCCCATGTCAGAACTTTAGTTCTAGCATGGGAGCAATCCAGTTTCATGAAGAGAGCCCAAACTTATGCCAATATAAAAATATGAAGAATCATGTAACACTTTTGAAAAGGTCAGAATTCAGCGGTCCTAGAAAAAAAACTTGATAAAAAGTCCACATCATTTAAAAATTATTTTGATGTAATATCTTTCTACCAATGAACTTGTATTCTTTCTGAAAATCTTCTAAGCAGTACTTGCCCTGGTATTACTGTTTGGAATGTTGCCTTACCAAAATGCCCCTTTTCTTGCAGGACTTCCATTTTCATTGTGAAAGATAAAAATGCTTAACTCTTCAATGGAAAGATTTTTTGTTAGTTAATAAGGCTACAGAGTAGCTTTTTCTTATGTTAAGACTTTTTAGAAATGGAAGAGTCTTTGTTTTTTACATAATTTTACATTCATTTTAAAATTTATTTTCATTTAAGCCTCGGTATCATTCAGTGTTATAAAAGCTTAAAATAATTTTCGTTTTTTTCCTACCAAATTGTTTAGAAACATACGACAGCGATTCTGAATAGCACCTCAATCACATTAGTTCTGCTGTATCAAATCAAACCCGGCACCCAGAGTTTCCTTTCTTCCCTCTTTCTTTTCCTTAAGGAACAGCAGATATATAAATTTCTTTCTACATTAATCCAGAAGCTGATTCACTGCCTGTTGTCCGACCTTCGTATGACAGCTCTCACCTTTCAGCTCCTGAGGATCCGCGGGCAATCCGGTAGCCGTGCCAGTCAGTACAACCCCATCAGCCAGGAAGAGCTCGGCAGCCGACGCGGTCTCGGCCACGCTGACATCTGCCGTCAGAGCGTGAGCGCTGTCAACAGCAGGAACGTACCCTGTGGTTACTGTCGGCACACACATTTGTTATCCATCTTGTTGAATGTTTAGACTGCGTTTCTTCCTCTTCCCTGCTGTCAGACCAACCAACGGCAGGCTTTGTGAGAGAGGGTAAGTGTCCTGTTTTAAACTGGGAAGTAAAATTGCAGTATGAACAAGAGGAAAAAAACCCAACCTTTTCCATCAGGGAACCATAATTGATCGGTCTATTGTTCTGGGTCTCCTGTCTCTAAAGAGCGATTGCTAAGTGGGAACTACCAAGTGTCAACTGAGACAGCTGCTTAGATGTCGAGCACCTGTATTTCAGAAATGTTGAGCACACACAGCGCTCTGACTTCAAGTGGGAGCTGTGGATGCGCAGTCATTCACAAATCAGATTCTGTTGCCTAGAACAGAATTAACACCCCCCACTTCATTTCACGAAGTCCAACTAACAGAAAATATAGTTATTACCTATGATATAATCACAGGAATCATCTTACACAGCAGTTACAAACATCAATTACCTGCAGCCTAGCTTCTCAACAGTAGTCTTTGATACATGGGTGACACACTTTGTCTGAAACCTATAGCAATAGCAGCTTTTAATTTAAACGGTTCTAAACTTTGAAAGAATTCCAACCATTGCTGGTTCAACACCTGATTTTGTTGTTTCTACATTTCCACTTACATAGAAAACAATGGCTGTGGCCAACGTGTTGCACTCATGAGTGGTGATGGAGCCAACCTCTTTCCTGGATCAGCCTGGATGGACAATGCTTTTTGAGGGGGCCACGCTCTGGCCATACTGAGAAGCAGCCCGTGTGTGCAGTGCATTCCACTCATGGCGATGGATGCAAAAGGAAGTACACTAACTCCCTTGCTGCAGCGGAAGAAAGACAGGCCTACCTAATACATACAATGAGGTTGAGACGGGGCTTAAGAGTATTAGACACCCTAAAACTAGCATGTGGAGGGTAGCCGTAACACAATAAGTAGACTACAAAAAATAGTTTTTCCCCATTTAAAGAATGGGAGGCTAGCAGCTCTCAGTGACAGGCATATTTTTCTACATTAAAAAACTCAACCAACAAGTCCTTTTAACATTTCCTTCTCAGCTTATGAATCTGCCCCAAACAAAAACCTCTTTTCCTTTCTTAAAAAGCAGACCTTTTGAACAATAGGAAGTATAATCCAAATATCAATTCATCAGTTGTCATGACAAAGAAAAAAAAAAAAATCACATGATGCAATCAATTTATTTTTTTTTTTTTACAAAAAAGTCTAATGCAATGTATTTATATATACACATATACATATATATATAAAAGAAATCATTAGAAAGAAACCACTCTGAAAAGACCTTAAAAGCTTAATTTGACCATGCTGCATTGTTGCCTTTCTATTTTGAAATTTATCACCTGTTTATTAGGTATTTAAGATCTTCCAGACTTGGTTATTCTCATGATTACCCACATACTACACACAAACATTTTAATTAGGTTATTTAGCATGTATAATACATAACACTCGAGCAGTTCTTCTGGGGAAAAAAAACCCAAAGAGTGACATCTAAATAGCTGAAAGTACCATGTGACAGTTATGATAAAATATCAGCAGAAAAGAAATTGGATTCATCTGTCATAAGTTCCTTCTGTTTGATAATCATAGAACATAATCTGTACATAGACAGCACTGATTTAAGTAGAAGAAATCAGTATTATTGGCAGGAAGAAGAAAAAAGAGAATAGCTTTTTAAAATGCCAAAATATTATGATTTGGATGCTTTTATATGGCAACTGCTTGCATAACTAGAAATAACCTTGGATGTCTAGCCTCCAGAAACAAAATTTCTTTAAACATAATAGGCATATACACAAGTATACAAAATCTCACCTAACACCAGACGCAAAACTTTGAGTCTGCATTTATAAATCCTGAAGGTTAAACAACTGCAAACTCCACAGATGCAGCAACCTGCAGCTTACAGGTGCAAATTTATTTTTAAACATATCCCCTAATAGCACTGCAAGACCTCACTTGAATAATAAAGTTCTCCCTATATCACTAACTTTCCTGACACTAAATAGGCATTAAAAAAAAAATAAAATCAGAAAATGGAGAAAAATATAAGATCATTATTAAATTCATATTTACATAAAGTATTACTTGTATTTACCTATGTTTCTTTTTAATATCAGCAAAAATCTGAATGTTCTCTGCCCCAACTTGTTTTCTGTATCGTAGCAGGTTACCTGCACAGGCATTTATAATCCCTTCATCAGCAACATGAGAAAACACAAACCCTTCAGCCCGGATAAAATCAAGACCTGAAAAAAACATAATAATTAGCAATATCTTAGCTAAAACTGAAGACTGAAAAAACCAGAAATACTAAATACGAATAAACCCCCACGTTATTGCCCCTCTTACTTGATCTCAACACAAGCTGTTCCATATGCTCTAGGACTAACCAACCTTGCTTTTCCACATATTTAAGTTTTACATTCTTTATTTTCACCCATATTCTCTCTGACTCCTTCTTTCCATCTTCTAACCTTCAACTGCTGTCCCTCCCATAGAGCCCACCAGTTTTCTCCTTATCCCCATGGCTCCTTTCTCTTTCTCAGTCCCTATCAGTTTGTTCCTGTACGTCCCAGAACAGGCAGCTGCACACCCTGCCCTGCCTCTTGCCAGGACATGCCAGCGGGCACAAGCCGACAGAGTTACAGGTAGGTCAAACCACAGCTCCTTTGTCCTAATGATGTGTCTTCTCTCCAAAAAAGGTCATTAATTTGGGCTTCTCCCCTCTTTCCAGATACTCTTTCATTGTATTACTTCTTTCTCAACATCTGTTCCCGTGTTAAATATGCCTGAAGTTGGCCATCAGGTCAAAAAGCATCAAGGACATGGACACAGACAGAGGAATAGCATTGTCTTCTTTCTTTAGGAAATTAGGCAAGAAAACACAGCCTATGACACGTTATATACAGCCTGTTTGACTCTCCATCTGAATGTGGCTTGTGTTTTCTACACAGTACCACATCAACAAATTACTTCTAGAGCTGTGTCAAAGGTACAAAAAGATAAGCTTTGGGAAGAGTGAAACATTTTCTGCTCTACTCCGACCATCAACCCTACCATGCCTTAGCAACAGGGTTTCCACCATATTCATTCAGTTTTTGCACTAGCAAGGTTTTGTGGGATGGATACCTAAGAGGAAGATTACAAATAGCAATGACTTCAGACAGGCCATTCATCTACTCTCAGGGACCCCTACACAGCCTTGAAATATCTCTGTGTAGACATACTGAAGCCTTTGGCCATGGTGTAATAAGCCCACAACTGTGAGGCACACGATTGAATTCTGACTCCCTTAGTGTATTCCCCTCTTCTCTCCAGTCTTTCATAGCCTTGAAGTTTATTTCACCTGTCACTTAACATACATGTAAAAGCTCTGCACTCACCTCGTGCAGCTTTTGCTGTTCTTCCAGTTTGCTTTAGAGGTCTTTTCCAAGCCCTTTTGAAGCTCTACTGCTGCTCCAGCTTTGGAGTCAGCTGCATGTTTAATTAGAGCTGACATCATACCAAGGAAACCAATGCATGTGAAAGCAGCCATCAAGAATGCAATCCCACCCACCAGAGAACTGCTGAGGCAAGAGAGGCCTCACCTTAGCACATTTCAAATATAAACATAAACGATTTAAAAAATGTATTTACCAAATGACAAGGTGTCTGTTTATTTTAAAATTTCAGTTTCATTCCAAAAGCCCTGAAGTTGCAGAAACAAAAGCTTATGCCTGATAGAGAAGAGCTTGTATTGCTTAGCAACACAGACTCCAGCTAACAAGAAGCATCACAGATGGATGCCAAATCAAACGCGAGCTGTCTTGTGCCTTCAGATTAGCGGGTGAAAAGCATGGAGTATTCTCAGGATCCGTAGACATGAGTGTGCCACCAGTTTAGTTACAGGTGCTAGTAGACACTGGGTAACAAACACAGTGCAAAGAGCTAGACTGAGAATTCCGCATCGAGCAACAAAAGCTCTAAGTTCTATTTAAATCACCCAAGTTTACAGTACAATTCAGAGTTAAATAAGAAAAATTACTTCTCCTCTAATCGTAAGACTATCGATGAGTCTAGAGATATGTTACATTTTCACAGCAAACATAATATTTAACTCAGGACAGGGGCTATTTATTGAGCAACTTCATTTATTGAAGTCAGTGCTTGTATGTTGTTTGTTGGTGCTTGGTTTGTGTTTCCTTAACTTAGTAATTTAAGATTTTTTGCTAAAGGTTACAATTGTATTTAGTTTAACAAGACTGCACTCTCTTGGTTTTTCGGGGCTATGAAAATACAAATTTTAACCAACTGGAATAGATGCAGGCAGCAAATCGTTACCCTTCTGTTTTATGAAGCCATAACCAGATTCCACTAATGAATTCATTTTTACGCTCATAAAATTGTGAGAATGATACTATTGCTTACTTTCACATTTGGCTAGTTGAAAAGTAATAGCTATTGAATAGTTAATAGGCAGCCCCATTTCTGACTTATATGGGAACAAAAAAATTTTGTAATCTCACTGGAAAACAAGAACAGGAAATTTCCAACGAAAACTAATAAATAGAACTTAAAGACTATATTAAGAACATGCAATCAAGTAACCAGCCACTGCAGGGCCTGTTCAAGGAACTAGAGCTTGTCTCTTTTTCAAAAGTTAGTGTTACTCCACTTACTTTAATCCTACTTAAACAGCTTTACTTAAACAGCTGTGGAGGTCTATCAACTGTAGAGAAAAACTTTATTTTTTTCTTTCCTTCCCACGATAATTTATGATTAAAAAAAAACCAATGACATACTGAAACACTTCTGCTGGGCGAGGAAATATTGCAAGACTGAATTGATGGAGGAAATAGCACTTTTACTTTATCCATCTTAAATGCTGCAAATGTGCCTATCACTGCATTGTAAGACTACAAAACAGTGAATTGGATGCAACCATTGAGAAGCCCTTTCTCAGGCATGTTCCTTCCTTGAGTCATAAAGTCAAAAGGAGCTGGGAGCTGGGATTTACTGCTTTCACAGAAATGGGATCTGGCTTCTGCAAGGCAGCAGCTCCTGGTTGCTGCTGAATTTTAGACTTCAGACAAACATCTTTGCATTTACACAAAGGCAAGATGCTGCAGGTAACTTTACTGGTGGCATCTTGTTTTATATGCGCAGTAAATCCTGGCTGCCAGCTCTTCTTGCTTTCCTAATTCAAAAAGAATCTGAAAGACTGATTTTGTGCTGAAAATGAAAACTCAGAGGAGTACTGACTTTGCCTGCTATTGAAGCTAGAGGCATCTGTGCTGCAAAGACTTTTACTACTTGCAGCAGCTCCTTCCACATGCAGCACGAAGTGCAGGCCCGGGAGAAGCATCTCCAGCAGAGCTCACAGCAGAGTCCACAGCGCTCACTGCCTTGTTCCGCAGCGCCTGCAGATGATCCCCAAGCACGCACACTCCTGCTGCAGTTCTCAGCTTAGCTGCCTCCCCCCACCACAGCATTAACAGGGTGGTAGTTAAAAAGAAAAACAAAAAAGCAGTATACAATTCTGCCCAGTTCTATCCCACCTTAAACAGTACCATGGGCTGTAGCAAGTGAATTCCTGTGGAGGATATACCTGCTGGTGGGTGAGGGAAAGGAACCACCTCAGACAGCAAAGCTGTATTTATAAAAGACGTGGAGATATCTGGGTACCTGGGATATCTTCTGATATGAAGCCTCACTTAATCAGTTACCAACTGTGTCATTACCATTGATGAAGACTAATTCAGAAATGGGATTTCAGTAACATGATCCTTAAAGGAAAAAAGGGCAGTTTCTCAGTCAGGTGGAGATGTAGTTGGACTAGATGATTATTTTAAGTCCCTTCCAACTGAACTATTCTATTCTAACTTTATGAGATGAGAGAAGATAAACTTAAAAACTGAGCCATGAGTCACGATGAGTGTAACACAGGCTCACCCAGGTGTAGGGAAGCTGCACTCCACAGTAGACCCTACAGTCCTTGCTCTCGGGCACCCAGACGGAAGCTCTGGCCAGAACAGAAGAGCATAACTGCCCTCTGGCCCATGTGCCTGGCGTTTCCACCCCGTGGAGCCAAGGTACAGCAGGGAGGGGTACCTCGAATATCAGAAGTGCTCCTGTGCATCACTACAGAGATACAGCTATGGGGACTGTTTTATGCCTTGAAGACCAGCAGATAGCCAGGCCAGTATTCCACAATGGCAGTATTTCTTGAAATCCTTCTTCTCACCATTAACTTTGTCTCCGTTAGGTTAATGACGGGCAGTTATTTATTTCTTCTCAATCACCGCTACATGTTGGTAATGGAGAGCGTGCAGAACGTGCGAAATAGGATGAGTATCACCAGCCTATACTCCCTGTATTATGAAGGCTCTACGTCTCCTCTGCAAAGGCCTATGCTGATAGATTAGAGCCAAGCAGAACACCTCACTAACGCAAGGAAAAGCACAAATAGCAGCTGAGGGCTTTGGGGCAATTCCTTTAGACACAACAGTCCCTTCTAACATGAATAGTGCTTCATGATTAGCAAACTTTCAATGAAAGAAATCCCAGGTAATTTAGAAGTATATCAACAACAAACAACATGAGTACATGAAATTAACACAATGGTTAACTTCAGGAAACAAGACACACTGATAAATAAGTAAGGAAAACCAAACAGTATGCCTAAATCTGACCCAGACTTAGCGAACATATTGTGGACATTCCTGAGCACTGAGAAATGATAACGAGTAATATTTGCTAAACAAAAATAAATAAGGGAGCATTTCTATTTTTATCTCCTCTGCAAATGCTCATAGAACCTGCTTATATACATCATTCTGTTTCAACCTCAAGCAGATGTAGTTAATTAAATCAGAAACTACAAACAGGAAATTATACACCTCTAAAAAACACATGGTACACCTGTTAATAATGAACCAATTGAAAAGTAACCCTAGCAAACAAATTCTGACTTGCTTCTCCACAAAGAGCATTTTAGGAAAGAAGAAAGATTAATAGAGTCTTTGGAGGATGTCATTAAAATTAACTATTAAGAAGTGTTGTTTTTCTGAGAATACGTATTTGATATTAAGATGGCTTCCAGTCAAAAATATAAATACAAAACTGTACTATTCTGTATTGTCTCGATGTTTTGTGGTCTATGGTTCCTTAGGGACCTACTTAGGGATTCTACTGTATGTACAAGAGTATAAAAACTGAGCAGCAGATGACTTTAATATTAAGAAAGGTGTGACATGAATCTCCCCCCCTCTTTGTCTCTATAATTACACTAATTTTTGAGTGTGCTAACATGGCCATATCTGCCCTTAGGAACAGAGGGAAATCTGGCAGCTTTCAGCATAATGTCTTGAAGACAAAAGCGAAGATCAGACCCAGTGATGCTGGTTTGTGGGGCAGATGGAGGGGGAACATGGGCCCTGCAGCGAGGCCCACGGCAGGAGGATGCCATGGCCTGCCGGATGGATGCCCTTGGGCAACCGCCTCCTTCAACCCCCTGTGGTGGACCTGTCGGCACCTTGAACGGAGAGCATTCAGCCCTGGTGTAACAGTCTGCAATAACCTTTTGGAGCTGGGAGGATGTTGGCGACAACTGTTTTGACTCAATAGTTGTTTTTTGATAACATGAGGAACTGCTTGTTTCTGACAGAAGAGTGGAGACACAGTGGTTCCCTTTTTCCTCAAGATCCCCCACTATTTTCCTACCCTGCCCCAAACCTTTGCAGAAGCACCCAGCACAAACACGTTTTTGTGTTCCTTTAGGCGCCTAATTTAATAAATATGTTTCCTAAAGAACCAAAATAAATTAAAAAAATTGATCACCTTCTCAGATGCCTCATCCCCTGATTTATTACTCTCATTTCCAGATTTATCCAATACCTTGTCAATATGCTAGGAAAACTCAGTAATTTCATCTGTTCTTATTTGGCTACCCAAAACAGGTTTATTAGCATAACCACATGTTGCTGACGTTGAGCTCCTTCTAGTAACACTGTAAACCCGCTGACTTTTTTCCCCCTTTACAAAATAAAATCATTACCTTCACCTAGAGAACAGTTACGATCTCCCAGTGCAGTTCTCTTCAGAAGAGTTATTTCTACCAAAGATCAGAGTTTTGACAGGGAAAATAAAATGACTGTATAGTAGCACGAGATGCTACATATACTCTTTAGCTAAAACACCTTCAGCAAGTATTTTTTGTAGTGAAAGCATACAGGGCTTGCTTTATTAATAGCCATCTATTAAAATTGTATTGACATTAAAGTCACTACTAAGTTGCTACAGAAAAACTACTCAAAGATTTGCTACCTACAAAGTAGCACTCACTTTACTATGGTTTTGCTTAAAGTGATTTTCTTTTCTTTTTGCTTTCCTGTTCAGTGAACTCTAGACAATCATTTTTAGAGAAGTGCAATGAAATGCATTAAACACAGGCCCTTCCTAGCTGGTGTTCTCCAGTTACAGAGCAAATAGCGCACAACAGTAGCAGAGCTGAGCAAAACCCAAGCCCTCCAGGAATTCTCTCTCTCATTAATAATTGCTGAGAAGTAAGAGAAATACATTGTTCCCACACTATATCCCTTATTTGGTGATCAATTTTGCTCCTAAAAGGATGTATAACTCAGTAACAGTCTGACTACTGCTTTTAAAAATGAGATGTGTAAATATTTCTGCAAATGCCTATGTACCTCAAGTATCCTACATGCATACAATCCCTAAAAACTAAAACTGGATTCTGTTAGCATTTTTATGTTAGGTTTTCATATAGGTTCTACTGCAGCAATAAAAATTAGGTTTTGTCAGTTTGTCAAGTAGCTAGGTACCTTGAAAATGGCAACTTCTGATTTTAAAGCACTCAAAACAAATCTGGGTTCAAAACATGTCTACTAACAAGAATTCCCCCAAGAAAAAAGGAATTTAAGACTTTTAGAACATATTCAACATCATTAAAACTGTCACTGCAGATAATTTACCCTACATTATTTTACCTGAAGTATGATTTTCAGTTAATATCAGCTTCTTTTAGTTTTGCAGTCTTACAAAATTCTGCCTGTCTATAAAATTTATACATTCAGAAATGTGCAACCTTACTGTAATCACACACGCAATTTGGGCAAAAATAGGCATTAACCCTCAATTTATGAAGTATTTAGGAAGTACAAGCGTTCCATATTAAACCAGCCTCCATCTTTAAATCATGGAATGTTACATATGAAAAACTAAAATTGCTTCAGCAAGCAGTAGGAGCAGAAAGGTTAGCAAGTCTAGGATTCATGCAATAAAGATAGATTAATTTATATTTAATTCCCCCAAATGCAATTTAATTTTAAGTAGTTTGGCTAGCTGTACACTCAATTTTTTGTTATTACATAAAAAGCTCAATTCCACCCATTCATTAAAAAAAGGCAATGAAAACTTAGTTTTAATGGATAACAGTAGTAGCAACAACATATAATTAGATGCTGAAACAGGATGCTTAACCACAGTGGGTTAAATTGATCCTCAAATATAATTTAACTGAAGTAAATAGAGTTACACCAAAGGTGGCTTTTAGACATGAGTAGGTTTAAACTAATCATTATATTTAGACAGGTTTCACCTAGAAAGCTGCGGCAGCGGCCTTGGGATTTTAAGCTGCCTCCAACTGAAGCAGTGAGCAAGTATCATCTATTATAATCAAGCAGGCATCTTTCTCAAAATCTAATTTCTGCTTTTTCAGGGTACGGTGAGCTTTTCATGTCTAATTTTTCATAGTACCTATGTTAGTACAATGCACAATTTGCAGAGAGTAAATGCCATAGCAAACAACAGTAATAACTGATGAGTCATTTCTATTACCTGCAGCAAGAGCAACGGCTATCGCCTGTTGGTTTGCAGCACACAGGATCTGGACACCCAGCGCGAGGTGGGGGCAGGTTTGTCTCACCGCAGCACTAATGACTGTCATTGCTGACGTTATTTCAGGCCCAGGACACACCGTGTAAGGGAGATCATGCATGTTTTCTACTATCAAGCCATCCTGTGGAGATTATTGTAAAGAAATATGATTAAACTGGAAAAAGAGGAACTTAAAAAACATGGCTAGTTTACCATTGCACTGTTTTGTATTAAAAGACACATGAGTTTAAAGGTTTTCCTTCAAAGGAAGGATTATCTACAGTAAATGGTGTTGATGCATACAACCATTTATAAAAGTGCTCTCATCAACAGCATGGTATTTGCAGGGAAATCATGAAGAGAAATAAATGTGATTTTAACTATACATTCATCAATTTGGTTTCCTTTGATCCATCCTAAAATGTGAAATATAGGCGAATGAGTTAAATCTTACACCTCATTAAAAACAATGTAAAGTCAAACTTCAATTATCCAAGTGGAATATAGGATATTGAGTATGTTTGGATAATGGAGGATTTAGAGATAATCAAGGCAATTTTCAATTCAATTAATATCAGAAAGTAAGTGTTATTTTGGATAAATAAAGGTATTTTTTGTTTGACTATTATTGTGCCTATTTGCAGTGTGCCTAATACCACAGTATTAACTATTGATATTTCTCCCATTCCAGATTCAGAATTACTTGAGGGAAGATATTGCTATTTATTATCTCCTCTACCTCTCCTTCCACACAGACATACTCTTAGCAAACAATGGAGTGATGATAAAAAACTCTGCCGATGTAATTTATGTGGTTTATTGAAAATCTTTATACATTATCTGGTACCTTGTACTATTCTAAACATTGTACAGTATATACCAGCAAGTTTTCAACAACTGCAAATCATATATAATTTTGTCAAGGACTAATAACAAGAGTAGAAGTATAGCCTTGAAACGTATTTCAAGCTTGATGTTTTGCATTTGCAGTGAAAATGTTAAAAGAAGCTAGAAATTTCTCACCTGCTTCAATCTAAAAATACAAAAAAGTTTAATAGACAAATTAATTTTATATATAGAAAATAAATTCTGTTCTCTCTGGAGCTTTATCACACATCTTAATCCTTTAAAATGAAAGCTTTACATTTGAAACATATTGTAACTAAACCAGAAAAGAAAGAATAACATTTGGGGGCAAAAAAAAAATACAACTAGAGATTAAACAAAGAAATTCTGTTAATAATAACGTAGAGAATCAGGAAGGGGGAAAAAAAAAGGTTTCCTTTTTTAAAAACTTTCATATGTAACGCTTCTTTAATCTTTGTTGTAGTGTAGAAGCCCTTTTGGCAGTAAAAGTTAAGGCAGTATATAAAACGCAGTCAGCATTTAATAGCTGAATTGCAGGCTAAGCCACAGACATCATAAATGAACACCTAACATGGAGGATGCGGAAAACTCAGAATGGAAATAATCCAGTGGAACAATATGCCCAGTCCAAGCACATGACCCGCGTACGTTCAGTGCATCAGGGTACAGCTGCCTTTACCAAATCATGTACAGCTGAGTATTTAAATACACAAAATACATGCAATCTTAAAAACAAAAGGACACAAGCTATTAATGGAAAAAGCGAACTAATATTATGAGCACCCAACATTAGACCTGCGCGCTATTTTGTGCCATTCATCAGCATATTTAATTACAGAGTTCCGAGTCCAAGAAAACGTCAAGTAGGCAAAGGAAAATCAGATATGACAACTAACCAAAACATGTCCTTGATTTTATTTCTACGTCCAGTTCAATGTATAATTTAACATCCACACTTCTCTACCTGTGATGGGAGGTAGCCATATGACAAAGATGACAACCAGTCCTCAGAAAACCCATAGCATTTTCAGAAATGAAGAAAAATCACAAACTTTTAGTCAGTTTCTCTGGAATGCTGTCAGGACTGTTCCAACAAACCTGAACTGACCAAATGGTCTTATACCTCAGGCACAACCACCGAATCCTTTGTGGTACCAACAGAAAGAGAAATCCCTTAGCCTTTTGCCCTCTGTCCACATAAACATATTAGGTCTGTCTAAGCAAGAATGCAGTTTTGTCAGTAGTAGTATGTGTCGAAAGGATTAATGTGGAATGATAACATTTTAACAAAACAAACTCAAAAAATGCAATGAACTCTCAAACCCAAGTAATTCCTTGAGGCCACAAAACCTGGAAGCCTTTGGTCCTTGGCTCAAGAATGCTCTACTTGGCAGTCTTCACCAAAACCTGGATATCTGGCAAACTCCAAGCTGATCATAAGGGCAAGGAGCTAAGATCTGCAAACCAGAAGCCCCAGGCCTTCCGGCAGTCAAGAATCAACCTCAACAGGACCCCCAGGAAGAAAGGCATCTGGGAACAGGGCTTCAGATGCTCAGCTCCTGAAGACCCACACTAGTAGCTTAGAAAGCAGAACAGGCTGGCAGAATTCCACATGAACTCTGCAGTGAAACTGAGCTTTCTGTGAGTTGCTACTACTTTGACAGCTCAGGATTTGCATAAAGCAAATTATTCCATTAGATACATTAATGAATTAATTCATTTAAAAATTAATTAAAAACCCTAGCCATACTACTCCGCATAAAAAGTATCTGATTGAATTCTAGTTCAAAATGCAGGCATATGGGAGGATTCCAACATTTCTCTGTTCTGCCTTAAACTTACTATGTTCACTTTTCAGCAGTTTTCTCTTCCTATGGCCTCAAGGTCCACAGTTATAGTGAATATTTTTGGTATTACTTTAATAATGTGTTATTCTTTTGGTACCATCCGACAGACTATGTTCTTTTGCATATTATGTTTTGTTTAATTAAAGAAGAACGACATATGTTCTGCAATACAGAGAGCTGAATTACAGATGCATTAACTCAAAGCTTTCTTTCATATTTTATATAAAAATATAACAGCACAGATTTCTGTGTTTACTGAATTGATATGTATGTAAAACAGACATCAGTACTATCAGACATCTAATTAAAATGGTGGAAAGAAAACAGTTATGCTAAATTAAAGTTCTTGGAACTTAAGCTTATAGTTCAGAAGTCTATGGGAACAGCTACTGTATTACACCCTCCAAAGCAGAATTTATTTGCATAGTACAAGATAAAACTCTAGCAAATACCTTTTGTGTTTCTTTTCCATTGAACATTAAGATGATTTAAGTGTTGCTTCTATATAATAGCCTTATTATAAGTAATTCTCAAACAATATATTTCCTTTTTACTTTGAATGACTTCTGAAGTGCTACATACGTGCAAAGTGCCTCTTGTATCACAGTTAGCTACTGGAAAATAGGTCATTTAAATAGCTCTCTGATTATATAGAAAACTAATTTCCTTCGCTTTATTCCACTTATAGAAATGACCTCTTAAAACACTTCAGCTGCATGCACACATATCACAGCAGAAAGGCCTCAAAAATAGTCACAACACTATAAACCACAACAGGTATAACAATCATACAAACTTTAACTCAACATCTACCTAATGTAACTTCTACCTCGGGCAACTTTAACCCCAGTGTTTCCCCTAACAGAAAGGCTTTACCTACAAACACATAGATACTAATACAAAGCTTTGCAAGCTTAAAACAACTACTCTTTCCTACAGGAAGAAAGGGGGGGTTTGTACCATATCCATTATTATACACGCTCAGGTGTGCACCAGGACAATTACAGCCTTTCCCACCACCGCAGTCATGTGTTCCTTATAAAGGAAATCAGGTGCCTTTGTAGAGCCTGTATTTGCTGTGTCTAGGCACAGCTTCCTAGCAATTCCTTTAAACGTTCTACCTCCAGAGCAACAGATTATGGCCTTAATATAGACAAGTAGACATGTTGTGTTCTCCCGCATATACCTAGGTGGTACCTGTGGGGAGGTTTGTCTGCTATTTTATTCTACTGTAGTATAGCCAAGATTGGAAATGTTAACTTCAGTAATCCAAGTGATAACTACCTACATGTTTCTATGCAGAAATACTAGTTCATTCTGTTTCAACTGTTATTAAACTCTAAGTAATTTAAATTCCAGCCATCATTGTGGTTATAAGAGTAATAGGCTTGAAACTTCTCATTTTTAAAAAAACATTAATGTAAAACATGTACTAGCAATTCCCCTTCCAGGTACAGAGCCAAAAGAAGGATCAGGAGGATCAGAATAGTGATGAATGCATCTCAGAGACTTTGTGTGGTAAGAAGCACCATGATATTTACAACTCAATGTAGCTTTATAACTTCAAGATTTTTTTTTTTTAAAGAATTAGTTTTACTTATGTATCTCTAACTGTCTTTAATGTCAGCTACTCAAGTAGCTACAGCTAGACAACAGCAACTAGTAGTAAAGTGATCTATAGCAATAAAATCAAGAGGCAACTTACGCTCTATTTTCTGGCTACAAAGTAAGCATCACCCAGGCTGAACAGAATGAATAAAAGTTAACTTGAATATATATTTTGCATTTTTCTTCAGCAAAAGCAGATACAAATTGGAGGGATCATAATGCCTTACAGCTTGCTGCTTATAAAATCTTGTCTAGGGAATTTCATTGTTTAGCAACACACAAGTACAAAGCATATACATTTTGAGCACAGATGGCTTCCTAACTGAGCACTCACTTGTTTTCATTACTGTGCTCTAATATCACAAATCTTTCATATTTATTATGTTAAGCTGCTAATGTGCCAGACAAGTCACCTTTTTCTGAATATACTAAGATTTACTTCCAAGTGCAATGCACATGGAGTAAGCAAGACCATATACTTTATTTTTAAATGTTAACATGAATTCAAGCAACTTGAGGCAATATGTAAACATCTCATAGCAGCAAGATGGTTATGTATCTTCTTAAATGCTACTGTAGGCAGCATTTGGAAATACTGTCAGTAGAAACATCTGTGGAAAAAAAATCATCTAAGTTTCTAGCTCTTCTTCTACAAGAAAAACAGACAGCTTAACAGTTCCCTCAGAGCACTGAGGGAGAAACCCAAATATATTCCCATTACAGAAGCAGGACGGCTAGTTTGGAAGAGTGGTGATCTCTGTGCAAAAGCCAGGAAGCTCCAGAAGTACGTATCACGAAAACCTGTGTTTCACAGTAAGTACCAGTAAAAACTAAACAAGTGAATTGCAGAGGGCATTAGGCAACCACACTGATGTTTATGGAAGCGCTCCTGATTATCTCTGACCTTTACGGCATTAATGAAGGATTTGTTTGTCATATTGCTGTAACACTATTGTGTATAGACCTGTGGAATACAGATTGGTGTGGAATGTATACTGATGTTCTTGTGACTTCTCCAGGAAATAGACTAAGCATAACTTTAAGCCCTCAATTTGTCCAAATGTGTAGAGGAATGACTGCATTTGCCTCATCTGCCTACCTCAGAGGTGGGTTTAAAAACATATTCAAGTTCAGAGACAGCAATGCAGTAGGAGAAAAGGTAAACCAGTTAGACCTGGAATAGCAGAATTTACTATAACTTTTGAAAAAACAATAATGTATAAAACACAAATTAAAATTTTGTGTTACTACTGATTTTAAAGCTTGTCTTAAAACTGTTCCAGCTTTGTGCATGTCAGCAGTGAAAGTAACTGCCTCTGTACCCTCCCTCACCTTTAGGTATACTTGGTGTGTTTTTCCCCTGCTGCTAAAGGTTTCAGTGTGTAATAAGTATGTAAGGGAAATGAGTAAACAAGCACTGGAATGTGGGGCAATGGCTTTAGGAGTTACAGATCACTCTTCCTCTAACACAGGAAGATGGAGACTAGTACTTGCCACTCCTCTGATCGTGTTATGCCTCATGTTGCTACTGTAACTGTAAAGACAAAATATAAAGTCACAGTACAGAATACAGAGCTATTGTACACCTGGTCTTTCAACAGGCATGAAAAGGAAAAAAATCCTACTCATTCTGTACAACTTGCAGTTAGAGATTATTCTAACTGGGTGGATATCTTGCATATGCACATCAGATTCGCAGGCACTGAAGCCCACCTAAGTAAACATCAGTCTTCTGCACTGCTGTTTATCCTTTCAACAACTCTGTTCTCAGGATTCTTTCCTAATTTAGCCTTACTAGTGCTCTGCCCTTAACTTACTTCATGTGACTTGTCTTGCATTTTGACCTTGGTCTTCTATAATTTAGACTAAGCTCTTATATTCAATTTTGTTCAGTCTGTAAAGTATCATTCTAATTTATGCCATTAGAAAGGTTTCAAGTGGCTGGTTATTAAAGTTTTGCAGAAAACAGCTGCTCAGAGCAGTCATTACTTCTTCATTTAAGACACATTCAAACCTCGGACATTAGGACACCTCCTCACCATGCCAGAAAATGTACATAATACTGTAGGCAGGTCAAAGAAAAAGCACACCAACACGCAAAGATAAGGTGCAATGAAATGTTTAAAACATATCTGACCTTTCAAAAGGACATACACCCTGTTAAAAATCTACTGACCTATGAAGATTACTACACCACTTTAGGTCCAACAGCAATTCAGTCAGTAGCACCTGCCTCTTCTTGCCTCTGGCTGAGACTGGCCTTTTGGGCCTTCTCTTCCAGATGCGCAAAGCAGGCATGCTTGCTGCCAGGGGCTAGGATAAAAGGGTTAATGAGGGCAGGAAAAGGCCTAAACTTTTTTTTTTGGTCCCTGAAGCTATGCTGTTTTGGTACAAACATAAACGTGGGGCAATCCTGCACCCTACAAGTGACTGAGGTATGCATGCAGTGCCTCAGCTGTGCACATGGCATTCCTCCGTGACTTCATGAAACTAGAGTGTTGTACAGAGCTAAAAATACAGTGGCTTGTCAGACTGGATGCTGAAGCATTCTACAGCCAGATACCTACAACGCCAGCAACCATCTGTGTTGCAGTCAACTTTCCTTTGTTTTTTTTTTTTCCCTTAAATTTACTGGATTCTTACAAATTAATGGCAATTCAACTTCAGCAACTTGAATTACACAATTTGAATCTAAGCTTCTTCAATTGTTTTGGGTGCACGTGATACTTATTTTAGGTTTTGTAATCTAGAAGGTCTACTTACTATGTTGAAATAAAAGATGGGGATTTAAACATCTTCCTAAACCGTGTGTTTTAAGATGCTTTTGATTAATTATAGACTCAATTTAAAATATTGGCTATGCAGAAGCAGCTTTGTGTAAATGCTGTCACAGGAAGAAGGAAACCAAAACTTACAACTCCAGCATCCTTGTAGGCTGCTGCCTCTTGACAAGCTTGATCAATGATCTGCGTCATCGGAAGAGAACTTCTTGGTGTCCCTGCAAGAATAATGCTGCTCACCCCAGGGCACACACAAACCAAACCCACATACATTAACAGTTTTCAGGTAGGATAACTACAGGAATTGGCATACTGAAATAGGGAGAAACAGGGTAAACTTGCTAAAAGGCTCTCCTTGTGGTATCTCTTAGTGGCATATCTTTCCTTAGCTGAACTTGACAGATCTGCTGTAACCATTCAGCTCCTAAATCTAAATCACAAACTTGAGGAATATCTGCTATAATCTCTTATTGTACCAGGTCTGCTCTTAGCTTGTCGTTCCTGTACTTATTACAGCTTATCCTGCATTAGTGATGTTCCATGCAATACAACCTATGGCAAGACCGACCTCTAGGTCTGCAGAATACCTATGCTAAACACCAGTCAATTTAAAATTAGTTAAAGCTATCTTAAACTCTAATCTGCAAGGTTGATTGCATCTGATCTTCAGTTTATGCGTGGATTTTGTTGGAGTTCAGTGACTTCCCCTTAAGATTAACTCCAAAGTCTTTTCTGATACTTGGGCTCCTAAAGCCAGGCACTGAGGGTCTGAAGACTGTGAAGAGCCCTCTGACAACTTTGTTAGACGGTCTGATTTCACAGCGTGGGGAAAGGGGGCCACAGTGCCTGGAGGCTGCTTCAGGGAGAGCGTGGAGCATGGTGAGCTCCGGGCACCAGCCTGTGAAGGGGAAGGTCAGCTGCTGTAATCAGCTCTGCTCACCCTGAGCCCCTGGGAAGGTGGATGAGGAGGTCAGGGTGGATCAAACCCTGCCTACTGCCTGAGCTTCCTCTTGCCTCTCAGGACCTGCGAGAGCTCAGTCCAACATCCATCCCGCCCCAATGCCCATTTCTGTAATTTCCTAACCATTGCCTCCTACAACACATCAGCGGAGAGCTCACCAACACCAAACCCCCGTTCTCCCAGTCTAGCTCCCGACTGGAAGTGTCTCCTGCCCCTTTCACCTCTGGAAAGGGGACCGACGCCCAAACCCGTGGCACTTCACCAGGGGCCCGCGGCGGCGGTTGAGCGGACAGGCTTCCCGGGGAGCGGGCTTTGTTCCGGGGGCCGCAGCCGGGCTGAGGGGTGCCGCCGGCGGCAGGGCCCGGTCCCGCCGGCTGGCTGTGCCCGGCCGCCGCTTACCTGGCAGCGCTCCCACGTGAACCACCCCGACGACCGCCGCCTT
>VYXH01000108.1:172709-200205 GCA_013397275.1 Burhinus bistriatus | reverse complement strand
GGTGGGGGAGTTACTGTAGTGGCAGTCATCTTGTGTCAAAGGAAACTATTTAACTCATGCTCTTAGTTAACATGTTATTTCACAATAGCAGTGAAGCAGAAAGCCAATATGAATTTTATGTGTAACTCTTGGTTGTTTTTTTTAATACATTTGTAGCATCTGTTTTTGACTCTATAGCACTGTTCTTGACCTTTGTAATCTCTGATGTCTGTCCAGGTTTGTGAAGTCTACAAGCTTCATAGAGAAACTTTTTATTTAGCACAAGATTTCTTTGATCGGTTTATGGCAACACAACAGAACGTTGTAAAAACACTATTGCAGCTTATCGGTATCTCTTCTTTATTCATAGCAGCAAAGCTTGAGGTAAGTATCTCCAGCTTTACTTAAACATAAAAATGTGAATGGACAGACAGCACGCTTATTGTACGCTAGATGCATTTTGGCAGGCTTTATGGAGTTTGTTGCTATGACTCTTCAGCTGGGAGACAGAAAAAAAGATCCTTTTTTTTATTATTTACAAAATTACTTTTTTTTTTATTAGAAGTGGCTAAAATTAAGACTAGCTAACATCATAGTATGTCTCTTTAATCTTAAAAGGATAGTCTTTTCAGCATTAGAATAAATCTAAAGTTTTTAATTGTGATTGCTAAATGAGTTTTTGACTGGCTGCTGTATACAGAGACCACTTGTTGCAATTCTATTGTCAGTGGAGTACCTACTGGATGATAGTCTGAGCTATTCTTTATTTACTGGAACAAATTGAACTATTAAAATACATAGTGCTTTTTAAGTTCTTGCTGTTTGTCTTTTAAGAGGGCTATTATTCTTCATTCTGTTCTTCTCAAGCAAGGGATAAAAGGCTTTTCCTTTAGCATGTATAAAAAAAATCTTGATGTCAATTATGATACAATCTCAGTGGTGCTGTAGTCAAACATAATGCATGTTGTACTGATCCATCAAAAGTGAAAGGTGAAGGCTATCAGCAGGAAGGTTGAACAAAAAACCTGTGTATATTAAAGGCAGAGATGCTGAAGTAGCGGTGGGTTGTTCTTTTTTTCTTTTTTTTTTCTTAAGCACATGAGACTACTTACAACCTATTCCACAAATTAATACTTGATCTCCTATCTTTCAGGAAATTTATCCACCAAAGTTGCACCAGTTTGCCTATGTTACAGATGGAGCTTGTACAGAAGATGAAATCCTCAGTATGGAATTGATAATTATGAAGGTAATATTTCAAAGTGGAATTAATTCTACTTTAGTTTTTAAAAACATATAGCATAATCAGACTAAAAGCAGAGAGCCTCAATTAATCTTATGTGCTGCTAAGAGCCAATTTCTTTTTCTAATTAGAAAGCAGTGTTCTTTAGGTAATGTGAGTTAAAGCATCCCCCAGTATGTGCGTATTAACAAAATGAATCATTCCCCCACCCTATCAGCAGGAGGAGGTACAGGAGAGGATTAGATCTGTGTGTTTCAAAGATGCCTTGATGAACTGGAATTACAGCTTTTGATTTGGAGTAAATAAAGTTGCATGGTTTAATTTAGGAACTCTTTATTAATACTGAAGTCTTGTGCATGTCTACACTTTCAGGCTCTTAACTGGAACTTAAATCCACTGACGGTTGTATCATGGCTAAACATTTACATGCAAGTTGCATATTTAAATGAGCTTTATGAGGTATTGCTGCCACAATATCCACAGCAAATATTTGTACAAATAGCAGAGGTAAGACTGACTTCTTCCTTCAAGTGCCGTTTCACCTGGGGAAAAAAAGTGTTATTGTGATAGACTTATTAAACATCTTTTACCTTGTAGCTCTTAGATCTCTGTGTGCTGGATATTGGCTGCTTGGAATATACGTATGGAGTACTTGCAGCTTCTGCTTTGTATCACTTCTCCTCATCTGAGTTGATGCAGAAAGTTTCAGGTATTGGCATTTATAAACGAAGTCTAATGAGTTGACAACATTAAGCCTTCATTCAGGCAGAAAAGCCTTTGTCTTGTCTTCCAGGTTATCAATGGTGTGAGATAGAGGAATGTGTAAAATGGATGGTTCCATTTGCGATGGCAATAAGGGAAGTAGGAAGCTCCAAACTTAAACACTTTAGAGGTATAGCTCCTGAAGACTTGCACAATATACAGACTCACATAAAGAGCTTGGATTTGCTGGTATGTATACGCATAATGAAGACAAAAGCTGTCTGTAAAATCTCCTACGTCTTGTTTCTTCTTTGGTTAGAATAAACAGTAAACTTAAGTGAAGCATTATCAGATTGAGACTGAGTGTATGCAGATGATAAAAGGACAGAGACCCGACTTGTCCAGTATTTAGTTTAAAAAGGTGATTGTAACTTAAGCCTCTCATCTCAAACGGCAAATAATTACTCTAGAAATTGGAAGCATGTTTCTACCCTTTGGGATGCTTCAAATACCGTATGTTAGACCTTTCTCTATAGGAAATACAGGTAATACAACCTTGTCTCATGAAAAAGAGAAAATAAAGACTGATTGCTTGAGACCAATCTTGTTGGGACTGTTATGTGACAGTAGTGGTTGACAAGAAGTTGAGTAAGAGTGGTTTTTAGCATGAGAAACTTGCAGAGGATCAATATCTTGTCCAACAAATTGTAGTTAATCTAAGACATTGGAGTGGCCTTTTTTTTTTCTGTTGAGGCTATTTAGTTGTAGTAGAAGTTAAAGCTCTTCCTGTTCAGTTGCTTTTGAATTTTGCTTTCTTGAAAATACAAGTACTGCAATGCTGATCATCAGATTCCAAAACTTAATACTGACCTTTTGGGGGTTTCTATTCACTAACTATCGCATGATTTATAAGTTACTGTTAGGGGGGGTTGGATACAGATACACGTTTCCAGATTAGCAATCTATCGAGTTATAAAATTCTGAATTATATTGATCTGTTGCATAGATATACGAAAGTAAAGATTTTTTTTTTTTCCCCCCCCTCCTTTTCCTGTGCTTTCAGGACAAAGCTCAAGCAAAACAAGCCATATTGGCTGAGCAAAATAGGACTTCACCTTTCCCCACTGGTGTCCTTACACCACCACAAAGTAGTAAGAAACAGTCTTATGGACTGAAGCCAATATGACTTTAGAAACTGTTGACAGACAATTTTGCTGAAGTGCCTGTTCTGCTGGTTCTAACTCCTGCTCCATTACGGAAATGCTGCCGGTGAAGTTCATAAGCTTTTATGGGATCTGAAAAGGAAACCTTACTATTTTCATGACAGAAAAATTTTTCTATTTGAAATATTTTTATTGAACATTAAAGTATTTTAAAGAAATGGATCCAAGTACACCAGCCACTTAAAAGAACACCGAAGAGTGCTCCAAATGCTGCTACGGAGGGTGATGCTTGATGCAACCAACTGTTCAGAAAAAGGGCTTGAAGTTTAGATTAGTTCTGTGCCTGTTTGTCCTTTGGATAATCTGCAGTCACACTGTCCCCTGTTGACAAATGGGCACAAAGTGCTGTGGAAGACACCATTTCAAAGCCTCTTTTTCAACTGGTTGGCTTACAACTTGATGCCTCTTTAAAAACTCTTTATTGTAAATGCTGCTATGTCTCTGTGTATCCATTTTTAATAAAAATGCTGTCTAAGACAGCTGGTTTTATGTATATTCCTATTTTTCTTTAATTATGGTCAGCAAAGGTTTTTCAGCCTGTGACCGTGAGTAGTGCGGGAGCTGGGGATGAAAAATGTAGTAACTGTGGCTTTATTTATTTACCACTACTGCTTTATCAATTAAAACTTCGTTTTTGGATACTAAGATAAAATTGTCATGTTAGGCTACTTGGATTACCCTTGGCCAAATGCAGATGGCTAGGGAGGGGATAATAAACGTGACAAATATGTGGGGAATCCTTCTACAACACACTTCCTAATGATCAGCGTATTGGGAAATTCTTGAATAAGATTGTCTGGATACGCTTCATAGCAAGAAGTAATCAGTAGGAAAAGCCTACCTTTTCTTAAAACATAATTATTTAAACTTTGGGATTTTGGCATAGTCTCTGGCAACTAATTGTCTTCTGTGCAAAATTGAATTCTGGAGTCGTGTGTGCCTTTTTACAGGAAGAGTTGTCCTTCTTGACCTTTGCAAGGTTTGAGAATCTGAGAAGTCATAGTAAGATGTTTTCTGGAAAGTCATGGTTCTGGAGAAAAGGGAAATAGAGAAATAAATGTAAAAAATGGTTGCTTGTTTTTCTCCTTGTGTTCACTTTGAAGGACTGTTCAACAACACTGAAAACTTTTGTGAGATTACCAGGATTCCTCATGTCCTGTAGATAACTTAAATGCTACAACACTTACTTCAGGAAGCTCCTACTCTGCTGTTGATTAATTTTTCTAAACGTTAGTTCCCAGCAAGGCTGTTTTTTTTTTTTTTTTTAAGTTATTCTCCCTTTTGCTTTTCCCTGACCCAGTATTCTGATAAATGTTAAAGCTTTAATGTAATAAAAAAAAGCCTATGGTAACTAATGGTAAGCAAATTATTTGGTGTTGCTGGCTTTTTTTTTACCTTGCAATGAATAATTGTAAGTTCTGTGCTAAAACAAATGTAAATGTTAGCTGAACAAGTTTGCTGGTACCAGTTCAGAGAGTTTTTAATTTCTCAGAGAGCTACATATCCTAGACAAAGGAATGTTATATTTCCCTAGTATAGAAAAAGTTTGTAACATTGGAGGAATTGTTAAGACACGTTTTGGTACTTTGTCCTTAAATTTAGAACACAAAACCCGGGGCGGGAAAACAATTACCCTCCTGAAAGGTAGTCTCTAGGCTCACTACACAAGCTTCAGTACTAGTCCTTTTGCTGTTACTTTTCAGTGCTAAGTATGCGTTTCATCTGTTTCTAAAATAAATTTAAAAAATAATTAAAATTGTAACTGGCCCCTTATAAATAGGGATCGCATTTTCTTTATGACTTAACTGTTCAAGAAAATACTCTGTAATAACATTACAGATATGATGAACTAACTTTCAAACTAAGCTAAAAATAACTTTCTGGTTAATACCTATTCAAGAGAGAAGGCAGGTGTTCCGTGTGTTCTTGGTTGTGTGGGAAACCTCTATCTGAGAGATACATATATTTATCTGTGAATGAAACTGTTCAGATAACAGGCCTCCTTCTAAATTCGATCTCTGCTTTAGATGGTAATCCTGCTAATTTTATCACTTCCCCCATCCCCTGAAAAGTCAAGCTGCTTTATTTCTCTGGGCAGCAGCCAGTTCGGAGCATGGAGATTGCAGCTTTGCAGCTTCCCAGGTGGGAATGCAAACGTGTGCCAGAGATGCAGTACTTCCCAGCAGGAGTGACTTACCTTAAGAGCTATTTCCTTACTTTCTCATCTTTATCTCATGCTTTAAGAATCTTTCTTTCTGATTGTCTTGCAACACATGTGGATACTTATGTCTGTCTGAGCGTGCTGTCTTTCTAGTAACTCGAAAAAATTAGGCACTGGTTGCCACAGGCTGAAAACCATTTTAGGGAAGAATGATGCAGCTAATTTTAAGGAAGACAGTTGTCCCGATTTTAAAAAAACAAACAAACAACAAACCCAAAACAAAACTAAGCAGGAGTTTCCTCTATGTTTCTTTGCCTGAGGATCCTATTCTCCTAAAATCTCTCCACTCCTGGATCAATCTGGAGACAGATTCACGGCAGGTGGGGAGAGGCCAATGGGCAGTTCTGCCTGACTAGAGGAGCGAAAAAGGTTTAGCGTGTTTACAAGTGGGCTGGAGTTTGTGCACCAAAGATGAGCTAATAGCAAATACTACGTTCCTGCAAGCTGTCCCTGTCTTTACCCCGGTTACCCCGAGAGGTGGGGAGAGGGCTCCAGGGGAGGAGGGCCCGGGGCAAGGTGTGGGGATGCTCTTCTGATGCAGGAGTGCCGGGGCTCAAAGGTGCTGGGGAATGCCTGGAAAGCAATTTAGCCCCCGCCTGCAAACTGTCTCTCTCTTTAATAGCTACAGCCCCGGCATAAAGCATGCTGCAAAGTAAATTGAATTCTGCAGTAACCCAGGTGGCATGTGATTATCTTCCTCCTCCTGAAAGGTTTGTCATAACTATGCATCAAAACCTCACCTTGGTCTGAAAGCTGGGGGCATCGGAGAAACTTTGAACAAGAGAAATGAATCCAGTGCTAATTTTCTATTCCTGCTACGCCAGAATTGAAAGTTGGTGGTAGCTGTGACTTTATTGAAGGAAATAGCCCCAAATGAATGAGCTCAGGCTGCAGTTGTGAGCTGGGGTTGGGGAGGAGGAGCGCCGGTGAGCAGGAAGGAGGAAGATGTGGAGGTCTGTGCTGTGAGTCTGCCAGATGCTAAGTTGTTGAAAACGCTGTAATAATCTAACGGTGGTTCATAGAAATAGCTCTCCTGCATAGCTTGTCTCCCATAAAGCAGTTGGATGGTCTGCCTGTGGCTATCAGTTTCTAGGTCTCGGGTCAGCATCTCCTCTTGCTTCTCGGGAATTACGACACGAGGGGTTTTATTACATCCCCGCTTGCACGAGGTGGAGGTGAGCAGCTGGCGCAGGTTGAGCGGAGTGAGTGGAGCGCTCGCACAAATACTCAGTTGGGCATCCCGTGCGAGCTGCAGACCCTGTAGGCTCCGACAGCCCGGCTTGAGTTCCTCTCGGTTCCTGGGTGCTGGTTCCTTCACGTCCAGCGCAGCTGGCTTGGCTTGCAGCCTGAATTCAGGCGGCTGGGTAAAACGCCCATCCTTCGACGAGGCTGTGAAGTGGGAGCTTGGTGGAGGCGTACGAGGCTTACTGCAGCATCGCCTCTCGGGGGGTGGCATCAGGGCATCTGAGCTTTGGCTTGGGAACTGCCGAAGGCTACAACTGGCTTTCCTCCAGACTTCGATGGGAGTGACACTGGGTCAGGGCACTGGCAGGTAGGGGAAAGCCTGTTAGGAAATCGTCAGGGGGCCAATGTGCAGTGCAGCAGGGGAATTGGCAAGTGCACAGGTTGACGTTGGATGGACGCACTTTACGTTGTTTGTTGGCATAAATCTTCTCCTATTTTGGGAACATGCTTCCTCTAGGTATTTAACAACATGCATTTAAAGCATCAGGTTACTCATACCCTCATCTTCCAAACCTTCCTCCCCCACAACCCTCTCCCCTCAAAAAAAGGGAGACACTAGCATATACTGTGAAATAATACGGGTTAACCCAGACTTTGTCTACCTTGAACTGGTTGGGGATTAAGCATAGCTCCTCCTTGCTGGCAAGGTGAGAGATCAGCTTGGCCTGGGCTCTTATAATCTCTCTGGAGATCTCCTGCTCAGTCCTGGCATGTAAAAAGGGGACGCAGCTCCATCCTGTGACACCTGTGGCAGGAAGCACCATGGCTCTTCCTCCTTCTTCTGGTCCTCCTGCCCTCACCCCGGCCAGCATCGCCTGTGCCATGGGGGGCAGACCTGCCAGGGGTGGGCTGGGCGCTCCAGGAGGAGTAACTGAGAGGTTTGGATTTTTATTTTACTTTTTTTTTTTTTGTGCCTGTGAGATGGCAGGAGGTGATGACTATATACAAATGCGAGAGGACTTTAATGTCCATTTCTTGCCGTTACAGCACTTGATTTCTAGACAATGTGTGAAACTTCTGTGTTTTGAAGCTAAGACTCCAGCAAAGCAGTCACTTGGCTTGGGTTGTTGAACAATAAGTATTTTGGTGATGGGCTCTTTCAGCTGTGCTACCTGCAAACAAGTCACATTACGTCTTACCTTTAAAGTACAAAATCTGTTTCTCTCAAGTTTTGAATTGTCCACTATTGACACAACTTATACTTAATCAAGCATTTAATTAAGACTGCAGAATATTGCAATACTATGTAATCTGTCTTCTTTCAGTAATGTGAAATAATCAGTTCACGCAAAGCACAAATGGTTAAGTTTGTATTTGAAGCTTTTATTTTCTGTTTACAGTGAATTTGAGATCATAAAAAGAAGTAAAGTATTCTTTGTAGACTGAATAAAACTAGAGTTTTCAAAACTCAGCAGACTGGCATTTTTGAGGGCAAAGTAGATCAAATGGCTATCAAGGAAGGGAGGAAAACCTTTCTGATCCCAGGGAGCTTTGGTCCCACAGCTGCCAGCAATTCCAAGGAGCAGGCTGTCTGTTGGAACTGTGTATCTATTTGCAAACTGGTTTTGTTTTACCGAGCTGAACGTGCTCTCATGTAACCGGTATAGTAAGAAAGCAATTCTGTTTTGTAATGTACCGGTTTTTGATGTTTCAGCAGTAATATTCAAGGAGGAAAAATATGAAAGGCCTATTTCTGTTTGGCTTAGGATATGTGATCACCTGGGATATAAGGAAAATTGATGTGCAGAGCCTTACCCTAACCTTCCTTTTGCCAGTGGACCCCGGCCAGGTAGACCTCTTCTTCCTCTTCCCAGTCATTCCAGTTAAACATCTGCTTGTTTGAACTGAAGAGACTGCCACCGACACGTAAGGGGTGTGAAAATCCCCTGCTCCTCGGCACGAGACTGAGGCCTTACTTCTACCGACTGGTGCCTGCGCGCCAAGACACGTGCACCAAGCTCTGCGCCGGGGCTGGAGAAGAGCCTGCGGTCACCCGACAAGACCGGCTCTTTGTTTGAGGGGGAAGTATTTCCTTTACCAGCATGTTTTCCTGTGATGTATTACGAGTCTCAAATGTTACGTGGCTTGGCTTGAGAAAAAAGGGTTTAGTTGCTTTCTTAAATTTCCGTGAGTGTTAGAAAGAGGAGGAGCTAGTGTGTTTACAGACAGTGGCTGTGGTGGGGAAACAGTTCTCTAAATGTAAATGCATTTAGTGTCTTTCTGGCAATATTTCAGTTGGTCTTCACTTTGGTTTTTTTTTTTTTAAAAAAAAAAGTATTCAGCCACACATGTTTAAGGACTTTTAAGCCATAAAGGCAAAATCAAATGTTTGGGTTTTTTTACAAACTGTATACAAAAAGTTCCTTGAAACTGAAATGATACTGGTTCCAATCACGAGCTAAACAATTTTCCTGACAGAGAAAAGCAACAAGCCTCAACATTTTCTGGAAAATCATGCAGCTAAAGGCCAAGCCACAGACACGATTTTCCCGGTACTAAAAGCATATCTTGGTATGTCGCATTTTCTTCCATTGGAGGCAGATTCTTTTCTTTTCCATAGGGTCAGGGGTCCAAAGTAACTTGTGCACAGATGCGCGCTTACAGAAAGAAACCACCGTACACGTTGATGGCGTAGGGATGCAAAATCCACTAAAGCTGAGAGGGTGAGACTGCCGCTGGGTTAGTGTTGGCTGGCAGCATGTCGCTACACTCTGGATCTGGGATCGTCACTTTTTTTTCTTAAATATGGATGGAAAAGTCCTCCTGTAGAACTAAAAATAAGTGGTTTGGCTGGAAATTAGGCATTCACTGCAATGATAGGAAAGATCTAATAAAGCCGTGTAGGAGAGAGTTTGAGTTCCCCCCGCCCCCAAGGCAAAAGAAGTAGGGACAGCTGTGATTTGCCAGGTTATCGTGTTCAGACTCCAGTTACACGAGTTTACCTATTGCGTGCCCTGCGTGTAACTAGGATAAATGGTTTGAGCGTTCTTGGATTGAATCCCAGAGCAGCAACACCAGACCAAAAAGAGTAATATGGTGCTTTATTTTGCAATTCTGTGTAAGGTGTTTTGATTATTTCTTTGGGGGGGGGGGAGGGCGGTAGGTACTCTACCAAGGTGCTAGCCTCTGCAGCTCAGCACCTCAGCCCGGTTTTTCTGTATGTTACAGAATTATTGACCATGACAAGAATTAAAAGAAAACCTTTTTTTTTTTTTTTCTTCTCTTTTTTCCCCACCCCAACATTCACCTTCCAAGTTCTTACCAGATGTCAACATAGTGTTTGGACCGTACAGCTCACAGTGAGGTTTGGTTGTTACACTTTGGTTTAAGGTTGGTCTGAGGATAAACAAGTTGCTCTCTCATCTCAGCCAGATCTGCAAAACGTGGCTTTCTGATGTTCGTAAAGCTGATGTTTCTGGGCTCCCAGGAGGCGTCCCCCCTTAACTATGCCAGAATGATGATGATGATGTTATTTGGGCACCGTAGAGGGCAAGTGAAAACCTTTTTACATCTTGGTTTGGGAAGTCTGGTTGTCAGCCACAGGCTCTCAAGATCAAAGAAAAATGTTTTAATTTTGGCCAAAATCTTGCAGAATGAAGAATGTGCCGATGAAAGGTTAGCTGATCCTGCATGGTTTTATTAGTATTCTGGGCTTCAGTCAGGAGATTAATAAGGGCCGCAGACAGTGTCTCTTCATATTAAAGTGTCTTCACATGAGTAGTTTGGGTGAGTGCAAAAGGACTGCAAGGCACAAGCGAGCTGTCTTGTCTCGCCCCAACTGACAATGAGTCAACACTTTAATATAAAGAAGAGACAGTTGGTAACAGTCATTAACATAACAAAGTGCCCTATAGATCACTTCAAATTCATCTGACTGTTTTTAAGCAAATGTTTTCCCCTAAGAAGTGGCAACAGAACAATTTGTTGAATGTTTCGCTGCCTGGGCCACCCTGTTCTGCTGGGAGTGGGAGAGGTGCTCCTGTGGGATGGCTGGACCTGAAACCTCCTAATAGAGGATGGTATTTTCTTGCAGTGACGGTGTGCTATTTTTTTTTTTTTAGCCTGATTTCCTATCAAAAGTGGACTTGTGGCGGTGTGGTTTTGTGTATTTTGGGTTTTTTTTACCCCCTTCCCTGTCTGTTGGCTTCCTCCATTGGACAACTTCAAGAAGACCTGACTTCTGTTAATACAGGTAAGAAGAAAGAGGAATGAGACAGGCTGCTGATCCTATGCGTGAAGGAGAGGCACAGGCTTGGCCGCCGTGCCCTGTGCTTGGCCAGACCCCTGGATGAGTGACAGCGGGGGCTCCGTGCTGGCAGGATAAAAGCTGGGAAGCAAGAGGGAAGAGGGGAAGAAGGAAACAGGGGTGTAGCACTGGCAGCCATGATGTACATCTGGCGTTGGAAGGGAGCTGAGTAGAGGCTAAGGGTAGCTCCAAGGAGGGAAGAAGCACCATGCACAAGAGCAGGTCTGTTAGTCTGGTGCTCATGGAGAAATTTGCTTGTCTTCTGTATGTTCCATTGCACTGGGATGATGCAGAAAACTCACTGGTTGAATGTACCAAGAAGCCGTTGTGCGTCTGCCCGGAGGAACCTGATTTTGTCACTGCTGTAACTTGCATGTGCTCTTGAACTATGGTAAGACTACGGGTTTCTCCTGCGGTTTCCGAGGGCTGGCTGCTGGTGGCAAGAGGGCTGGGTGTGCTGGCAGCTGCAGTGGGTTCCGATCCTCCTGTTGCCAAGTGGACTTCCCTGCCCAGCAGCCAGCCTGAACAGAAGCCCCAGTTCCTGGGACTGACGGAACGGAAAGGTTCAGCTCCGGAGAAGGTAAATCACAGGAGTCTGGGACACATTGCTGGCTGGCACCGAGGGTAGAGAGACCAGAGCAACCCAGGCGGGGGGTAATTTTGAGAGGCATCGATTCACCGCTTATAATTGTGTGTCTGACCTTGCTGCATCATCACCTGGAGGGCAGCTGCAGGCAGGTCGGACACTGGGTTTGGGCTCACAGAATCATAGAAGATGGTTGTGTGTGTTCTGGCACCTGTTGCTCACCAGCACGACAGAAATCCCTAGCTCTCCCCCAGCTTTTGGTGTCTGAGGGGAACCAGCCAGACCTCATCCACCTCCTCTCTGCCCACTGCGGCCGGGGCAGCCATGTGTGCTGGGTGTTCATCTTTCTGGGGTGTGCGGGGAGCATGAATGCATCCCTTTGTGCAGGGCTGCACTGGGGGTCGCGCACTCCTTCAGGGATGCGGAGAGCGGGTTGGAAGATGTCCGGGTGGGACGTGGCTGGGAGAGGGGCTGTGGAGATAGCAGGAGCCGCTGAGCAGCCTCCCCGCTCATTGACTTAATTGGGGCTGCGCTGCAGGGCTGGAGGAACGCAAGATGGCCGGGATTCTCACGGCATGGGGAGGCTCGCCAGCGACAACTAGGAACTGGCCAAATCATTAACGTCAATTAAGTACAGAATGTGTAGATTACTGACATGTTATTGTTAGGGCTCTAAAGGAAATATAATTAATAAAACTCCCCCACCCACACCAAGAGGCGGCCCTTTGTGTTCCCTGTGCTTTCCCCTGCCGGCGACGTCTATCTCCTCCCGCAGCCCCACGCTCCTTTCAGCAGCCTCGGACAGCATTAACATTTGAATTAACATAAAATCACTTTCTGAAATCTGTTAACATTTATAGCGCTGCTGTACTTTGCCTGATCATTGCATTTTTTTCTGTCGGTTTGAGCTCGGTGAGTTCTTTTCAAATGATACCAAACATAGACCTATTATGCTGCAAAAATCGCATATTTGTTTAATGATTTCCCATTGGTATCTTTGTTGCTATGAACCAAAGCAGTAAATAGAAGCTCGCGCGTTAACGCTGTGTTGTTCTACATAATAAATTTGAATATCCCCAGAAGAATATTTTTAACAGGGATTTTCTGAATAAAATGCATACGTGCCAAGGTATTAGTAATTACCTAAAATCTGTTTTTGACATTTAATGTTGACATCTAAAATATTTCCTTTAATTTTTGGTTGCCTCTGCAAACGGAAATAATGGCAGCCGTCCTAGGGAAGGCTGGATGGACAAATAACACTTTTACTCATAAAGAAATGAAAAGCAATAAAGAAAATGTGCTAAGTGTCAACAGTAAAGCATATCTTCTCTTCACGTATTATGAGAAGAATATACCCCAAAATGTGCATACACACACAAAAACCCTTTAAGTGACTTAATATGCTTGAATATTAATGGTTTGAACGCTAATCCATTGCAATGGTTCCATTTTTTGAAAATTGGTTATTTAAATACATTATTACCTCAATAAATTCTCTAAGGTCACTGTGGTAGCCATAGTATGAAAAATAATCACCATAAATCTGAATTTACGAAATATCTCCAAAATTGCACAGTTTTGCTGAGAGAAACAAAAGATGAAGTACATATTATTTAACTCAATATATTTTATCCTTGCAGGAGTTGCTTGTCTAAAAAACCAGCAGATGGAGTCTGTTGGAAGACATGAGGGTCTGGCAGCAGCCTAAGAAACCAGCTCGGTTTTGTAAGCGAGCGATGACTGAAAACCTTTGCCGTGCGAGATGCAGTCTGGAAACCTCTGCTAAAGAACCTGGTTGATGCTGAAGCATCTGCATTTGTGGAGAGCAGCTTTGCTGAGAACCCAGGTGAGTCGGTACGGGATCCTGTGCCCCTGGTAGAAGGGATTTGGCCAGGAGCGGTCAAAGACGGCTTGTACCATCGCTGCCGCTTTCTGCTGGATGGTAGAAAAACCAGCAGGCTCCGGTTTCAGCACAGCCAACCGCTGTTTCTCAGCATTAGCGGCTTCGCATTCAACTGCACAGCAGCACAGGAGGGAGGACGTCCGACGGGGTGCAGGCAGGAGTGCTCCCAGGCGGCAGCTGTCCCAGGCCCTGTGGAAGCTGTAGCACTGCGGGGTGACCATCACTGGTCTGGTGGAGTGGAGCTGTGCTTTGGGGGTGCCGGAGGGCTCCGGCAGCCGCCCTGCAGCACAGCCGCACAGCAGGGCCAAGCTGCTGGGGTGGTCTGAAGGGGAAAATGAATGTCAGGCTCTTATCTTTCCACACAAGATGCTGCTCAGCGCTGTAACATCTGTCTAAAGGCAGGCTGTGGTGTTTTGTGTTGGAGAGCATCTCTGTGGAAGCTCGGATGCAGGAGAGGCCAGGGCAGAGCCCAGGCGCCAGGTTTGTGCGTGAGGTCAGGTGGGGTGGGAAAGCTCCGTAACCTTTCCCTTCTTAGTTTTTACAACTTTTTGGTTAAGATAATTATGAGGAAAATCATGAAGCACCTCCACACTTTTGCATCCCTGAGTGTCTCTCATCATGCACAAATACACATCTTCATCCCTGAATTTCCTGGGCTTTTTAACAGGAAGAGGATTGTCATCTGCAAGTGTCAGCGATCGCTGGGATGTTCTTTGCATGGAGTTGGCCATTGGGACAGCAGTGTGGCAAAGCAGAGGCAGAGGAGAGGATACCTGTGGTTTCCGAGTGCTCCCCTGACACTTTGCCATAGCAGAAGGAGGGTCGTGATCAGGGACTTTACCAAAAGTAGCAGCCAGCAGGGCCTGCAGGAGAATCACGGGCATTGCTTGTGTCCCAGAACTGCGGCACTTGGGGGGTTACATCGTAATAAAAGTAATTATAGGCAGAAGAGGGAAGACTGCTCCACCTCTGACTTTATCCGTTCTCATGACATCTATTCCTCACCATCGTTTTCAGCTCCTGTCCCCTCAAGGCACCTCCCATCCACGCCTGAAGATCCTTGTGCGAGCACCTGGAAACGTTACTGGCTTTTGGATTTTTTTGGCTGCATTGTCACCCAGCTAACAGCGTTCCAAGACAGTAGACCTCTCTGAGGCAGAACTTGATAAGGTTGATAAAATACTGACCCATGTAAATCAATGAGAAGTTTTGCCATTATTATCTTCTTTCATTTGAACTCTTATGACCAGAGTAACCTGTCCATACTGTCTTAGGTAAATGATGTATCCACGCTGTTCAGCCACACGTGTTGTACAAGAAGAAGGACTCTCGAGTCCTTCACGAGCCCCATGAACACGGACATTGCAGCAGTATGCGAAGGAGCGTGCCCAGGTGGCAAGTGCAGCTCAGACACTCCTTTCACAGGGTGCAGAGTCCCGACCTGTGTACACAGGGACCGATCCTGGCGTCCCCCTGCCTTGCTCGAGTCGGGCATCTCTGTAGGTTTAGCAATATAGCTGCTAAACCCTCAGAAAGCTGAGCACCCTAACTACGAATTACAGCCTTTCCTTTCATATCTGCAGCTGAGTTTGACATGTGTAGCTGCAGCTGGCCCTACCTCTACAGTTTTATTTGATAAATCTGATTGATGAGGGGGTTTTAATTCCTCTCAATCTCTTTAAATTAAAAAAAAAAAAAAAAAAAAAGAGAGAAAGAGAGAGAAGTTGAAAAGAGCTGTAATTGCAAGTGAGCCCTATAGAAACGTACAGCCAGCAGGCATGCTTCAAAGGAAACAGGGCCAGCCTGGACCCTTTAGCTGCTGGCTGGTGAGGGCTTCAGATGTGCCTGCACGGTGACTGTGTTTTAATTTTGATCCATACCAAAAGAGCTTAATTGGAAGATACTGGGGGTTTTGATGCATACAGCCTCTTCAGTCTGGTGAGCAGAGGCCGCTGTTAGAGCAGACACCACAGGTGGGCTCTGGTGTGACAGGGTGGGTGTCCCGGCCTCCTCTCCTGCCTGCAGAGCCATGGTTTGCATTTGATGGGTTATCGAGGAAAACGTTCCTCCTTGGGGAGCAAGAGACCCGCTTGGTGCACTGAAAGCCCCGATGCCTGCAGAGCAGCCTGGCTGCACCCTGTGCTCTGGCCTTCCTGGGCAGCAGGCAGGGACACGGCTCTCCCTGCGCTGCTATGTGAGTAACATCCCCGTGCCCCCGTGTCCGCTCACGCAGTGGTGTGGCCATCGCCTGCGCTCCTGGGCACGCACAGCCAGCTGCCCGCACACCCTCCTGCTGCTGCGTTGGCCCCCATCCCATCCCATCCCATCCCATCCCATCCCATCCCATCCCATCCCATCCCATCCCTCCGTGCCCCACGGAGCGGGGTAAAGAGAGCAGCAGCCTTCCTCTGCTTTCCCACCACCTTCCCTGGCACGCTCCCCTGCGTGGCTAGTGAATTAAACAACTAATTTTCATTAGTGTCAAAGAGCCTTGCACCTAACTCTAAACTACCAATTAAAGTTATTGATTTTGATCAGCAAAGGTACTAAATTCCAGTCGGAACTGAAAAAGCAGGTGCTAAAATAACGGAGGCAATCTGTTCAGCGCAGCCACGGATTAAAGCAACTGATTTATCATCTTTGTATCTTTACAAACCCTAATCCTCAGGATGTGGGTCTGGACCAACTCCTGCGTGTTTAGAGTCTTCTCATTTCATCCGACCAGGACAGATTTGAGCTGCGAATCTCCAACTGTTGCCCTTGAATAGCTGTCTCCTCAGAAACAGGTTGATTTTCTGGTTCAGCTGATTAATTCTACAGGATGATTAATTACTGTGTAAAGATAATTTTGTGTTTATTGGTTTGGGACATGAGACTTTATCGCTTTATTTCCTGACCCTGCAAACACAGACAGTAGCAAAGGGTTATTGTTTTTCACCGACTTCTGCTGCAGGTTCTCATGTGGCTTTTCTCAGCCTGCTCACTGAATTTGGTCCTTAGCTCACTGTGTCTCCACAAGGCATTATTATTCCATATATCCACGCTCTGGAGAAGGTATTTACCATTTTTCTGTTCTAATTTCATCAGACGGAAGGTTGCATCCAAACAGTCATTGATTGTTAGGATAATTTGTCCTGGAACATACAAAAAAAGATGGTTCATTCTCTGTTACTCGGTCTGAGATGATTCAAGAGGCATGAACATCAGCATTCCTCTGCAGCAGGAGTGACCTGTGTCTGCCCGATGCAGAGCAGTAGTTTAAAAAGCTAATAGTATGTTGAACTAAGAGTGAGAAAGAATATGAAAGAATATTATAATTGTGCGTAACAGGAATTTCTATAATTACAGATGGAATTCTCTGGCATTGGAGCAGAAATAGCAATTTTCTACCCAGTGAAGCTCCAAATTATTTTAGAGGGAATTAGATGTATTCTCCTGAACTGTGATCACTCTGAAAGATTTTTTTGATGCTAAACTGTATCTGAATATTGGAAAGAGCACGCTGTGTTTTCCTTTCACCTGCTGCTAGCTTGAAAGTGGAAACATCAGAGACCAAAGTGTAATAGCTTTTGGATTTGTTACATGGTGATGTTCTCTCTTCACGTGATTATAACGTGTGAAATACCTTCTGTAACCACTGTGTATTCTCACGCACACGTCTTTTTGCTGCGTTTGAGCCAAGGTGGCTATTGGCTTTATATGCAGCTGCATCCTGAGAAGCTGCTTTTAGGGGAGAGTAGCTGAAAAGCGCAGGAGGTTCCTGCTACAGGACAGACAGCTCTGTGTGAAGGGAGACCTGCAGAGCAGGCTGAGCGTTCCTGATGTGAGATACTGGTGCATCCAGGAGCTGCGTGGTCTGGAGATTCCCAGATATGCTGTCTCACAGTCCCTCCAACGCAGCGGCAAAACTGAGGAACGCCTTTTTTTTTTTTTTTTCCCCCTTCTTTTTTTCCCTTATTTGTTCAAAATCAGCTTGTGCTGTAATCAACCAGCTCAGCAAAACCCCCAGTACATTTCTGGCTTTCCCGAACCTGATCTTCCGCATGCCAGAAGGCTGCCTAGATGGGCTCTGGAGATAATGGCAATGAAATATTTGGGATATGTGTACGTCCTAGCTCTGGCACTAGATTGCCCTCTAGTTTGATTTCCACTGCAGTTCACTCAAGGCTGTTGCCATCTTGCCCAGGTTTGTCCGAGCAGTGCTCCCGTGCATCTTCCAGGCTGGGAGCCTCATGTGGTCGCACACCAAGTATCAGCCCTCGGGTAAACTACGTTTGTGTCATTCATTTTACTGAATGGGGGAAAAATTCAAATGAGCGCTTGCTCACATGAGAAGATATCCTGGCAGGCTGGCTCTAGACTGGCTCCTCCGGCTGAGCGTGGCTATGGTGTGTTCGGTGTAAATCATTAAGAAAGCGATTGGTGTTTGCCTCCATTAGCTCCGATATAAATATCGCTGCTCTGCCCTCGCTATTGACAGCGGGCGCTTTTCTGCCCGGCAGCCCAGTGCCAGGCGCTGACAGGCTGTTCCAGTGCGGAGGCTGCCTGACCCGGCCCCTGACCTGGTGCTGTGGAGAAGAAGGTTGAGTTTGTGCTTAATGTACTGGGCGGGCACCCAGGGGAGCCACTGCAATTCCCAGTTCTGCCACAAGCTTCTACTGTGACCTGGCATAAATCATTTAATCTCTCTTTCTGCAGCAACTCCCCTTTTGGGGAGAGAGGTGGGAAGAGCAATAATAGCCGCCTTCATCTTGCCTGCTTTAGGGCTATATTTTTAATAAAGTGTGGCACCGGTCATCTCCTGTTTAAAGGGCTGCCTTCCCAAAACAGGTCGGTTTTCACTTGGCACTGAAGACTTAAACCCACACCTGACCAGGACTTGCACCTAAGTTGAAGTATTAGGGCTTCGCTGTGATGCAGCAGGTGATAAAGCACATTGCTATGAGAGCCTGTCGGTGCTTCTGGTCCCTCCGCCTCTCCCCTCGCTGGCTGCGCCCTGCTTTTCCCAAGGAAACTCTCCAGCTGTCCCCTGATGTCTGTGTTAAAGCAAGAGACAGCCAAATGCTGCCCTACCTAGCAGCATGGGGAGGTCAGGCGAGGGAACATATTTTACTTGCCGAGCTGATATAATTGTTTAAAGCAAACAGACAGCTCAACATTTTTGCTAACTTACAAAATCTGGCATCTCAGGAGAACGTGTTTGGACTCAGCAAGGCCACTTTCACAGGCAAAGCGTTGTCATTAATCTGCGTGTTTGGCATTGCTGCTGGAGAGCCTCCTTTTTGCTATGAATGAGATGTATATTCATGGACTGAAAGTTGCCTGGTTTTGTTTTTACGCTGGCCGCGTGGTTTTGATGGGGTGGGATCTCCGTGCGCAGGCACTCGGCTCTCCCAGCTGCACCGGCACAAAAGCTCCGGTCACTGCTGCTGGATTGTCAAGCAGAGTGCGAGCTGTGATTGTATCGAGGCCAACGCAACCATATCACCTGCCAGTCTGGGGAAAAATAGGGTCTAAATAAGATGACGAGTGTGGTCAGAATTAAAAGGATAAACAGCATCTTTCCCTTAATGAGCTCTGTTTAACATGTGAGAAGCCCACACATGCTTTATCTGTATTCCGGCCAGAGAGGAGCCTTGCCCAGACTTCGTATAACAATTCATCACGGCCGATTTGTGCAAGGCATATTTGAGATGTAAGATGTGTGACTCAACCTCTTTTATTCCCTCATTAATTTTCTATTCTGCCTGAAATGGGTTCTTAGAGTGCTCGTCACCAGGGTATGAGCGCTGGTGGAAATGGGGCGTCAGGCTTTCTGCCCTCATTTTTGCCACCGGCGTTGGGTAAAGGGGCAGACGTACAAACACCTGGGCGATACGGGCTGGGTGTCCTGAGTCGCCAGCACCTACTTCCACCTGCCACTGCTCCCGTGCACGTGCAAATCTGATAAAAAGGGCTGATCATTGCTGTGTTGTTGACAGCATTTCTAAGAAAATTGGTGACTGAACAACTGGAGTTTGAAGTTTTTAGCTCATGTTGATACTTTTGAAGACCTCACCTGAAAATGCTTGAAGATCTGGTTTATTTGGCCAACTCGCACGCGCACCTGCTGCACTGTGTATCTCATGCAGATTTGCTTTTCTGCTCCAGTTCTTCTCTCCCTTTCAACAATTCTACATGTGCTTCTCACTGTGTCTTTGTATTGCGTGCTTTATACATCTTTCTGCTGTGATAAGTATTAACTACTCAGACTCCCAAGGTTCTCAGAAGATGAATGGCTTTATCTATAAGATTCCAGTAATAATCCATTTGTGTATGAAATGTGCTCTTCAGCATTAGTGCATCGCAGAGGGTTGGCATTATCTGATAGCTGCAGAGGAGGCTATGGGCAGCAACTGTGTTCTGAGCTGCGCCTCGGGCTCTCCCCGTAACTCCTGACAAGTCACTTAAATTCTTTGCAGTTCGCTGTATCCGACGGCAGACATCGCTCAGCTCGTCGGATGCGCGGGATGCTGCCTGGTTTCCTGAGCTTACACTTGCAAACCACTCCAACCTTCGGGGAAGAGCAACCGGTAAGCGCTTACGCTCCAAGCAGTGAAACCAGGCACCCTCCCAGGAGACGTGGCAGTGGTGGTGGTGTAAGAGGGCACGGTGACACCACCATGCTACGTGGGGGTGTTACAGAAGAGCCCCCCTCACACACCCTCCGGCAAATCCCCACCTCTGCTGGAACTGGGATTTTCCAGTCGTTTCAGGTAATGCACGTAGCAGCACGGCAGCTCACTCCAGCCCGCAGTGGTATTCTCAAAGTACTGTCCACTGGCTTCTGATTTAATTTCAGATGATCTTAGTCCAGGCAAAAAAAATGCAGTCTGTGCCAATCAAGAAGTACAGAGCACGCAGTAAGTACAGTTCAAAAGCTGCATTACCCTTATCTATTAGTAATGATCAATTAGCATGAAGGTCAGTGGGCAGCTTGGAAATGAGTCAGATAAGAAGGGCAGAAGGAGGATTTGAATGGAAAGGCAATTCTTGATTCATATTCGGCGTTTAAAGTCGTAACTCTGTAACGGTGGGGGTGGAGGGTAGCGTTAAGTAGTCCTGCTGTCACACTGACTCAACCGGGGTGTAAATCACGGTGCAGAGTGCTGTGGCTTTTTCCCGGTGCCAAAGCATCATATTGTACCACAGAAGGGATCGCAAGTTGCAAGAAGTCCTCCTTGCCCTCCAGCCCTGAATATCCCTGGCCAGTGTGACCCCCCTGGCGTGGCACAGCGCCGCAGGGCTGGTGGCTGCGGTCAGTGCCACCACAAGCTTAAAATTCTGCTCCTTGGCTTGCACTAACTTGCCTGGGATCGGTGGTGAAGGGCGGTGCAGGGCGGAGGCGGGGGACCTCCACAGTCTCCTGAGCATCAGCCAGGCAGCAGGTACTGTTCAACACAATGTTGGTGTCTTTAAGGGAAGAAGAAAAGACGACTTGTAACCAATTAATAGTTAATTTTGCATAGATGATCCATGTGTGCCACATTAAACAATAACTGGCCCTTCCCAGTGTGTATGTGCACTCTGAGATAAAAAAAAAAAAGGAATTAAAAAACATTACTGCGAGTTCCACGTGCGCAGCCAGGGTAGTGTGGGCCACTCAACAGGAGCACGTGCTGGAGCCTGGTTTCTGCTGCCAGCTGCTACAGCTCAGGCCCAGGTGACAGGGCACAGAGCTGTGGTAGGCGGCGTCCTAACGCACTGCCTAAATGCTGTCTTTGCCCTGTCAGCTACTTTAAGTAGGTGTGCTCAAAAGGATTTTGTCTTCACCTGAGTGTCCTCCTGTGAAAGCAGCCAGCAAGCTGCCCAACAGACAGGTTGACGTGGGTGAGAAAAAGCGGCGAGTGTTTTGGTGTAACACCCCAACTGATGGAGAGGAGATGCAAGGCCATGCCTGGAGGGCCAGCGGGTTGGTTCTCCCTGGCTCCCGTGGTGGCCGCAGGGAGAACAGTGCTCTTCCTGCTGCCCGGGGCTGGGGCCGTGCTGCGGACAGCCCTGGTGCGGTGGCCACCGCCGCCTCGGGAGGGGACCTGGCCCCAAGCAGGGAGCCTCCTCCCCCAGCCAGGTAAAAGGGAGCTTCCTCGGAAGATACATCAAAGCCATTCCTGGATACAAGAACTCATGTCTGAGGCAGTTTCTCCGGATTCAGAGAAGCAAACTGAGGCGCTTGCCGCAGATTTCAGACAGTACGATACAATTTCTTGTTTTCTCAAGTTTACGTATCCCAGGTTTTCACTGTTGCTGTGGGGCAGGCTGGTGCATAGGTGAAAATAAATCTGTCACTTTTTGGTGTGTGAAGTTTATTTCTGCTTATTTCTCCCACGCATACGTACATATGCACGCATGCCGAGGCGCAACTTCACCTCCTTCCGCGCTGGGTGTGCGAAGGAATACACGTGCGCTGTGCTTCCAGCTTCTGTTCCTGAAATACCATATGTTCTGGCCTGTGAGCTTAAAATATCCCGATGAAGCGATGTTTTAAAGCATGCGAGCGCTACACACAGGCTTTCTTCTCCGTTCTCTGGAGGCTAATTAATCCCCTTAAAATAGCGAGATAGTAGTGAAATAGGTGCTCTTGGTACCAAGCAACTGCGCTGCCTGTTGAAGATGATGAAACGTAAGTACAAAAGAGAATAGGTAGGGGTAGGTTAAAACCGGTGTTCCTGCCTCTGACAGTTTACTTTGATGAATGCACTCATTCACTCAGCCTCACCATTTGGATCCTGCATAATCAGAGATAACAGGCGGATGGTTTGCATGAATAACTAAGTTTGTCATGTTTAATTTTCTTTAAAAAAAGAAACAGCAGTTGCTTTACCCTCATCTTTCAGGCCCAATACATATTTATAAATTGTCAGGAAATGAAAAGCCTTTTAACAGCACGCAACAAGCATGCAAAGCTACCAGGAGAAATAAGTGGGAGAGCAGCAAGGGCAGGGAGCAGAGCAGCCCGCCTGCCGCTCGGGCGGGCTCACCTCGCTTCGCCTGGGAAGGTGGTGTGGGCAGAGGATGCGGAGCAGGTTGTCTCAATTATTAGGATGTGTGGCACTGATATTTGTTTTGTGTTCTGCAGACGGTGTCTTCCGACAAGTTGACATTGCGCAACAAGAAGCATTAAAACTGAGAAATAAACCTGCATTTGGCAGTTAGCTGGTAACTCAGCGACTGACTGTGCTGCTTAATGTTTGATAGGGTGCTTGCTTTATAGTGCCTATCCCATCACTGACAACTTCTTAAAACATACAGAAGGTGCAGCTGGAGTTTGCATGGAGCAAAACGGTGGAGGAATGTCTTCTGCAGAGCGCTGCTCCCAGCAGCCACGCCGTCCCCTCCAAAGCCGGTCCCAGCTGCCCCGGCAGCCGCACGTGGTGGAAACATGAAGGTGAAAGGACTGACTCACTCCTAAGATGGCTTTGATCCAGGACCAGACCTCCCCAGCCTGTGCCAGGCATAGGTGTGGGCATCGTGGTGGCTATTGAACGCTGCTGATGTTACAATTAAAAAAAATCCAGTCTCTTTATTGAGCAAATGATTTCTGCAGAGAATAGTGTGATATATTAAAATGTCTGTGTAGAAAGCTCCCAAGGGAGAAATTCAGAAGAAGAAAGATTGGATCACTAAAACTGACAGAGAAACCAGGAGTCGCTAATGTGAGGCTGAAGGAAGAAGACCAAATCTAGTTAGAGGGTCTTCTAACCAGCATGGCTTTTTTCATAATCATCCTATCAAGATGATCTTTGCAATAGGTGACCTCTGACTTCAATACCAATATATATGTCACCAGACACAAATCCCTCAAGAGCTAACTCAATGATATTTCAAGTAAAAACTACTAGGCAGAAGTGCAATCTGATTATCGGCGTGTATGCAGCCTGGGAGGCATGGAAGATCTATGAACGCTGAAGCCAGGGAGAAGCACGGGGCAGGAGCAGGCTGAGCCCCAGGCAGTGGTCCTGCTGGCTGGCCACCACTGCCACTCCAGAAGTCCCACTGATGGCATGTGGCATCTTACAGCAGATCTCCAAAGAAAAGGAATCTTGAACTAGTTAGGGATCCCCTTGCTGAGATTTAATTTGCCTTTAGCATCATTTAAAATGACCTCTGAGTTGCTTTAAATTCCAACCAGTTTATCACCCCCTGAAGAGCCCCGGGTCACTGGCAGGATGGGTGCTGGGATCGCCCACCCTCCCCAGGCAGCCGGAGTCCCTTGGGCATTGCCTGTGCGGGCTGCGAAACCGCTGCTGAGCCACACGGCGCTGAAAGGAACTGCCAATGTACACTTGAGTGCGGTATTCGGATTTAATGGTAAAAAGGATAAATCTTACCAAAAATATCACCGAGATGAAAAGTATGAAGTGTTTGCCACTAGCAGGCATCTAGGGAATAGAGAATAATGAAATAGCAAATTCAAAACCACAAAGGCCTGTAAAACGTTGTTTTCCAGCTAAAAATATCTTACGGAAAAATCTTTAAAGTATCAGTCTCCCCCCTCTTTTTTATAGACCTCACTTCATCCAAGCGCTTACACACGTGCTTAGCTTTCAGCGTGTGAGCCGTTCTGCGGATGCTATGGGAAGAGCACGGGTTTAGAGCGCTGGCATGTGGTAACGTTTGGCTGGATCAGCCCACGGCGAACGCTTGTGGGAATCTGGCAGAGGGTGGGTGTGTGGAGCCTGATTCTCATTTACGCCGAGGCGGCTGTACACGGCTCCCCGGGCGAGCGGGGCTCCTGCAGCGAGCATAAGTGTGTGCGAACACTAAACCATGTAATTAATTTAAAATCTCCTGAAGTTAACCCAAAATAGTCCCATACAGACATTGGGAGACCACAGGCATCCAAGCGCGGTGCCCTTGTCCTTCCCTGCGAAGGTGCCGGCAGGCGTCCCATGGCCGTGGCGGGGCTGTCCCCAGTCACTGCCTTCCCACCCCGGCCACTGCGCCGTACACCAGCCGAGGGGCCGCATCCCACCCCTCTGCTCTGAGCATCTCATCTGCTGTCTGGAGTGGAGAGCTTGGTCTCAAACAGAGACATTAACATTTCCGTTAATAGGGATCTCTGTGTTGCTACATAGTCTGAATTGGCCTCTATTACTTATTAATGAAGATCCAAAAGTGCATGTACTTAAGACCTTGCTTAGCTAAGGGGAGTCTTCTAGGGCCAATTTGAGTCCTATTTAATGACTAATGGCTATTGAGACATAATGTCCACTAAGCAGATATCACATCCTATTTAGTATTTAATGTTTAAATATTTAATTAATTAAACACTGCCAAATATTTAATTAAACGCCATCAGAGCCATCCTGACACTTCCACTATGCATAATGCAAAGGAAATCAGGGCTTTCCTTATCAGCCCCACAAGTAATGCAGATTCAGCCTTCCCCAGAAATAGCTGAGGTCTGTGTAGCCAAAATACCTGCAATCACACACAATAGAGAGGGCTGGTTTTTAAAAACCTTTCTTTTTTTTCTTTTCCAAAATGAGCTGAGTTGAACGTTTTGTTAGTAAATCAGGCTCTGAAGTGACACGTAGGCAGAGCGGTGGTACCATATGCCGCACTGCAACAAGAATGCTATGCTTGTATATTGACTTTTAATTATTTAAAACTAAATGACTGCTACTTAGCATGGCATACCTGCCAGCAGTTTACACTAGTTTTGCTTAAATATTTACTCTGCTATTCAATAAAAAATGAGTCTACCGAAGCAAAAAATGAGAACCTACCGTATCACGTGGTCCCTCTGCTACCTGTGGCATGCCAACTTCACAAAGAGTTATTCACAAAGAGACGCTAGATTTTGATGGTTTTCCTGGACTAAGCCAAAATACAGGTTTAAATTATCCAGTTAGATTTCCAGCTACAAACTGGGTCGTAATTATCAGCTTTTGACATTCGATTTCATATTTACTTATGGAAACTTGGCACTTAGGAATATAAGAATCTTTAAATCCCAGTTTCAGAATCTGGACACCCAGCAGGTACAGAAACATTTCGGGCTGAATTGCTTATTTGAATATTTTATTACCCAGCTCCATCCTCTGATGCATGCTGAAGCTGCTAGGTCGTGTTTCATCACTCCCAGCCTGTGTGGGGATGTCTTATTTTAATGTTCCCACATGGGATCTCTCGCTAACAAGGAATGTGGCTACCAGTTGGAGAAACCATTAAAGTCACATCGTTTTTATGCTTGGATTCAAGCCATTTATTAATGAAACGAGGATACATATTTTGGGCTTTCTTTAGAGGATCTTACATGATTTTATTGGCTGCTCCAGCCAAATTATCTTTCACCATAAAGAGCTGATGCTCCAGTTGCTCAAATTGGGTTTTACTTATATAAACAGGCAAAAAAAATTGGACTCACACTGTAAAAAGCCTCTATTGTTAGGACCTTTATCTCTCAAGTTCAGTGATGCTTCGCTTTGTCCGTTTGCATTTATTGAACAATAAGTTGCCTGAACAGCCAGGAGTTTGCCGACATCTATAGGCTGCTGGGGTGTTTTGAATTTTCATGTTCTCCTGCCCACCCAAGCAATAACCTCCAGCTATATTAACTCCTTTCACTTCTCTGCTCCCTCCAGTCTTTTAAACAAAGGTACATTGCTACCCAAGGTGGGAGCAAAATGCCATAACGCCCATGCTTTGCCCACGAATAAATGCTAAAACTTAACAGGATGGAAGACTCATCCACCTCATTTAATGTAACAGACACTTGACGGTCTTTCTTGACGTAAGTCACATCTTTCGATTAACTTTTACTTTATTCCCATATGTATACATATAACCCCCCCAACTCATTTAAAGCGGGCAGTGGTCTATATATCCAAAATGCAAAGGTGGCAGGGAACTGGCAGCTGAGAGCAGAGAGGTGAAGGATGAGGACGGTGGGATATTTGGGTCTTTGGGCTTGGTCCTCCCCGCCAGCGCTGTGGGCTCCCAGAGGCCGGGTGGGACAGGCAAGGGAGAAGGCACTGGCTACAGGGAGAAAGCCGGGCTCTTCAGAGAGGAGCTTCTCTGGCAAAGCCGGGGGCTGGGAGCGCTCTGCCAGCACGGCGTGCGCTCGCTGCAGTTACCCGGGGACGTGGTCCCAGCTGCAGCCGAGGCCCTTCTGTGCTCATTTATTATTCAGCATGTCTTGACTGCTTAATTGCGGAGATGTGTAGCAGTCTCTATTAGTGTGTGAGCTCTTTGGGGGGAAAATCAGTGCGGACAGCGATTCCATGTTTGCATTTTCAGTTTATAAAGAAAAACTCCTTCAGCCATCTGCCGTCACCCCGCAGGTCCCCAGACGCAGTTACCGGCCGCGGAATTTTGATGGTTCCCTGTCTGGGTTTGCATTACTGATCGTGCCTTGTAGCTGTAGCTAAAACCAGCTCCACTTGTCCCACCTGGCTGCAGGGGCCTCCTGCCTGCTCTGGCCATGTCTGTGGTGCCCAAGGCCACCGCTCCCGGAGAACGGTGGCTAACGCAGGACTCGTTAGTCCCTGTACACACCTCGTGGGAAATGCCTTAATTTTCCCCCAGCAAGCGAAGAACCTCTTTCTGCCTGCGGCACGGGAGATGGGTGAGGGACCTTCTGCGCTCCAGCAGTGTCACCACCTCAGCAGTGCTTCGCTGCCCTGCTCCGTGCTCGGGCTGAGGGCCTGGCAGGTTGCTCCTACCCCAGCCTGCCTCCCTCGGAGGATCACCTCCTAGGAAGTGAAGATATTTGAGATACAATTTTTCTCCTGTTGTTACGTTTAAAAGATCTGGGCAAGGTGAAGTTTCCTACCGTCTCAGGAGCACGCCAGCAAGCTGGGCTGAACGTGCCAGAACAGGAAGAGCATTGCTGGGGGAGATGGATGGCTTGTCAGGGGGCAGCTCTTTTTACGTCTGAGCACCGCACACCTCGGAGGGGACCCGAGTTCCCTCCTGGACACACACTCCCCTACCGCCCTAGCCCTGCCAGGCGACGTTTCCGCCGCCGGCCCGTCCCGCTGGAGCGTAAAACCCGATTTACCCCGCGGCAGCCTCCCCGCTCTCCTGCCCGGCGCGGCTGCCAACGGCGCGGTGCGGGGCCGGTTGTCCCGGCGGAGCCCGGCCGCCGCATTGCAAAGGGTC
>VYXH01000108.1:145111-172151 GCA_013397275.1 Burhinus bistriatus | reverse complement strand
GGAGAATGGATTGAGAGCAGCCCTGAGAAGAACCACTTGGGGGTGTTTGTTGATGAGAAGCTCAACGTGAGCCAGCAATGTGCACTCACAGCCCAGAAGGCCAGCCGCATCCTGGGCTGCATCAAAACCAGCGTGGCCAGCAGGTCAAGGGAGGTGATTCTGCCCTAGTCTGTTCTCATCTGGTGAGACCTCACCTGGAGTACTGCATCCAGCTCTGGGGCCCTCAAAATGAGAAGGACATGGATCTGTTGGAGCAGCTCCAGAGGAGGGCCACGAAGATGCACAGAGGGTTAGAACACCTCTGCTATGAGAACAGGCTGAGAGAGTTGGGGTTGTTCAGCCTGGAGAAGAGAAGGCTCTGAGGAGACCTTATGGCAGCCTCCCAGCACTTAGATGGGGCCTACCGGAAAGATGGGCCCGGACTCTTTATCAGGGAGTGTAGCAATAGGACAAGAGGTAATGGTTTTAAACTGGAAGAGGGTAGATTTAGATTACATCTCAGGAAGAAATTCTTTACTGTGAGGGTGGTGAGGCACTGGAACAGGTTGCCCAGGGAAGCTGTGGAGGCCCCGTGCCGGGAGGTGTTCAAGGCCAGGCTGGATGGGGGTTTGAGCAACCTGGTCTAGTGGGAGGTGTCCTTGCCCATGGCAGGGGGATTGGAACTAGATGATCTTGAAGGTCCCTTCCAACCTAAACCATGCTGTGATTCTATGACCCCCACAGAGTGGGAGCAACTCAGAGAGGCACAACCAATGTGTCCTGTAAAACAGCTGGTGCAGCTGTGGATTAGGATTCTCTGTATTACAGAGACTAAACTAAATTAGCTCACTGTGTTTAGTATCAAAATACAAAGTTTAAAAACACTTCATTCGTTTTGGGTTTGTCTTTTCTTCCCCCCCCCCCAGGTATGTGAAATGCTACTGGAACACCATGTTTTTGGCCATATCGGTTTATGGACAGTGATTTTGTGCTTACATAAGGCCTTGAATCAACGTGTAGGTGGAAAAGGCCATTTTTCTCTCCACAGTTCCAAAACGTATATATTACATTTCATTGTCTCACATAAGATTTTATCAGGCATGTTGTTTTCACTGCACATCCTGACTTAATGCAATGTGGCCTACAAAAAATTAGTCATAACACAGTACATCAGCCAGGAAGAGACAAACATTTCCATAAACTGCATGTTCCATCAGCACGTCGGTGCAACCTATGGGCAGATGGTTTTGTCCAAATTCAGCAGAATCACATGTTTTCCAGATGGCTCCGTGTTCACAGATAATGTATTCCCATACAACTCTGACCCGGACACGGGTCAAACTCAGTCTCAAAGTGAAGGTATATTAGTAACAAATGTGCCGCTCTTTCTCCCCTGCCCCATTTCTGGGTGAGCACACTACGAACCGTTAGAGAGAAATGTCCTTAATCCTAAAAATAGGCTTTAGAGTAATTGAAGATCCACTGGCTTTTATTTTGATTTGTCGGTTACCGGCTCCTGTGATTGAGCACGGCCCTGACCGTGCTGGGCGAGCAGGGAGGACCACGTGCCACAGGGCCCGTGTTCACCCTGGGCTGCCACAGCCCCGGGCGGACCCATGAGCTGCATGGACAGGGTGAGTGCTTGGTGGGACCTTGGCCAACGTCCTGCTCCTGTGAAGCCCAGCCAGCCACAGGCTCCTCTTTGCACTGGGACAATGCTTTCCATGCGTGGTGCTCATCTCCTGGCAGGTATCTCCAGGCACTCACCTGCTCTCTGGCTTTGTCCCCCCATTTTACAGAGGCAAAAAAACCCCCATGCCAGTAAGCTTCTCCGGTCATCACTTGGCACTGCCTCCCCCATTTCCCAAGGAACGTCCTGCCCTGACAGTTCCAGTGGGATGTCTGGGTGGTGCTGGGAGGGGACGTGGGTGCTGGCAGCTGTGGCCCCCCGTGCCCAGACCCCCCATGCTGTGTCCTGCAGGTCAGCTCCGCTCCTCGCTGCGGAAATGATTGTCAGTTGATCCTTCCCTACTTCAGCGGTGCCGATCAGCTTTTGAACTGCTGTAAATGAGGCCAATCAGCATTACTTTCGTTTCATTACTTCAAGAGCTTACTCATAAATTTCCTCTTATCCTGCTTCCCCTTTGGTCTGGAATTAGCCACAGCACTTGCTACGAGCTGCTGTACCCAGTTCTCCTCCACTGGAGCCGTTTGATCTTTCCTAGGTTTAGTAATCAACTGGCAAACACGCCTTATCTTGCTTGACTTAAAGCAATACACCTTCTTGCCTGTTTTTCTCCTCATCGCATGCGCGGGGCTGCTGGGCAAGCAGGGGACTAGCGGCGGCACTTAACTGACCTCAGCATAACATGGGAGAGAATGAATTGGCAACGAGTCCGTAAAATAATTAACAACATCTTTCATTTAGCGGTGTGAATTTTATTACTTGGATGTTTAAAATGGGGAGGACGGATTTCATCACAGGCGAAAGGCTGGTTCCTTCCGTTACCACCAAGCAGCCCATGGCTCACTGGCCAGCGGGGACAGGTTTGATGGCAACGCTCTTCTGGGGTGAAAACCAGCAGATTCCTGAAAAGGTACAACAGGAATGTAAAATATTTCGCACCATTTCACTGGTGCTGGGGTAAGCTGAAACAAGGGGAGGGATGGATCCAACCACGCTCCTGCCCAAAGTGCTCCAAAGCGTTCCTGACTTGGATGGTTGGTCCAGTGAGCTGCGGCAGCTCTTCCAGCCAACAGCAGTTTAAAAACGGTACGAGTGTAAAATAGATGTAACAAACGCAAAGCCCTTCAAATGTGTTTCCCTGTCAAGAGAGAGCAGAAAAGAGTCATTTTCAGAGGTATTTTGCCTTGACTTTCCCGAAACGTAAAGTAACCCAACCGGCTTTCAGCAGAAAGTGAGCAGCGACTGTCTTTCTTTTTAACGATGAATTTTTCATAAAATGCAAGTTAAAAAATTATTTGCTTTCTTGATGTTAGAATCTCTTTTAAAGGACTGATGAATAAACCGCCTATTGAAATTGCTGAGACAAGTAAAAGGCATCAGGGCAGATGATTTGTGCGAGCGCCTGTGCAGCTGGTGCTGAGCCTGAGCCTCCTCGGGCTGGGGAGCCCTTGGGAGACACCCGCTCCCTCCGGCCTCCAGCCACCTGCCCTTTTGGGATGGGCCATTTCCTAACTAAACACAAATGGCTCCACTTGTCATAAATCACAGATTTTTCTGGGGATGCTTAAATTCATGGCAGCTGAAGGAAACCAAAGCTGCCCATAAAAGAGTCCTGTGCTCTTGTGAGCCCTTTTGGGGCCTGAGCTTTTGCCCTGCACCTCTTTGTTTTGCAGTCCCTGCCTTGGCGTGGACCCAAGGCAAACAGTTATTGCCTCGTGCTGTGCTGGTGGCTGGAGAGGTAAGGCGTGATCTCATCTTTCTTCTGTGTGGATCCGCAGTCCTGCGGGGGTCTTCTGGGGCAGGAAAGCAGCAAGTGGGAGCCCGGTGCTCGCTGTGTGTGGGGGCTGGCTCTGGTGGTACGTTGTCATGGCTGGGAAATTTCCCACCCTTCTGCTGTTATAGTGAGATGGTCTTTCCCCAAAACCCCCTTTTTTCAGGGTGATGTGTGGTTGCTGGGGCGCAGGCTGCGGGCTCTGCCTAGCCGAGGCTTGCTCCGGCTGTGCTGCTAACCGTGTGCTCGAGGGAAGCAGCATCCTGGTGACTCCCGTTTATCATATGTAAAATGGGCATAATAATAACCTATGTCACAGGGGTGTTGCAAGACTTAATTAATTAGTATTTGCAAAGAGCTTTCAGATAATTGGATTAGAGGTGCTGTATTAACACAAACTGTTATTGTTATTATTTATTTATTATGTACTTGTAGAGTTCATCTATGCAGGATGTTTTTGCTGAGTCTCACTTGCAGATGTAAACAAAGGCGATTGCGTTGAGTTAAAGGGAGCAAAAGAAGTAAATCCCTATTCCAGCTCTTGCTTGTGACCTCTCCAAGGCTAACATGCACTCAGAGGCTGAGCAATAGTTACGGGGAAGTTTTGAGTGGTGCCTCCTGCTGAAAGTGGGAGGATCTCTAAGTTTCTGGAAAATGCCCAGAAAACGGGTGGGAAAAGGTCCCACAGTTTGGGAGGCTGTTGTACAACACGGCCCCGGTTTAGCTTTCCTTCCCAAGTGCCTTTCAGCCCCTACCATTGAGCATGGGATGATGTGGAAGGAGGCTGATGCAGGATTCCTAGACTTATGTGGCCATCCCTGGGTGAGATTTGCAGCCCAGCAGCAGCAGGGCATGGGAAGCGTGGCACCGCTATGTATGTGGCTTATTGATGTTTGGTACCTTGGATTCATTTTTAAAGCTGGAATATATTTTTAGGGCTCACCTAAAATGGAAAGACATGAGAGTAACAGAGATGGTCAGGCAGAGCAGTGCTGTAGGGATCTGGTGCTATGGGAATGGCTCCTGCCACGCTGGGTCACGGTATGATGCGCACCAAATCCGCACTCGTTTGTGCAAAATGAAGTTACTGGTGAATATGTAAAATAAGCTTCCTAAAGCTGCGAATGCTTTTCCATCTGACTCCAGCTTCTCTAGGTAATTCACCCCTGAGGTGAATACTTGGGTCAGAGTTAAATACAGCTGCTTTGGGATTTTGTGGGTATGAAAACAGACTAATTTGGTGCATAAGTCATTTTTAGTGCACTAATTTCCTGCTTTACATGCAGAAATGGTCCATAAATGGCACAAAAGTCTTCAGGAAACTAAGCCTAAAGCATCTTGTTCAGATAGACTGAATGTTGGAGTCTTCCTTAAGAGCGTATTATACAAAAACTCTTGGTGCTTCACTTCTTACTAGAGACTAGCAAATCTTTATCAGTTTATAGCTCTGCATAGGTTAATAGTTGTCTCAGGCTTGCATAGCTGTCTTTTTCTTCATTAATATTAGGCTTTTATTCTTTCAATTTTTTTTTAAGAGCTCCAAGTCCACAGCCGAAGATCTGAAGTCTTTCTTCATTAAAAAGAACAACAACAAATACAGTGTGCAAATGAGATATTTAGGGAAACGGTGCAGAGGCTGCTGTGGCTGGAGCCAGCAGCTCTGGGGTGGCTCTTCCGCAGCGTCCCCAGGTGCTGCTGCTGCAGCATCCCCCCCTCGGCCCCGAGGCTGGGTGCCCCTGGGCTGGCACTTGGCTCTGCCGACGGGCAAGGTGCTGCCCCACCGTGCACCCGTGCCCCAGCCGCTCTCCTCTGCCACCAAAGCTACAACTTGAATCTGCAGCAAAGGTTGTTTTTTGCCTGAATTATTGCTGGATTCGCAGTATTGATTGATGGCATTCTTCCTCGTGCAATTGTGCCCCACACACAAGGGCAAAACTTGTGTTAATGATGTCGCTGGGTGCCTTCTGCCTGAAAAGGAATGCATGTGACGGGCCTTAAACGCATCTCGTGTCTCCTCCAGGCCCTGGATGGAAAGGCGGTAGTCCAGGTTCAAATCTACTGAGTGGCCTTAAACGTGAGGGCTCAGCCTCAAGTTCCACATCTGTGGCTTGGGGTTCCCGCTAGCTGTGGGAACTTCTTGCCTTGAAGAAAGACCCAGGAGGGGAGGGACTGTCCTGGGGGAATGTCACTAAAGTCTGGAAAACTTGTGAAAATTCTGAAGTCCAGCCACGTCTGTAAGGAAAAACTGCAGGATAGAGTTTACTCCTAGTTGCTGGTGAGTTACGAGCAGAGGCGAGCCTTTGGCAGAGGCCCGGGTTAGGATTTCACATGGTGGGAGAAGCAGCCTGCCTGGTGGAGAGGTGCTGGTCACCCTGCGGGTTGCAAGCCCTTCCCCTCGCCTCCCATGTTTTCGACCGCGCATCGCTCTGCGCTTTCCCTAGCCCATCGCTTACGCTTTCAGCCACGTTTTACGACAGCCTGCAATATCGATTGTGACAGGAAGCCGTGGCTGCGTAGATGGGATCCCGAGGGCAGCACCCGCGAGATACAGGTATAGAGAGTTTGGGGGCTGGCTCCTGTGCCACGCGGGCAGAGCAGCAGCAAGTCCGCAGCAGGCTTGGCGTGCCCAATTTATGGCCATTTACATATGAAATTGCTCTGATCTAATTTGCATATGCAGTCATAGTAATCGTGGGCCAATTAAACTTGTAGTTCGCGAAATCTGAGCCTGAAACCTTTACAATTCTTACGAACATACTAATCTGAGTGTATATGTCACTTCATCAAATTCATGAAACCATAAATTGTTCCTGTCTGGCATCACCAGCTGCATGCGGGAGTCGCTGGGGCTGGGCTGAAGGAGCCATCGGCCCCATGCAGCGACTGGGGAAGATATTTTTAATGAGCTCTTCCCTATTCAAGGATTGAATCAGAGCTGTTAGGATGTCACTGTAAGATTCATTGCAGTATCTATGGGAGATTTATCTTTGCTCTTCCATTTTTTTAAAAATGTTGTTGTCCTGGAGGAGTTGTTACAATGTCAATAAATGTGTCGTCTACATTTGTTAGTGCAAACGCAGTTATAAAATGTCAGAGATTTGTCTCAAGTTTTTCATTTCTACCTTACCATTGAGGAACAGAAGTGGCTCCGAAACAGGTGGTGTGATGGGCTTGTGGGTGGGTGGGGAATGAGGCTCTGGCCACCCTGGCCCTAGAGACCCCATTTCCCTGCCAAGGCTTGGGCAACAGGGTGTTTTGGATCCCCAACCCCAGGATGGGGATGGGACGTGGAGGTGGTTTCCCTGGAGTCCAGCCGCTGCATTGGCACCCTCCCTGGCATGGCACCATCCCACTGGCTGCTCCCAGGAGCTGCCTTCCTTCCCAGCTGCAAGCATCTGCAAGCACCCAGAGAGCGTTTGACCCCTGTGAGAGCAGATTAAAAAAATTTAGTCTGTGTCTGCCCAGCTCTAATTGCCCTCTTCTTGACCCAGCGAGGCACATGCTCAAGACCTTATCCAGCCTTCTCGGGACACTTACTGCCTCTCCACCTACCCCTTTATGCAGCTCAACTTCTCAGGCGCATCCTGCTAATTTAGCAGTGCATCTCCAAATAGTTGGTGTTGGAGCAAGGCTTTATCATAGCCAGATGCTGTTGATGACTTGAGGTTTGGCTTTTGTTCAGTGAGAAGCGCTCTAGCTATTGAAGCACTGAGTCTGGGGCTGGCTATCGCGGAGCCAGATGGTTTCGTTCCAAATGTTTAAAATCTATAAATCTTTAATCTATAAATTCTGTTGTCACTATGAAAATGATAGGTTAAATTTTGCAATCCTCACAGATAGTTACCCTCTGAGTAGATATCATCAAAGATTAAAAAGTCATTATTTCTTGGCTTTTTATATATTTTTCCTTCTTTGTCATTTTTGTGTAAGTTCCTACAGGGGAAAAAAAAATTATCCTAAGCTCTGAGTTGAAGAACATCAGAAACTGGCTTCTCTGAACTGGATTTGAAAGAATTTTTTCCAATGTATTGCTCCTCTTTGGTCTAGCTGCAATGTCGACGGCCTTGGTGTATTTGTGAGATTTTTGTTATTTATATTCCAGGCAACTGCAGATTTTAATCTCTCAATGATATTTTACACATTTTGCATGAAGTGGTTACTCACTTCATTTTTACCCTTGTATTTCTGGTTTTAGGCCTGTGAGCAGCTATATTTTTTTTCCCCCCTTAAATCTTAGTAGGCGCTCTGGTGCGGTAGCTCGTTGCCTGCGGCTGGCTGCTGAGCTTTAAGGGCACTGTGCTACGCCTCTGTCACCTACATCATTTTCGCAGAACAACGTGACTTAAAAACCTTGCAGAAGTCATGCTTCTGCTCAGACTCGCTAGGGCAAGAGGCATGGCTGCTCGTGGGGGACGGCGCGACGGCCTGCCTGCCCTGCTGAAGGGCTGAGCTGCCAACCGCCCACATCGGGGCGTGAAATGTGGATGAGGAGCTCGTGGTTTTTCCCTGCCAACGCCGCCCTACCCTCTCTGCTTGCTTTTACGTGGTCCACGCCACTAAGCGCGGTGCCTTATACCAGTGGGAAGGTCCCTTCTGCAGGGAGGGTCCTGCTACGTAGCAGGTTGTACTGTAGGCTGGGGGAATGCATCTCTGGCTGAAGAACACAACTGAGAGCCAGGAAACGTGATGCTTTTAAAGCAACCTCAGTCTTGCAACAAATTTTGTACCTGATCAGTTATGGATTTGGGAGATAAGAAACGTACCTTCTTGACAAGAGAGGTACTGGCTTGGGGGTTGCTGGGGGAGCCTGGAGTAGGTGGACTTGCAGATCTGCCCTAGAGGCTTAGTCAAGGGAAGAAGGATTTGTTCACCTGCGCAAGTCTAAATCTTCTCCCAATGTCAAACTGCACTTTTGTGCCCACCTGAACCATCTACTGCTTGGTAACCGCTGCAGGTAGCATGGGGCTGATCCGCACCTCAGGGATCTAACGCTGGGCTCCAAAATGGGGGAGTGAAACAGTAATTACAGGCTACTCTCAAAGTCTGAGCCTGAGAACTTAGCTGCAGTCATGAACCGAGTCTGGGCTCTCTTATTCTTCCACCAAACGATTGCTTTACTTCTAATTGTATGAAGTTACATTTTTTGGCTACCTAGCAGTGTGTAGTATTTTGAACAGACATGCTGTCCCGCAGCCAGGGATGTGCCTGGTTTTCCCAAGCGTGCTGCCGGGGCGGGCTCAGTCCCTGCTCCCATGGCCGCGCTGCCTGCCCGGGCCGTACCGCGTACGGAGAGGAATGCTCGCCCGCTTTAACCAACCCCTCCAGGCAACTGCTTGCAACGATCTCTCAATGCTAGGACTTTGCTCCAGCATAACTTTAAAATTGTTAGGGACAAAGCTTTCAATGTATTTGCCTGAGTTTATGCAAATTTATTAAAATTAATGCAAATTGCAATCTATTGATTTTTTTAAATGATATTGGCAGGCATGAGCGAGGCAGAAAGACACCGCACTGATTTTTCACTATCTTGCATCTTTTCAAGCACTTTACTCTTGTGCACAGTGAACAGAAGTGTCTGAAACTGTTTTATGCTCACTTCATAGAGGCCAGAAAGCTGAACACGCAGTGGAGATAAATTGAGCCCGAATTCATTAACCATTTCAAAAATAAAGAGGATTACTGTCACCAGATCCGTGTACCGGTGAACAGAAAACACATGCGGAGGGGAGCGATTTGTGCTCAACGTGTGAGAACCAGGACAGCAGTGACTTGTGTTCGCTGGCAGGAACGAGCTTGGGAACAGTCCCAGGAGGGGGAAGAAGCTTCCGCAGAGGTGCACGGAAAGCTGGCCGCTAAGGCAGCAGTCACAGTGGGTGGAAGTGGGGAGACCTGCGTGGTGGGAACACCAGCAGCTTGTGGCAAGGCTGGGAGCGGTGGCGAGGCAAGCTGCTGTCGAGGAGGCAATGGGTAAGGGCATCCTGCCTGCCTCCTGGCCAGGGTACGAGCCTGTGGCTGGGTTGCCCAAAACTGGGGATGGGCATCTGAACCGGACTAAGAGCAGCAGGCGAGCCCTGGGATGCAGGGGCTGTGCACCCCAAAGCTCTGCTCCTCCTCGGCTGGTGCAGGGGGAGGAGATGCAGCCCCAGCCCCCAGCTGCAGCTTGTAGCAAATGACTCGGTGGTTTATTTTTTAATTCCTTCTTAGTTTATAATAACTGAGCTGAACCTTGGATTCTGCACCTCCTCTCTATGTCGTTTTTTGAAGTCTTTGTTACAAAGTAATAGTGTCTATCAATCCCACATGGTTTTTATTTACATGAGTTTGTTAAAGGATACACAAAAAAGGTGACTCTTGATATTGTATATAGGATCAGCAGGTTGGGTGGGCGCTGGCAGGGAGCGATTGCTGCCGTGGCTTAGCTGCATGCTGAAGGGCATCAGCCCTGCACTTTGCTGGTGGGTCGGCACACAGGGACACGCTTAAAGCTTTTTATAATTTAACCGCAGTTTCTTTCTGTTTGTTTGAAAAACGGTCCTGTATTTTCTTTAGAAGGTGCAAGGAGTTTCCTTTGCAGTTGGTTTGCAGCTGAGGGCTGGAAGGCTTGGGGAGGCACGGAGCAGCCCAGCCTCTCCTGAGGGTCCTCTTGAAAGCCTCGGTGAGAAGCCAGGCAAGTCTGGCAGGTCACTGGCAGAAGCCGCCCAGCAAAACCCACACAGCCGGAGTGGCTTCAGGGCTAACACTGCGCCCAGGGGCCGAGCTCGGCATCGGAGAGAAGCGGCTCTTTCCCGTTGTTACATGGCATCTCTCACCTTGGCACCCGTTCCAGTTCAGCTTTTGCCAGGCATGGCTGGGGACCGGTGCCAGGTAAGTGCCTGGTGACCTAACCAAGGGTTGCAATTTTAATACATTCCTTGATGGATAAATATCCACATTACAAATTGAATTTGTTGTGTGGTTTTTTTTCTTTTTGGAAGTCCTCATAGCAAGGCTTCGGGGGGAATGGGTAATTTCCTCTGGATAATTGCCTTTCAACATCTGGGGTGCTACAGGAAAAGGAGGCTTGCCCTCTTTCCAGGCTGCACAGGCTCCTGTCCAGGAGTTTTCATCATCACTAAACCTCTGTGGCAAGCTGAACTCAAACATTAGAGGGAGAAAAAAGCACGGGAGGCATGTTTGGTATTCTCAGTGTTATAGATAACTGCTGGACATGGTGAAAATAACGTGGTGAAGAATTGATGACCTCTATCAGAAATGTTAATGGAACATTTCTGTTAGAAGGGAATTACATGGTCATGTTTGTATGACTTTTCATAGGAAAAATATTTCATATTAATTGGCTACAGTGCAAATCTTCGGATAGAAAATGCCTCCTCGTGTCTGGTCCTATATAGAAACCAACGAGGTAGAGCAAATTTGTTGTGAACCTGCAGCTTATATAGTATTTCATTTATTGGAGAGTCTAGTTAAATCCTAAACCTGCTGTTATATGCCCATTTATGGAGCAAACACTCGACGCTCTTCTACTGGTTTAATATACTATTTGCTTAATGGGCCATTGACATAATCATTTGATATAGAATCCAGTCATACCATGTTACCAAGCCATGATATATTAATATACCCACATATTAATGGCGGAGGGCAAGCATGTTATATTACTATCCATGACCAATTAGTTTCTCTCTGTCTTAGGGACACAGTTATCTAGGTGTTAGTCTTTACGGGCCCGATTTTTAGAAGTCTCGAGTACTCCTAGCTTCCACTGAAGTGAATTGTGTTTCTTGATGGATCCATTATTCAGGGTTACTCCTAGCCCTCTGCCTAATACAATCTGGGAGCATGTCACTGTAATTGTATATTTCCACTTGCAGTTGGAGATTTTTATGTTTAATTACTGTTAACTGTTTTGTTCCATTTTTATCCAATGGATAATCAAATAAGGTTTTGCTTTCCCTTTTTAGCGTTCTGCTTGATCAATCAGAAGATGGCCTACAAAGTCAGAAGGGACTGCTTATGTCAGGAAAGCATGACGCTTTGCAGAGTTTCATTAATATAGATAATTTAGTTGCTCACAAACAGGGTTATTGTGCTACAGTTACGATATCTAGTGTAGAACTGTACAACAGCAAATATGATCTCTTCTGTCTTTTGCCCCCCTCATGCTCAGATTATTAATAACAATACGAAAATATGAGGGACCAGCATGCAGATTCTGCTCTTTGTGGGATGTCTGCAGAATTAAGTGATCATTATAAATAGGAGGCGAAATTGGCATTTTATGTCTCATACGCTGTAATTAAGTAGCTGATTTCTTCCTGATGCGGCAGCAACAGTGGCTATAGAGAGAAGGAGAAAGGGTAATAGTCTTCTCGATCAGTTCTGGGAGGCTGCCTTATGCAGAAAAATAAAGATATAAAGTATGGAAAGTGTAGGTGACGAGGGAACAGAAGAATCAATTACAAGGACTAAAATAAGGGGTTTGATTTGCAGAAAGATTGAAAAGGATGGGATGGTGAAATGTTTGGGTGGAAGAAAAAAGGGTGGGATGTTCTGGATACTCAGAGCACTGGCGGCAGTGTGTATGCGCCACAGGGAGGACGGTGCCAGAGGGAAGGAGGAATGAATCCAGATGCATGAGGAGCTCAGCCAGCTGTTTTGGAGTAGGGATTTTTAACATTCTGGACTGTTTTTAACATTAAAATTCAAATACAAAAATAGAGGAAGAGACTTCTTGAAGAAAAGCAGGCAAATCTTCTTGGTAGTTGCTGAACAGTTACCAGAGAAACCACCATCCTGCCTGTCTCACCTGCTCTGATGGCGATGCTTACAGGGAGCACACAGGCTGCTCTGCGTAGCAGTCCCACGCTTAGCCCGAGTGACGAGAGGCACCTCCTGTGACTGTTTTCTGCAGTGTGAAGACTGTCCTGTTTTCCCTGTTAAAGTCCTGGCTGTTTTCCCTAGGGTATAATGGGGACTCCTAAGAGCATCTTTAAAGAGGCTCTGCTAAGCGTCTTAAATTGTGTACTTGGATAATGTCATGTGTAGATGTACATGTTTCACGCCTGCTAATTCAGAGAGCGCTATTCATGCTGTGCATGGGATAATGTAAAATCCTGTAGAAAGTGTAATATGGGAGAATATAATTAAAACTATATGATGTGGCTGCGCCAAGTAACCGAACTGAGGTCTCAAAGGAAACCTCAACTTTGCCAGTTTTTAAATTTCCATGCTTGATTTTTGTAGCACTATCATTTATTTAATGTTGGTGTTTGTAAATAACTTTCTAAGCATTTTAGATGGAGGAAATCTCCCCTCCCCTTCCTTCCCAATTTGTTCTGCATAGATAATGTTGGAGAAAAACATACCAAGCAGGATCTGACAGCCTGAGAGAGGTGAGGCTGCTGCAGCTCCATGCTTCCACGTCCAACCAGCAGTGAGGCTAAAGGTGCATTGCCAGTAGGCACCTGCATACACCACATAAATTATATTTATATACACATACATACACACAGCTGGCACCACAGATTAGATATGTATAGAGCTCTCGCACAAATGCAGGCACCACCAACAGCTTCATCCTGCTCCCCTCTCTGGCTAAGCAGGATGGGAGTCCACTAGTGAAAATGAGTGAATGAAGGTGCAACCCTATAGCAGCTGTGCTCAGATACCCAGTCTGCCCAGTAGGTCCCTTGGGAGCCCTTAGTTTGGTCTCCCACCTGCCATCCTGCCCCTGTGCTCCTCTGGGCTTGTGATGGGCTGATGGCCACAAGAACTTGCCATTGCAAAGCAGGAGGCTTGGCACCCTTGCTGACTAACAGAGGAGATGTTGAGGACCACCATCGACTGCTGCGCTTGGCTCGTGGGGCTGGCCAGGGCTGCCAGTAATGCCTGCCCTCTGAGGTGATGCCTTTTGCTCCCTGGACTGGATGACATCTCTGTTCTCCCCCAAGCCTTCAGTGGGTCCCACTTGGCTGCTTCAGTTGTGGAGACCTTCCCGACCTGCTGCAGGATGGCGCAGAGGCAGTCCGAGGCCTTCTCCAAGAAGTCCCGGCAGAGGCTGGGGGAGGAATAAGGATGTGCACGGATTATCCTGCTTGCACTTAGACAACTGGCAGCCATATGTGTAAGCAAACAAAGTTTTACTACTTCTCTCTAAAAGAGATCGTTTTAAAAGCTTTATTTTCTTGCCAGTTGGCTAAGAAGCGAACAAGGAACAATAGATTCAAGCTGAAATAATTTGCATTTATGATGAAGACAAGGAATATCTACCTTGCATTTTCCTAAAAAAGAAAAATTAAACCCCATTTTTAATTAACTGATAAACTATTAATCAAATTTTTGCAATGTTAGGTGACACATTATTCATTTAGATAGAATGACTGTGAACTTAAACTAATCAAATCTGATTTGCCCACATATGCTTGATTGAAATACATTTTAACTAGCATATACAAAGAGAAAATCTTGGATTTCTTACCTAATCTTCAGAGTATACTGCTGAGTTAATAAGGGCAGTTTTTTTTAAATGAGACCACCATTTCTTAATCTGCATATCAAAATCAAGAGCAACTTAATTGCAAAACACATATTCCTGAAATCTAATCATTATACTGCTTTAGGGTATTTTATTGAAGCATGTTAAATTATGGACAGAATATTAATGATGAAGCTAATCAAACCCAATTAGTCACTTCTAACAATAGTCACATAAATATACAAGTCAGGTACTAAAGTACTGTAGGTATGGTTTTAAGTTTTTTAATATAAAATTTATGTGGTATATATGAATTATATACTCGTTATTTTTAATCTAAAAATCTAGGACAAGTCATTTCAAAGAAAACACAATATGCCAGAAGACAATAGGACTTGTCCCTTAGCATTAGAACTGACACTCCTGATTTCTGAATATATAAATACTGCTCCAACGTAAGGTTGATGGACGCACGGCTAATAGGACAGAAGGGTGGATCTGCCCAGGCTCCCAAATGTGGGTAGATGGACGTGCATGTGCAGTTTTCCCTCCTGCTTGAGTTGTGATTACCATGACTGCACAAACTAGTCCTCTGTGTGAGCAGTCTAGTCTCATACCGCAATGTACAAGATTTGCATATGCTGCTATAATAATTGCAGTATATAATAATTATAGATGTATTGTCTGCATTAAAAATCAGCGACTTCCTTTAAGCTCAGATACAGCATCTTGTAGAGATTTAAGCATAGTGCTTATCTTTATGCTGATTCCATTTGAGTGTACTTTGATATTGGTATTTTGGGTGGCTTTCAGTTTGTTTCAGCTTCCTACTTGATAATTATGGGAGGGCAGCTGTCATCTTACTCTAGGTCTATCTACTCTATCAGAAAACCCACACAATGCAGGGGTCACAGATGACCTTCTACTGATGTCTTTTGAAAGATGATGTGTTTTGAAAATCCTTTTAAATGGCAACTCTTACAGTTTCCATAATTATTCAGGTCACATAAAAGAATGACTTGGCGTATTTGTAACCCCTTTTTGCACTTTCAGATTTAAGGACACGCATTTTCGAATTTGTAATCCTCTAATTTTAAAGAGGGGGATCCATAAATAATAGGTATGGTTTTAGTGCCAGACAGGGAAGCCCTGACAGGATTTGCAATGCCGTCGGTGCCAGCGGCTGTGCTGTGTCAGCGACCGAGCAGCATTTTCCTTCTCCACGTCGTGATTACGGGTGGCTCAGTCATGTCACTTCTGCACGCCCCATGCCGGGTGGTCACAGGCCAGGTGTGAGGGCTAGCGAGGGTGCTGGGGGGAAAAAGGGACTGGGAAGCCTCCCCTACTAGACTTCAGGGAAATGGGTCTTGGATGATGAGCAGGCAGAGCTGCTGTCACAGGTGGCAAGTGGGAAGCGGGATGAATGGCTTTCGTATGGAGCTGTTGGGTACAGCTCCAGGGGCTTGAGCCCCAAATGGGCACCAGTGAGGGCAGGGGATGGATTTGCATAACCACCACGTTGCTCTGTGGTGGGGAGCAGGTCGCTGTGTGAGGGGCCAGCTGGCAAATGGCCACTTGGGAGCAGGTCGGTGGGGCCGCGCTGCCCTGGCAGGGGCTGGCTCCCAGGAGGGGTGGTGGAGGCATGGCTCTCAGGGGATGCTGCATGTGCTGCCGAGGGCGTGACCCGGTTTTCCACACTGATTCCTTCTCTAATAACAAGATCATCTGCAGGTGCTTGTGCTAGTCACCAACCAAACCACGCTGGCTCTCGTGTTCAGAAAACAGCCCTGCATCAGAGATCCAGGCAGTCCTTCCAGAAGATGATGGTGGGGGAGCAGCCCCTGTCCACTGATGACCATATTGGCAACAATCAATGGCAAGCCCTTGCAAACAGGCTGTAATGACACTGGGAATCTGCAAAGGGTTTTCTCAAATCTGTGTAAGATTAGTTGAAATCCACCTCTACGAAAAGAAAACACTTTAGTGAAACAACAGCTGCTGTTAGAAGTAGCACTAGAGCTTTAGATTTAGACAAGATTTAAATTTTTACCTGCTATGCAATTCCAAATTGGTTTGTCATAAATAGTGCTCATGTCCACAAAACCACACTGAGAGACCAAGGGCTATCTGAATGGATACGTTCTTAGTGTCTTTTAATGTGAGTATATAGCCTTTTCCAAAAGGAATCAAAAGCTTCTGGCAAGTTTGAAAAGGGAGATGACTGATCCTGCATTGTAAAGCAGTCAAATTAAGACTTCCTCTACTTCTTCATAAACTCTTCTGGAAACCTGCCTATGCTCTAAAGGCCACAGGCTGTTTTATTCTACCTTTAATTATGAAAAGAAGATTGAGAAGTGACTCAATGTATAAGAACCTTCATGGGAAGAAAATACATGGTATCAGGGAGCTTTCTCACCTAGCAGGGAAATATGTCAGAAGAACCAATGTCTGAAAACTGGAGTTGAAATTGGAAATAAAGCAGCCATTTCAAAGTACCTGCTGGAACTCTCTGCTGGGATTTGTGATGGGTTCTACCGACTTGGTGTCTTCAGGCCCTACCAAGATGTCTCTGAATGATATTCTTTAGGTATGTAGAAGCTGTTGAAGTATAAGCATTGAACTTAATGCAAGGGTATTTTGGTGGTCTAGCAGCTTTTGCTGTGTGAGCTGGGACAGCTGATCTAACACTTCTTTCTTGCCTTAACATATCCAGACTTACTTCCTTGTACGTCACAGTTGAACTTCAATAAATAATTGGTGCTGTCTTGTAAGTGCAAGAGGAAATTACTGATTCCTTGATTTTTCCAGCATTTCAGTTGCATAGCAAAGCATTGTCCCAACCAAAAGAATGTTTGCAACTAAAGAATTCCGTATTTATTTCATCTCATTCCCAAATAATATCTGATTGCTCCTGTTATCGCTACGTTAAGAGTTAATTCTCTCCAAAGTCTGAGTTTGTGCAATATGGCAAATACACTGCAGCTGTGTGTACTCAGTGGTGGCTGCCTTCAGCCTTGCCTTTGCCAAAGGGACAGTGACTGCCTGTGCAATCCCTTGGACAAGGGCATGTCTGTCTCTCGCAGCCAGCCGAGTGTCTGTAGGTACTGAAGATCTGCCTTGGTGGGAGGGAGCAAATCAGATCATAGCGTAGGGCAATTTGGGGGAAGATCTGCTTCAACCATAGCTTACTAGTGTTTTATAAGATTAAAATGGGACACTGCTAACTAGTTAAAGCTTATTAGCTGGGTGGTTATTACACCATGCCTATACTGAGAATAAAAAGATGCTCTGCTGTAGCTAAACTACTTCAGCATGGCTTGAGTACAGCTCTATTCCCACTTAGTGACTCTTTGCACCCAGCAAGATGCATATAGTGGGATTTGAATTCATCAGTGTTTCAAAAGAACATTAAAATTTAACAAGTACATTTAACTAAAAAATCTATATCTAAATAGCATGGAGGTAGTGATAAAAAGGAGGTAATTCAGGCTAAGACATTGCATTAACTTCCCTGTGAGTGGACCATTCAGACAGCGTGGAGCCAGGTTGAAGTCACTGAACTAATGCCAGTTTCTTTACTCGGAGCCCATGGAGCCTGTGCTTTGGTTTAGAGAGGCGTCATAGCCTCCTCTGACTTTAACATGGGGCTTTTTTGAGAGGTAAGGTTTTTTTAAAACAAAACAAACAAAAAAAACCACAAAGGAAAGAAACCACCACTTTTTAGGTTTTTTTTTTTCTTTGCTAGTGCTACAAAGGTGTTTTGCTACTAGGATCATCTTTCTGGAAAGCTTCTTTCCTCCCCAACAGGTCCATTAAACCTGGCCAAGAACATGACCAACCCATGTATTACTCCAAGTTTACCAGTGACTTTATTAAGATTAGTTTTGATCTCTGTAATAAGTGAATTTTATATATCTTAGGTGGGGGGTACAAGTTCTGACATATTAGAAAAATATTAACTGCCTGTAACTTTGCATGATTCCTTAAAAGTGTCTACTGCAACAAGAATGACAAAGTCTGTCCATTGCTACCTTCTTCTCACCTCATACTGAAACACCTCCAAAGTGCTAAAGGAACAAAGCCCAGATCCCTTGAATTCTTTTAATCACGGGTGAAATTAAAGTGCTTACACAATGTTGTAGAGTACTCTGCAAATACTGAGTCACCACAGTCAGTTGTCAGTTCTCCTATAAAAATTACTGAAAATCATTATTGTGTGATTTATTTCCCTGGCAGTTTATCTAAAAATAAAAATCGGACCCAGATTTCCTCAAAGCCTCCACTTCTCAGCTGTTTCAAAACTGAAAGTTAATACTGAAAGCTGCTGCCTGACAGTTTTAAATCCCTTTTCCTGTGTGAGCCAGGGGTGTGCAGCATTAGTGGTTCCTGGGGTGTGTGGGAGCGGGTGAGAGCTCTGAGCACGGCTATCTGCCTGGACCGTTCCTACCTAGCAGTTCCATACCGCTGTGTTTCCACACGCCCTTCATCTCGGAAAAGCACTGCAGAATTGCGGGTGAGGTATTATGGAGCAACTCCTCTTCTGTAAGAGTCTCCTACTTGGCCTCTGGATGATAGCAAGGTTAATTAGGAGGCTTGGCTATAAAGAAGGGCTGGAGAGGGTTTGTTGCTGCTTGGCGTGCTGCTGTTTACAGCTGTGCAATGAATGACACATCCTCCTTCTAACAGCAAGGATTACACCCAAGTTTCCAAGCAACCCAGGTCAGGCCAGACCTGGTTGGGCCATAAAGGTTTGTGTGCACTCTCTTTTGGGGACACATGGGTTAAAACAGAATCAGAATAAAAGCCTGACTCTTGAAATGAGTGGCAAAACTCCCATTCACTCTGGATTGTCAAAATGATCTGTAGAGCCCCCCTAAGATTTGTGTTCTGTTAATAATTATTACTTCTACATAAAAGTAAACTTCTATATTTAAAACTTATAACTTGGCAACCACAAAATGCACATGTCTATAATGAATAACCGTGTGAGCCTACTACTCCAGCTCTCCTCCATTCTCATCCCTTCCTACGTTTTACCTGCTATTCATCGGTCTGAACTTTAGACTGTAAGGTCTTCTGGGCAGAGACTGGTTTTTTTCTGCTGGCAGAGCAAAGCACCTCTGTGGCTCCATATTAAATAAGGCAAATATTTTAAATCTGGGGAAATAAATGTTCATACGTTTGACAGTTTCAGAACATGAATGCAAGTGATCAGGCATGCGTGTCTAGAGATGTGCTTTCTACATACACATATTGTTTCCTTTTAAAGACATCTGCATCTACTGAATTCAGTCCAGAATTTGGCCTAGAAGTTTACCGTTATTATGCTTCAATTCAGCAAAGCGTGACTGTAGGGAGACTTAAAATTAAGTATACATGTAAGTGCTTTGTTGGATGGAAGCCTTTAAGATTTTGTGCATTTGTGCTCTTGTACATTTAAAATGAAACATATTATTGAAAGTCTTCAGTTCCTTATTCTGTCACTTCCTCACTTATTTTGATTTATTATATATAAATACACATGTCCTAAATTCTAGATACTTTAAAAAAGAAATAAATTCAAAATACATTGAAATCAAATGTAAAAATAGTATCTGCTCTTCCCTGAACTACAATAGTATCCTCTGTTCATCAGCATCACTTTTGGATGCAAACAGCAGCTCCCCTATCATGGCCCTCTCATGTCAAAAACTTGGGTTTTAGCCAAGAGCAAATGTGTCTGCTCTGAAGTTGGGGGTTCTTCATGCACGATCATCCCTACTTACTTTGCTTCCTGAGAATGGTAAATGTTGCTGCATCTGCCCTTTATTGAGCTACCACCACTGCTCAAAAATCTTGTTGAGTGGGCACTTGGAAGTGCTGTTCCAGTCCTGCCACTATGGGAGATGATGTTTTGGCTGTTGGTTGGGCTTTCCTTTGGGCTATCTATAATTTTCCATGAAAATTTTAAACCATAGAGGATGTCTGCTAGCTGTTGCTGTAGCAGAGTGGACCAGGTTTGCGTGGTACTTTGAAACAGGAACGAGGTAAGATGGCCAGGCAATAACTTCCTTGCAATGTAATGCGATAAACACATGTAAACCGACATAGATTAAGGCTCATCTTGTAAACTGATATGGTGCCTGGTTCAGGTTGATTAAAATAGTTTGAATGTCTCCAAAACTATTAGTCAACTAGATCAGTCACATTTGATATGCCAAAGGATGTGGAAATACCTATTTATCTTTTGCGTAGAAGGAGTCTAATCAATCCTAATTTGTTGTATAAAATCGGATCTATTTGTAAGTGTGTCCTGAAAACACAGATGTCATCTTTGGAAGCATTCTCCTCTTTGGGGCCCGCGACTGCTAGCCTAAATGGCTGTGGTCATCTCACTGAGGTTTGCTCAAATATTTGTAGTTTACATCATTCCACACAAAGTATGCGCTTAAAGTCTTTTTTTTTTTTTTTAATTTCCTCTAAATAATGATGCTAAACAGCTAGTGGAAATCTTCAGGGTCAGAAAACAGAAAACTAACCGACTTTCTTACATTTTCTTTGCAAAAGATGCTGTGTGAATTCAACAGTGGTAAAAAGCGCTGGATTTACACCACTGAGCCTAGAGACCTCCATTTTACGTGCCACCTGCAGTGGTGGTTTATGAGATGAGGTTTGCTCTCCTAGAAGTTATAATGAGACCACCCAGCCCCGTTTACATATGCCATGGATTAGAATTCAGATGGTAATGATTTCTCACTATTACCAAGGCCAGATTTGATCTGGTGATGCAAAAAAAGAGTTCAAGTTGTGCTAGGAGGCTCCTCAGCCCAGAGCCTCCAGAGAAACTCTTTCTTAGACGAGTCATCTGATTTTTTTTTTTTTCTCCCTTGAGGGCCCATGATCATGTAAATACTTCCACTGAAGCCACGAGGACTGTCTCAGTAATTGGGATTACATGCTTAAGGAAGGGCATGCAGGAGTCCGTCATAATATGCTTTTTGGTTTTGTAGCAGCAGCAGAAGAGGACAGTGGTTTCTGGCTTCCTTCAGTTTGTCATAGTTCTACCCCAGTTCTTTTCTTAAAAAATTATGTAATGCTAAATATAATTTGGAATTTTACTGAGAGGAATTAAACAAAACTGGTAGGACACCAGGAAACCAAAGGTGTCTTTAGCAACAAAATGCAGTGGTTTAGAATAGAATAAATGTCAAGAAACAAAACAAAAGGTGAAATGAAAGGGAAGTTGGATGATAGGGAAACGGGTTTAAGCTTGTCAGGGAGATGCCCTGTTTTCATATGACTACATTTGCTAAAGTGTATAAATAAGTATATGTAAATATATGTAAATAGTTCCCTGAAGTGAATAAGAAATTACAGTTAAAAGGATAGACAAAGTTCTTAATTGAAAGTAATGATAAACCCAACCTTTGTAGTTACAAGCTTTACTTCAGCCCCAGAAACTCGGGTAAAAAGTTTGGAGCAATTTAAGGCTGCGATGCTGGCTTGCTGCAGTGTAGAGAAGAGAATCCACTTATTCAGGAGAAATGCCACTTTTTCACTTTGAAACAAGACAGTGTGAAATACCCAATTAGCAGGCACACCTCCTTTTGGGCCTTCAAATTGGAAACCAAAGGAACAGCTTTCGGAGAGTTTAACAGTGTCAGACTGGCTGTCTCTGCCTCAGCAAAAAATAATGGTGTATAACCTGCTCTTGATCAATAATTAGCAGAAAAACATACCTAGTAACAGAGTATTTAACAAGGCCACTTCTGGTTGAGAATTCTTCATGGGTCTGACCTAGGCGGCTTGTGCCCGGACTCGATGCATGACCTATATTAAACACATTGTCACGGGCCAAAGTCTGACAGCCTTATTTGAGCTTGTGGAAGTAAAATGCAGACCTTCATACAAATTTTGTGTGCTACCAGCTTTGGTTTGTGCGTGCAGACTGTGTGTGCATGTTAGCTGGTTCCTACATTGAAGAGAGTTTGTGTGTCTAAACACTAGAAAAGTCGTGCATTTGCAGTGGGGGAGACCTTCAAATCTGCTCCCTGGGTCTGTGTAAGAACTGCTCCCGCTCTGCCACCCTCATCATCACCTCAGCGGAGTACGTAGATTGGGAGCAGGACATCCTTAACATCACAATCTTCTCTTTTATAGAAATGTGAATTTGGTGCAGACTGTTTAACAAGCCAAAGGAAAAAATTTCATAGTATCCCTCATGAAAACCTCAGAATTTGATTCTCCTTTCACTAATGCAGGTATAAATCACCACTGAAGTCAACAGAGTTATACCAGCTTTAATTCTGGGACATATGAGAGGAGATTGAGGCCCTTAAGGAATTCAGTTATCTAGGCTATCTTTACTAATACACTGCCATGATCAGAAAGCTCTCCTCCTTTACAGAGAAAAGATGAGGGGAAAAAGCAAAGTGACACTAATCTTTTCTGAGTCAGGCTTTCCTCTTGGGTGTGACTACATGCAGAAAAGCTGGGATTTCCAGGTGATACTAATCAAAGATGGCAGAAGCAACTACAAAGCATACAAATAAAGCATCCAAGTTTCATGCGTTAAACCAACCAGGACAGCGCTCACAGTATAAAAGCTAGGATACAGTCAGCTGTGTTGCTGCAAGGGGCCTGGAGCTTTATTGCATGATAGTAGCATAAAAATAAATTATGTTATTATTATTATCAAACACATAATAAGACTAAAGCATAATGCGCACTAATAGTTGGCTATCTTGCCTTCCAAAGATACCATGTATTTTACATAGCTGCCTTTTGCATCAGGAAATAGAATTTCTATAGATGGTCCCACCAGAAAGCTTATAGTCTGTCCCAGCTTTTCTTAAATAGCTGTTCCCAGCTATGTGTGGTAACATGTATGTATGTGTGCGTATGTATGGGTAGTTTCTGAGTATTTTTTGTACCTTGACTGAGTCCAATACGCAAATTCAGGCTCCTCTTCATCACTACCAATGTAGAAATGCAACGTGCTGTATTGATGGACTTTAAGGTCCAGTAGCTTCAACCTTAATGTAACAGAAAATCAGGCCCCTTGTTCTCCCTGCAGAGGAGAAACAAATGAACATCAATCTACTTAACACACAATCCTGCTGAAAAACTGAATCTGAGGCTGCATGGGTTTGATGGTTCTCAGATATCACAGTGTTAAACATGGGACAGTTGAGTGGATGGATGACAAAGTAGAGGATAAGTTGGTGACACCGACCAAATAAATACTTAGCTGTCACCTAATGCCCCTAAAACTACATTTTAAGCATGTGTTAAGGTGTTTAAGTAGGTAACTGAAAAATGAGTAGCATGCTGGTTCCAGCCCTGAAGCCTCTTATCTTTCTCTAATGAGAAAAGGCAGGAGCGGCGAATGTGCTAATGTCAATATCATGTGCTGATGTTTTGGACCGACAACCATTTAAAAACCTTACTCATTCTATGCCTGGACGATGGAAGGTGTCTAGTAGTTTGACTCCATTGTCATCATCCAAACACAAAGAATACTGGCTGCTTCAGACTGATCAGGCTGAAGGAGACGCAGGCTTTGACCGTGGTTCTGCAAGCACTGCACAGCTTCACTCCGCTAGTTCCGCTGAGCTCAGAGGGACTGGGTCTCCTTCTAGATTTACGGATGGAGGGAGACTCATGGCTGTAATGTTTCGCAAGAGGAAGCCCAAAAGGACATATCTGTAATCTTAAGAATATTCATTAGAAAAGTTGATAGTGGTCTTGTTCGGAATAAAACTTCTGGATAGGAAAAAATTCAATTATTGCTGGTGAAGTAGTGACAGTTATTCTTAAATATTTGCTGGTGCGCTTCTCCTGGTAAGTCACAGCAACAAAGAAAGGCTTTTAATCTTTAAAAGGAACTTTAAGACAGTTGCTGAAAGTTCAAGATGAGTATGCACGGCGAGTGTTACAGACAGAATTATATAAAATTCTAAGATGGACCTGGTCTTACGGCATTTTGATTATGAGTTAGCTTTAACATGAGGATACTAGGGTTTTTTGTTTTGGTTCCAACTGCAGCAATATCTTTAACAAACTCTCTATTAGAATTAGTGCTATGCCTTGATTCAAGTCTTGTAGTTAGCCCGGTGGAAGGCAGGTTGTCTACAACCACAGCGAGGTACTGTGCTGTAACAGCTGCGGTTAAAAAAATCCAACACCTGAAAACACTTAGTTCAGAGTCGGATCCAAGAAAGAACCCATCAGTTCTAGCATGTCCATTTCATGCCAGAAGACCAAGTATGAAATTTTCCTAAAGCAGATCAGGGAGTCTGCTGTTGGCCTGGGGAGTTCATTCATTATTCACGTTACCAGACTATCTCCATGTGCCAACAACAGAGGTTGTCTTTGTAGGTCACGTCTTGTTTTCCAGAGATGCATTCCTCTTGCGGGAGGTCTGTCTCAGGATAACCTGTTCTCCAAGTTGATAATGATGAGCTCCTTTTTGTCACTTTTCCCCAGTACCCATTTTCCAGCCAAACCAAACGCAACTGTTGTTCTTTCCGTAGCTCTGCATGTAGGTGCACACACATGTGAGCTCCAAGGATAACCTGGTTCTTAACCCTCTTGTCCTCATCCATGACTTTTTGTTGCAACCCATGTTTTTAGATCTAAGTTTCTGGTCTTGCAAAACAGAGGTGTCATGGTTTCACCTTTATTTCTCTCAGCAGAAAGACTGGCTGGGGCATTTTCCCCCATCTGCCTCCTCTTTTTGTCCTCTCCTTGTTTTCCTCTTCCATTGTGCCCACCCTCTTTGCAAAGTATGAAGTACGGGAGAAGGCATAGACTTTGCCAAGGAAGAATGTCTTTTGACCCAGAGCCCTGATATAAGGTTCTCTCTGCTGCAAACTTAACTTGACATCTCACAAACCTTGGTTCTCATCCTCTGCTCTCACAGGTAGAGCTGACCTGTTTATACCAAAATCAAAAACATGACCCTGATTTCTCTTTCTCAAAAGCCCATCCAATCTAACTTGGGTTCTGCTAGGAGGTCTGCCAGCAGCCACATCTTCAGCTAAAGTACAGGCATATCTGCTGACTGCTAAGCCATCCACTTGGAAGAGAAGATGTAAGCGTTGCTTATTTGCCTTTCCCTCACTTAATTACAGAGAGTTCTCTAGAGTTTTCCCCAAGGTTTTATGAAAATCATCTGGTAGGGCATCTAAAAGATTTAATGTAGTAAACAAATAAACAAAAATCTGGAGCTTAGAAGGCCAAATTTCAGTTTGATTTATTTTATATTCCATAGAGTTTTGCTGGTGACAATAGTTTTGTACAGGTTATAAGCGCAAAAGAATGTGACCCAGCAACAGGCTTCGTGCTCCTCTGGCAAACGCTGTCTCCCATCTGTTTGTCACTATTAGAACATTTCTTCATTGGCAGATGAAAAACAAAATGTACAAAAGGATCCAGTAAACTATTCCATACTATTGTCAGTACAACCAAACGCTTACAGTCATTACTCTGATAATGATGTAGCCTCTTATTTTGGCCAACTGTTAGAAGTCTTCAATGCAATACCTTTTGTGACTAAATGGTGTACTAGTGGCACATGAAATGGCGAAGTCCTTGGAGCAGGAAAGAAGAGAAATGATTGCATGCCTTTACATTCTACTCAGAAAATAGTGTCTTATGATGTAAAATTCCTACTTTGTGGGTTCTCATGTTAGTTAGGTGCTTTTTTCTTATGTCAGGCAAAAAATTAAAATCTTAAATAAGATATATATCTTTATGTTGTGCATCTGTTTTGTCCTCCAATTGAGTTGAAATGAAATGGGATCAAACTAGAGCATTTAAAAATGACCTGTATTTGTAGCGTCTTCTCTGTGAGCCCCATTAAATGCAGAAAAGTTTAGAAAAGGTTCTAAACAGGATGAAAGGGAGTTACTTACTATGAGCATTTGGAAGGATCACAAGATTTGTATAACCTATTTAAACTTCAGATACTCTCTTACTGGTAAGCTGTTTTCTGATGACAATATATAGGCATCTCTTGTCCATTCAGAGGATCCAGAATCCCTCGGTGGCAAACACGTGCCAGAGATTTCAGCTAACTTTCAATTATGCTTGAAGATTATGGATGTAGTTATTTCATAAAGCAAACCACCCAGCTGCAGTTGCAAATTTTTATTTGCAATATTGGAAGCTGTATTAAAGTCTGGCTAAAAGCTAACTTCCAGCTTGAGTAACCATGCTTTGAAAATTGTTTCTGAATTCCTCATCCGTAGAGCTTTAACAAGCTCTTTAAGGGGGATGGGAACCTGGATTTAGCAAAGTGCACAGCACATACTAGGTCATGGATATAACACAAACAGTTGTTTTGTGGTGTATACAGGGTTAGTTCTGCTCATGGAAAGAAGTGTTGTTTCTTTTGCAGGAGAAGGAACCCCCGATCTAAACGTTGGGAAGATGCACCTTTGTACCTCCATCTTATGACACGCCTGCCAGTCCCTGGGGGGGACGACAACATAGGACCCTCTACTCTGCTGCCAAATACATACGCTGGGTGTTCACAACCCCTGTTCACTCAAGGGCAAGGTGCAGCAGTAAACACGGGGTCTATCTACAACTGAACCCACCTATGTGGCGTTCAGCGTGTAGAAGCTAAAATGCAGCCAATCAAGCACCACGTGAAGTTAAAGTAACTTCCGTAAAGTAACGGTCTTCAGCCACGCTGCGATCCCGCATGCTGTTGAAGTATGGCTCCATTCCATTACCGACATGTTACTTTGGCTGTGTCTAATGCCATTCACGAAATCAGCTAATGAATTTACTGCACCTCAGTTACCCCGCGGTACCCCAAGAGCGACTGGCTGCCACTCGCTTCCCATGCAGTAACTTTCCCACGTAGGCAAGTGCGAGCGCTGCTCTCAGTGATTTCAGCGAACCTAAAAACATTTTGCAATTCTTCAGGTCACAGCAACCTACTGTTTATCGGCTGTCAGACATCCTGACAATGTAAACTGTACGGAGCAGGCATTCTCAGACCAGTTATTGCGACACCACCTCCCTGTTACAAAAAGACGTTTAACTCTGTTTATGTGTGTCTAGGATTATTGTAGGCCGATCGAAACACTTTACAGACGATGCTTCCATTTTCTGGACCTCAGGCCTAAGCGCCCCG
>VYXH01000108.1:116981-144646 GCA_013397275.1 Burhinus bistriatus | reverse complement strand
GGCCGGGGAGAGGGGGGGACACCCGGAGAGGCCCCGGGAACGGGCCGGGCCGGGCCAGGCCGGCGCTTCCCCCGCCAGGAGACCGCCTCCCCGCGGAGAAGGGGCGCCGGCGGGCGGGGCGCGGAGCTCCCTTGGCAGCGGCGGCCTGGGCGACGCGCCCGTTAGAAGGGCGCCCGCCGGGCGGCTGGCCGGGGGTAGCAAGAGTGGGAGCCGGCTGGGGGCGAGGCAGCGGGCCTGGGCCGCGCACAGCCCGCGGCCTGCTGAGGGGATGGTGCCCTGACACGCCCTGGGGACCGTTACAGTTACCTCAGCCTAAAGCGCCCGTACACGCCTGGTTTTCCCCTCTTTCCGCGTTTTTTCCGGTCGCAGAGCCGGTCACGCACCGTCTTAAAACACGGTCCTGCAGGTAGGCCCCGTGCGAGGCCCCGCGAGTGTCTCTGAACTGGGTCATCTCATGGGCCAACTCAAAGAGCTTCAAAAATTAATTGTTCGTGACTTGCCTTGAAAAGCATCGATTACGTTTGAACTGGGTTTGAAGGAGCCAAACCCCTCTGCAGAAATGATCGCACAGAATTCGGAGGCTGGTTCCATGTGGGGCCACGGTACAAGACTCGAGATACCTCTTCCTGCAGCTTACGCTCACCAACTAAGGCGAGTGGGCCCTCCGAATGTAACGAGTGTGCTTCTGGGCTCATAGGTCCCAGCCTTGCAGCGAACTCTCTGTGGGTGCAGGAGTCACTGCGGAACTCGTGGTCACGTGCAGTGTATGATTGACACAAGTACATTTGCCCAGTTTGCACGCCTTCCAGTTTTTCTGCTAATTCTTCTTATATGATTAAAATTTTTTTCAGGCTGCATCTCAGGTGCACATCAGAGCTCCTCAGTTATAACAGGGGACTTCATCTTCAGTGTGTGTTGCTTTCTCACACACTTGTGTAGTTTAGAGTAAGAAAACTGAGTAACACGTACATAGTGTAAAAAGTGTGCCTTGTCTGGAATACTGCATACAAAAATGTGTCTACTTTTGGATAGCACACTAGGTCATTACTAAAAGATGTACATAACCAACTGACCGTTAACGTGGATGAACAGTAAGACGATCTGCTGGAATACTGTGCGTCATCCATTCTGCACGGAGAGTAGCCCATTATACTGGTGATTGGTGATGGTAACCCGTCTGCTTGTGCTCCTTTAGTTAATTTTCAAGGTGGTAGAATTTGGTGAAGAATAATTTCTCTGGTACATTAGCATCAGCGGGGCCTAATGTGTAAGCGGATGTCTGTCGTAACCACGTAGAATTATTCCCAGTTCACGGTAAGACCTCTCTGTAAGCAAGTTTAAGAGACTTCTTAAACAGATCTGCTCCAGTGGAAAAGAGGCCCAGGAGACCATTAATTAAGCCTCTGTTAGGCTGATGTACCAAAATTATATTTTATCATAGGGAAACTTTACATAATTTCTGCAAATTGGCTAAAAAAAATTGAACACTTCAGCTTCAATATGAAATTATACTAAAGAACTACCTATCTTGGTTACAATGGAGTGTCATGATGAAGATACAGTAGGCTTTCCCTCTATGCAATGAATATATATAATTGGATTACAACAGTATTTTCAGTTATGAAAATACTGTATTTTAAGATGGAGGAGGTCTTTTTATTTCAGCTGCCTCTTTTCAGAGATTCGTATTTTTCTCATAAAATTACTGAAGTTGAAGGCTCATGTTTTGGTCTTGGCACAAAGATGAGGGAGAATTGGTTATCCAGTACTCTGGTAAACCAGGAATCATAGTATAAGCATCGTAACAAATAGTAAAGCTATTTAGCCAGAACTATATATATATACTGGCATTTAAGCAGGCACATATATTTCTTTTAATTACTCTGATGTTGTGCTGTCCGAGTGACGCTTGATTAAGTATAAAGAAACCTATTTATTCCCATTAGTGTGAAGGGAACCTTTAGTGTAATAGCGAAATATAGTGTTATCTATCTGCAGAATTAAAGATAATATTTGAATCAGCGTTGATGATTTTGACATCCAGGCCATTGCACAACCGTGGTTCAGCTACGAGTTTGAGCTTTTAAGTGCTAAAGAGCTGCTCTGGAGAACATGTGAACTGAGGCTTCCTTCCTGTTTAAAAATATTAAAAGAACAGGATGTTCATGGCTTTCTATCTCTAATCTGATTGAGGCTGCAACTTCCAGGTTTAGGACCCCTGGTGAAAAGTAATTTTAATTCTTGTTTAGGACTGCTTGCCTGTTGGACAGATTTCGTCATGTTAATTTGTAGTGATAGTAAGACCAAACTGTTAAAAGCAATTTTCAGTGCTCCCACTAAAGGCACTTTGTATAAAAACATGACTTAGAATGTGTATCTTGGGGATAAATTATAGAAGAATAACTAGTAATTTTCATGATAAAGACCATCATTGGAAGCACAGTGCCTGTGTAAAGTTTTGAATATTTCTGCAAGAAGAATATAATGTATGTATCGTAGATTACTTGCAAAAGCAATATATGTTAGCTGAAAATACTGTGTTAAATCTATTGCAAGTTAGTACAGGAATTATAAAATGAATATTTAAATAGGTGGATTCTCATGCTATAGAGCCTGCGTTTAAACATAATATTTGATATACATTTATTCCTACAATCAAATGGGTTGGGATTACTAACTGATAGGAAGTTGACAAGTTAGATCTGTATGGTTTGGTTAAGACTTGTGTAGACAGTGAATTTACAGTGGGCTGATACATTCTATAGTTTCTGAGCAAAGCAGTGAAGATGCGTGTAATGGGAGACATTACAGAACCAATTAGACCCGAGAGACATTTGTGGAGTGCAAACACAGACATGGAGAATCTAAAGGATTCCAGTGTGAGCTGGGAATAGGGTTTTTTTTGGGGTTTTGTTTTGGTTTTTTTGGGGTTTTTTGCACTGACAAACACAATTTTTTATTTTGCCTTTAGGAAAATTAGGACAAAGAAGTGACTCTCCTGTCAGTCATCATGACAACAAAGCACAATTAGATTTAGTGCAGCTATTACCGTAACTCATTGGCCAGGGTGTATTGTGATATATTCTTAATTTTTATGAATTTATATGGTGGAGCTCTATGATCTTTAATCTCCAAATCATTTTCCAGATCCTGGGTACTTCAGTTTTTAACGGTTAAACAACTTGTAGGTGGGTTATGGGGGAACAAATCACAGAGTCCTAAACTTACACTCTTTTGAATTGTTTTCTCTTCTTCCTATATGAATTACTTCTGAGGCTGGCTGCTTCTGTCTTAAGTCTTTTTCAAGTAATATCTGTGCTATGAAATGAGCAACTTGGCAGTTTTAAAGCTGTTCCTGCAGTCTGAAAAAGAGCAGCGAGACTGAATACGGTCTTGTACACTTCATGCTGCTGTAGGAGCCACTGGAAATCTGGAACTGCTTGCCTGCAGACTCAGCAGGTGAGATTCAGTGTGCTTTCCAGTGCAGTGTCTCCCAGGATACTGCACTTTTTCCAGCCTACATCCATCTAGAGAAAGCCTGGGTGTGAGACACCAGTGCAGTAGGACTTCATTTTGCACAGTAACTGTTTGAGAGAAGTTGACAGAGTATCTGAAGATTGGTTTGATGTGCTCCTTTTAAAAAGGACCTGTCTGAAGCTTCATTTGCCGTATTTCTTTTTAAAAGGTACCTGGTCAATTACCTCTTCAGAAACTTGTGTCTGATCCATCCTGTCCAGTGCTTTTTTCTAACAGTGGGTTCCGGTAATGTTTTCTCATGTGCTGCTCTCAAGTAGAAGGGCTAATTCAGTCCTTATCTGGAAGCTTTCAATGTAATACTTCTTGTTCCTCCAGTGTTAATTGATCATCACTTTTACTTTTTCTAGTCAATATTTGTCTATGGCCTTATTAGTATGAATTAAATCCCCAGTAGTTATATAGAGTCAAGAATTGTGAAACAAATTAACAGAACTTAAATAATGGTAATTAAAGTCAAACTATTCACAAAAGAGTTTAAAGAGCGTTGCCTTTATTCTGGAGTGGTCAAGTCTGTATGTGTCCTGCCTCATTGGTAACTAAAATGCGCAGATGAGATTATATCCACAAAATTTAAATGTTACTAAATTATGCTGCTCTTGTAGCTGTCTACAGATTTTGTGAGTAGATGCAGTGACCAGGGTACTGTTTGGGAATCATCTTTAGTATCTTTAGCATCTTTGCAGGTCTCCATTCCAGAAGTTATACTCATAACCTGTCTTCTCAGATTGACCTGAGTACCCCTTGCCTCATGTGTTTCTTCCCTCCTTTGAGATTGTGAAATTGTATTTTGTTTTAATCTGAAACTCCAGTCTTGCAGATGGAGATGCTAGCTCAGAGCTTGCCGTCTTGAGGCCCTCGGAGCAGCAACTGCACTAAGGCTTCATTTTTTCCTAGTGAGGCATTAGGAGACTGGGCTGCACTGTGCAGTTGCTGGTTTTATGGTTCCTCTTCTCTGTTTGCACAGGCTGCAGTTTCACTGCCATGAAAGGGGTGAACCCGTCCACCACTTTTGTAGTGACACTTGTGATCAGACTGCTGTGAGGTGAGGGGAATCCAGTAACGCATGCCAAAATGGTCATGGCAAATGCCTGGACAAATGTGATGGGGGAATTGCAGAGCCAGCAATGGGTGAAACTCGACTGGCCCTTTGAGCCGTACCAAGTTAGAGCAGTTGTGAGCAAAAGTCTCAGTCACTTGTTCAAACATTTCCTTAATGATCACGTGAGTTATCCAGGAAGGAGATCAGTGAAAAACTTTTTAATCTCCTGGGTTTTTTGTGACTGCTTGATTCTGCCTTTTAGCAATTTTAGGGTGGCACATTTGTTGGATTGGGATCCAGGTTAAAACCAAACTTTGTTGTTGACTTTTTTGCTTCTTTATTCTTCTGGGGTTATTTTTCAGCCGGTGTGATTCCCCAGTGTGGTTCATTGTGCAGCATCACAGATGTCTGCCAGCAGATTGTGTCGGGGTTGGAAGGACAAGGTGGTGGAATAGAGTAGCTGGAGACAGGGAGGGATGATGACTAGTTTATTCAGGACTGCGGCTGAATGTTGAACCACAGCCTGAAGGTATGCCTGTGAGGCAGGTGCCAAGGCTCATGTCAATTTTAAGCTGGTTAACTCAGGTATTGCTAGCAGCATAGTTGTTGCACCGTAGACTACATCAAAGCTTGCAAAACCTGCTTGAGATGTTTGGTAAGTTAGATCATGGGAGTTGTATGCTTATATTGTCTGCTGCTGTCTTGGTACCTGAGCTAGCTTGGGTATGGCATAGCCACATGAATATGTTTACCCGAAGTAAGCTAAAATACTAAGTTACAAGTTCCTCAGCTGTATCTCAAGATGAAGTTACATGACGTGGATACTGACTTGCTACCAGGGAAAGATGGGACCTTACTCCAGTTTGTTCCTCGCTTGCACCAGGTCAGTTGGTTCAGAGCTAATTTAACTTTCTCCTTCAGTTGAGAGTTTTGCTGGGTTTGAGAGTTGAAATGACTCCCAAAGGGGAGGGACTGACAAACAGCAGAACAGCATAAAGGTGTTGGGAACTCATGGGTGGAAGCGAGGAAGAAGAGTGCTGGCTCACGTGAGCTGAGGCTGCCTGCCTGGCTGTCCCAGGGGGGTGGGCTGCCATGCCTACCTGGGCGTGTGCAGTTACTGTGAGGTAGTGAGAAGTTAGTTGTCTACCTGACCTGTAACCACAGCAGCGGTCGCAACATAAAGTAGTCTTCAGAGGGCAGAATTTCCCACCTGGTAAAGAAGAGATGAGCTGTTTTCTGTCTGCTTTATAATTCATAGATGTTTTAAGTAGAATTTTTAAGCTCTCAAAAATCATTTTGGTCAGAACTTAGTTTTTATTTATTGATAAATAATAGTTATGTATTTTTTCTGCAAAACTGAGAGACCCAGTTGTGTGTGCACAATTAATACAGAAATAGTAGATCTTCACTTGTTTTCTTGTAGAGAAAGATAAAAATTGTGATTATATTTTTAAGTAAGATTGTTTCCTTTAGAAGGAAATGTTTGCCATGATTCAGATTTCTTTCAGTCTCTCTTTTCCTTCAGTATTCTTCCCAAACACATTTCTTCAAAAGGCAAAACTTTCCACCCAAAGGGGGATTTATGTTAATAATGTGTTGAAATGTAGTGTTTTTGAGTAATATGATTTAATAAATGAATATGAGAGCTTAGAAATGCTTTCTTCCTTTCCATTAGATCATACAGTGTGCCAACAAGACTGAGAACTTTTAATAGTTTTATTTCATTTTTTGATTGAAAATGGGGCTCTAGGAAAAACAATTGTGCAAATGTAAATTCTTTCTCCATCAATGATTGCTGTGTTTTAGGCAAGTACTGTGTAGTTTTCTAGAGGAAAAAATGAAAATTCATTTTAAATGTTTATTTTGCGTGTGGCTTGTTACATCCTTGTTACCAAGAGATGATTAAATATTTGACCACCCATTAGTGTTCTTCTGTAATGTAAAGCCATATTGTGAACTGGTTATTTCATCAGTAAACTTTTAGGGTTTGGGGGTGCGACAGAGAAATCTCATGCATAAGTTGCATGGCAGAGTGGCTCTTGATACTGCAAACATTTACAGATGGAGGCAGCTCATGTGCCTGTATCAACTGCAGTAAATACTTGAATGTACAAGGTTAAGCAGTTAAAACTGTGCAGAGTTGGAGTCATCTGAATTAGGTCAGTAGTGGAAATTATCTTGGATTTATCATGAGCCTTGCAAACGTGGATCTGCATTTCAGAATACCAGCATACACTTCCTCTGTAGTTCACGGAAGGTTCTGAACAACAGAACCAAGGTTGAGACTGAGATCTTCACACAGTCCCAAATGGCAGGGACAGTGTCCTGAAGGCAAATCCTTGGGTTTAGACTTTATTAGACCCTTACTTTAATTACCACCTCATTACTTGCTCTGCTTCCACAAAAAGTATTCCATACTGTCATTTTCCCTAAGTAACTGGAAATGTGATTGAAAGGGATGTTTAAAGTGAGACTAATTCAAGATTAAATAGTCACAAATTATATTATTGCTACACGTAAACAAATTACTCGCATATCTGATTTTATTCAGATTACTTTTCAAGTGGTAAATAATGCTTTATCACTTATATAGTGCTCTTACATCTTTAGAGTGCTTTTCTCACATTAATTAATCATCATTAAACACTCTGAGGTGGGTAGGTTAATACTATTATCCCCATTTTGCAGATGAAGAAATGTAGACTGAGAGGTTGTGATTTGCTCAAGGCCATATAGAAGAAACAGAATCAGAGCTGGGATTAGATCTGTGTCCCTAGCTTCTGATTTCAGAAGACCAGCCAGATTGTGAGCCACAGTTTTGAAGCAAAATATACAAGTGTGCATGTAGAAACAGCACACATTTACTTGGCCTCTTAGATACTTAACTTGCACTTTTTAAATGGAAACTTTGCTTTTATGCCATGCTCCATATTTCCACGTTCATACCCACAAGTGTGAAAATAGCCTCTCATTCATTTAGGAACTCTTCCTAATCTGATGGGGCATTTTTATTTTAATAAATTTCATTGAAATTGCCTTTCATCTTAAAAATACCAGTTTCTGGTTCTTTAGAGTTTAACCTAATTGTGTGACTGGGGTACAACAGGTTTAGTATTGGTACCCAAAACTGTCTACAGGTGACACCAGTACCAGCTCTGTCGCTTATAATTTTTCAGGAGGTGAGACATAAATGAAATTCTGACTTGGCAGCGTGCCTTACTGCTGTTCAGAACAGATGAGAGAGAGAGAATTACCCTCAGCGTGCTAAAACCATCACCTTTGTAGGCAGTGCCTAGCTGCTTCGTAGAGAGAGGCATTCATGCGTGTGCATTCCACCTTGGAGAACTACCTAAATAAAACAAAATAGTCTTGGACTGGAGAGGAGGGCAGAACTCTTCTTGATAATCAGAAGCAGCGCAGAGAATTATATTCAGCTGTTAGCAACGGGAGCATGTGCAGAAGCAACAGGTAAGGAAAAATGAGGTGGAAGAAAGAGGTGCCCTTGTGAGGACCTGCTGGGGGAGGGTGGGATAATGAGGAACAGGTTAGAGACCCATGGGCGCATACAGGTAAGAATCAGCTTTGTGCTGCAGCATCCTTCTCACCCATCTTCATTCCCAAGGGAACGCTGTAAGTGATTGTAGTGCCTGGTGGTTGAGGTAGGAGATCGGGCTTCTGTTTCTAGCCCTGTTCCTGACCGGTGTTCGTGGTTAAGTTATGCAGCCTGTAAAATCAGTGCAGTGCTTTTCCAAAGTGCTGTCCGCTTTAATTCATGGAAAAGTGTTTGAGCTCTTCAGATGGAAGATCCTGGAGAAGATGGAATTTAAATAGTTAGACTGGAAAGAGAGAAAGTGTTGAAGATAAAAGGAATTTTCTGCCTTCAGACAGCTAAGGAAGTCTTTGGCTGTATGATATGAGTTGTTTGGGGGTGATTTGGAGTCACTGGCCTGCAACCTGCCCTGTGTTCAGATTGGGACAATGGGACTGGGGGAAGCTTGGAGGTGATCACAAGTCTAAAGCTCATCCTTCAGCTCTGCTGTGACTCTCCTTATGAAACCTGGAAACAAGACATTCCCTAAAAGCGGCAATGTACTCTTCCCCTTAAATAGCTCGGTGTAGTAGTATTGAGAGCAGAACCAACATGTCATCTCCTGCTGTAGTGGTTTGGGTTTTAACCCAGAAGGAATTACACAGGTGCGCAGAGATGTGCTCTCCCAGGGCTGTCCGGGGGCCGCTCCTGGAGCTCCCAGGGATGGCTCTGTCCGGACAGGAGCTTGAGAAGCACTCATTTTTAACAAGTTGCTGTTGGGAGGAGAGGAAGGAAACAAGATATTTGCCCATTTGTTTTCTTTTAAGACTGTGGAATGTGTTTTCCGACAGTGGATCCTGTTTTAGTAACCAGACCCATGATTAGGTAATGTTAAGTTTGCTGCAGGAGTAGTTTAATAAATATTTAAGTATGCAGATAAGCCATTGATAACCACATGCATTCAGACTTACACATTTTTATGCCTAAAAGGGGAGAATTCAGGGTTTATTGATACCAATTCCACTATGATGTCTTAAAAGTAATGCGTAATTGGTGGCACTAGGTGTCCAGACAAATTGAACTCAAATGAACAAACAAACAGGTCATTTATTTTATTTACCCTGAAAGGAATTTTCATTCTTTAATTGTAACTCTAGATATAAATTATGTGTGGAAGATAGACTAATGATTTTCCCCATGTTTGATTAAAAGCAAAGAATCAAAGATTTGTTTATATATTTATCTATTTGTTTCTTTGCTGTGATAAAACCAGTTGTTATCCAAACAGTGTGACTGACCTAATAAAGGACATATGCATAATTGATCTCCGTCTGTTTTTCAATATTTATTCTCGCTGTATTTTTTTAATAGAGTTAAGTTCCAGAAACGCAGCCTGGAACATTTTTAAGGTGGTATATTTTAGCACTTCTGTAAAAGGTCTCATTTTATGCTGGCCACTGAAACGAAAAGGTTTGTTGTTGGTTCCACCCTTTAGTATCCCTTCAAGAGAGATTATATCAAAGAAGAAGAATTAAATTAAAATTGATTGGTGTTATTGATTTTTCTTTTCTTTTTTTTTTTTTTAAGGGGATAAAGGGCGATGGAAACAGCATATGCCCCTATGCTGTTTTACTGATGGACTATTTTTTAAAAACATAAAAAGCATATGTGCCCAATTTACATATTTACTAATTAAAAAAGCTTCCTGGAAACATTAAGTAGACTATCTTCTGTAACCTTTAACATTCTAGCTAATGGATATAGCCTGGAAATTTTCATAGAAGGTCCTCTAAATAATGTAAATGATTATGAATGTGTAACTAGTTAATATGCAGCTATGAAAGGATTATCATGTAGAGGTTAATGAACATGCTGCTCTTATGGTTTGCAGGGCTTTTCTTTTTGTGCTTTTAGCTCACTTCATGCATGGAAAGTCATGTATTGGGAATGGAAAGCTTCCTGCCTTTTCCATCTTCATCTGTAACGGGGCAATTAAACCGGAACTTTCTTAAAGGATTTCATAAATATTTTCGTATGCCTGATTATGTTGTGTACTTCACCATCACCACCAAATCTGAAAGAATGAAGGATGTCGATAGAATAGGCTCTGACTCTTCTTCTTGTTAGTGGTGGGCTCCATTGTGTGTTAGCATTGTTACCAAACGGTGCTGCACTGTATGATTTATACCTTTTACGGAAACTTTACTCTTAAAATGATCTTAATAGTATGAATTAGATTTCTGAGTTGATGTCCTGTAGAAGTCTGTATATTTACTCTTAACCTTAAAAATAGTTAGCTTGCACATTAAGGAAAATATTTGCTAGGCATTTGATTTATAGGAGTTTAAAGCAAATGATAAATTTAAACTTGGCTTACGCGAGATGAGCTACCTGAGTGAATTTCCTGATGGATTGTGAAATAGCATAATCACAAATGTAGAGCTGATCCTTTTCATATAAGTACTTTACTCTGTTTAAAGGAATTATTAGCTCACAAAGTAGTCCCATTTTTTTGCTCCTATATGAGTAGAAAGTGCAGGGTCTGTGATCTGTTCTGCAATAGCTGCACATATGCTAACTAAAAAAAAAATTGTCTTTCATTCTGTTGTTTGGGGGGAAAAAAAAAAAAAAAGAATTATCTGCTCCAGTGATTTCAGTGGTACTTGAGTGTATGTTGTTGTTTTCTCTGCAAATTTTCTCATTAATTGCTTTCAAATGTTAGCATTATTTTGGCTATAGGAAAAACGAAATTTGTTAAAAAAAAAAAAAATCTAGAAAATGCTTGTATTGAGAAGATGTCTAGACATATTTAATTGCCTCATGGCTTCATTGCATTTCATATAATTGAATGAAATTGTTTGTGTTATATTTTTTTTAACCATTATTCAGAGATCAGAATATGTTTTTGAAAGACAAAATCTCCATGTAATTATGGCAGAGAAGGTCACAGGTTTCAGCATAACGTCAGTTTGCTGTATCGACATAGTCTAAAAAAATACAGTTAAAAAAGAAAAAAAGTATTTCATTTTAACAATGCGCTTTATTTTGTAAATTATTTTGGATCTCTTGGGAAAGCCTGTGGCATAAAGAAATAAGTGAAATATTCCGATTAAAACTTTTTTTTTGACACCGAGAAAGAACAGAAGGGAAGCCGGCAGCCCATAATGGTGTCAAATATCCTTGTATTTAAACACCACAAAATTAATTTTTGCTTTTTCAGATTCAAACGGCCAGTGGAAACGTTGGTTGATGTACTGATAAAGGAAAAAATGTTTTTGGTGCTGTGGTGTTCATTTGTTTTTGGTTTTTAATGAATGAGTCTGGAAGTTACATTGATGTCTTGTTATAATTTATGTTGTTTTCTTATTCTGCAAACCTGTAACACTGAAAATAGATCTCCAGATTGCACAAACTACTACTTATCTTATATTGTGTGTCACCTAATAGTTATGGAGCAGGTATTGTACCAAAATACGAATTGAAAAGCTGTAATTTTTTCTGTGGTTATCAGTCTGCATTAGTGTGTGATAAAGTGTGCTGCTTAAGAACTACCATTCACATGCCTTTGCACTGACAAATAAAAATGTATATAGAGACACCACCAAATCTGTAAAGCTACTGTTCTAGTTTCTGATGCATTGACATTGCAGCTGTGTGCTTAGCCTTGTTTTTTCATGAGTAGTTATCTGTTTTAATGACAGGTGGTCACTAGCTGCCAAGAAAAAATCCAGCACTGGTAAGTGAAAAATGTTTGATTACATGCCTAAAATACTGATGAGTAACCTAGTTATATTTTAGTGAAGTACTGCTATTTATTCTGGTGATGGCCAAATCCTACTAGCATGTTTTGGGGATTATAGTTAGAGATCACTCAGAATTATTGCAGTGTACTCTCTTTAAAATGTATATATTTTCCACTGATACCATTACTTTAAATCGCAAATATGCTGTACCTTAGTGTTTATACTTCTGTTTTAAATACCCAGCTCATTCATCATTTTTCCCCAAGTAACCTTGTGGGACGAATGCTGAATTTGCCTGATTGGTGTAGAATTAATTATTCTTGTTGTTTTCTTTCTAACTATGGAGCAAATAGGGAAATTCTGCTCTCCACCAGCCAGATGTGCTAAAACAGTGTGAAAGTAATGTTTTCCTGTGTTTTCCCCCAGTAAATTATGTGATAAAGCTTAGTTTGTAATGCTTAGAAAGAAATGGTTTGTTATGTAAAAAAATTATCTCTGGGCACTTTTTTCTCTGTTGGCAATCTATGGTTAATAGAAAGCATGCTTAGTAAATAATAGTTTTGTATGGCATCTGAGGAAAATGTACATTTAATGGTGAATGAAATCTTATATTGTGAGTTACTGTGAGATATAACAGTTGATCTTACCGATATCAAATTACAATATATCCATGCTGTGTTTACCATGATTTTACTGAGAGAACAACAGGAGCTGTCTTGATTATTGTCTGCAGGGTTATTGCAGAATCACAGCAACTGCCCCTTTAGTGGTGAGATTAAACCTTTGGTTATACACCATCAAGCATATAATATTTTAAATTTATTTTAAGAGGCTTTTTCTTCATGCCTGAAAGATCTCCAAGCAAATAATTTATATTTAGTGTGTATCAAATGTTTTTAGTTTAAATGCACATAGGCTGCAAGCACTGGATAAGAGGAAAAAAATCAAGGCAATCTATACACATCATCATATTAAATTCTGACTATTGGCTCGCAAAAATAATCTAGAACTAATATGTTTCATTTATGTTTAAAATTCAGAGACTGCATTAATTTTCTATAAGGGAGATATTATTGAAGTGCTACTGGTGCTGCTGTGGTGAAGTCAGGCAGAATATCCCCAGCACATGTACTTTCTCAGGAGCTTTGCCTTGTCCGCACCAATTTGGTCCCGTGTGACATTATGCATGTACATTCTTTCACGAAGAGACAGTATTTTTCAGAAATAAACTAATTGACAGTAAGCCTTAAAATTCGAAGAGATTTTTAAAAGTCTGGAAAGTTGCGACACTTACTTTGTCTAATAAAAATGGCTGGGGTTGTGGAGTGGGGTGGGAGGGTTGGCTGTGGAAGGAGGAGTTGCTCATGTGTTTGCTTTTAAGCAAACTCTGGCCGTGACCTGATGAACTTCGGGGTTTTGGGCCCAGAATGTCAAAAGGAAAACCTAACTTACTCCTTTCTTTGATGTAGAAAAGCAGTTTATACAGCATCCATACAATTTTTATAAAAAATTATTTAAAATTTAGTACCCTTATTTAGATCTTGATTGTGCAAGAGCTGAGTGCTCTTGTTTCAACTGAGTAATTTGTTCATGTAAGACCTTTTAAGTAGTCAGTGACACAGAAGAATGTTGAATAGAATTGGGTGAATAACAACAGGATTTTAAAATGCTCAGCTTCAATATATTTTAAATAAATTATTTTCTTTTTCATTTTTTAGTACACTTCTTGAAGTGTATTTCTAAAGCCATGAATCCAATACTGGGTCTGGTGTGGGATTAAACATCTAGACATGTGTTTCCCCTTCCAGGGACACGTTCATAGCTGAAGTCCCAATAGTCATCCTCCCTCTTCGCTTTGGTTCTTCATTGCCTGTGGGGACTAAGCGTAGCGCCAGCACGTGCCACAGCTCAGGTCACCATCAGCCATAGGGGAAAAGGGAAGTCAGCTTCCTTCCTTAACTAATGCTGTTTCAGGGCAATTAATTAAAAGGATTGATTTTAATTTTCTTTATCTTGATGGTCCAGTTCAGGATGTGGCCGCACTTCTAGAGGTTCCCATGGTGGAGGTTTGATCAGCAAAGGGCAGCAGTCCCACTGAAAAGGGAGATGTACTTTGCTCTGTAAAGCAAAGTATCTTTTGTAGCAAGTGATTTTTGCTGTACCCTAATCAGATTATTCAGTAACGGGCAGCAGTCAGACCTTAAAGGCAGCATCTTCTTTTCAGATTAGTGAAGAAATGTTGAGTGACTTTCAGCCATGAAATGATGGGAACGTTTAATCCTGCTGCGAGTGGGGGGATTTTCATACCATTCTCTTCCCATGGAGTCTTCTCATTACCTTTGAGACATGGGCAGGGCCTTTGGCTTGGGGACCGTCTGTGTTTTTCAGCGAGGAGTTGGGGTGCATCAGTGTCCATTTCTCAAAAACAGATCTCTGTGAGGAAAAGGCTGGATTCTGTAAAATACCATTAAGTAACTGGTTGTTACTGTTGACACCAAGTTGTTATTTTATTGCTTCCCCCCTAAAACATCACAGCGAGTTCTGTTGAGATTCGTGAGTCTGGCCTTCCTCTTTGAAGGAAGTGAATTATATTTGCACTTTGATGTGGGCAATGGACAAAGAAACTTGCCTAAAATGTTTGGGAGAAATCTGCTGTCAAACCAAAGCAGCAGCAAGCATCTTTTGTAAATCAGTTATATAGAGTACGGTGTTAACGTCCAGGTGGCATAGGAACCTAAATTCTTTTTTTTCGGGACCAGTTCAGCAACTTAAAATGTGAAGTACTCCAGGTATAAAGTAGGGTGATTACAGAAAAGTTCAACTATGGAAGCAAATGAGTCAAAACGTAGGAGTAGCAGATTATTTTTCATTACGAATGCTGAAGAAGATTTCACTCTGCTTATGAATCTTAGAAAATCAATGATAATATTTTGAGGGTTGTGTTATCAACTATGACATGCGTTTTTCAGCACGTTTATAGATTGCTTTCCTGAATCATCCCAGAAAACCTGTAATTTGCATCTTGGGTCAGTGTTGTTAAGTGTGCTGCTGCATGCTTTCAGTTGCCTTTTATTGCAGAATTTGCTACTATATATGTGTTTACTATTTTGAAGTACAAGTAAACAATATCATCAAACCTGACATTTATATGCCAGCTACTTCATGCAGGAGCTGATTTCTGACCATCTTCAGAATGGCAGCGGTCCATTAAAAGACTTTTTCTGGTTGAATTTAAGTATTTAAGAATGTCTTCCCAGGAGGCTTTCATGGAGGGAGTGTAGTTGCTTGTTTTGCACACACAGGAAAATTCCCATAGCGATTGAAACGCTGTATCTTGCAAAGTCCTCTGAAGAGCCAGGTGTCTACCGGGGCAATAATTTATCTAAGTTTACCGAGGCGTTTCTGTCTTGGGTGGCAACCTGTAGCATGAGCCTTATTTACGTTTTGGATAGAGAAGCAGCAGAAGGGATGTTCCTCACCTGTATTGTCCCTTGTCAGGGATTTGAAGATGCAACAGAATCCTGGTGGTCAAGCCATCTTTCGGGAGTGCACGGAGGGCACGTGAAAATCAGAATTCACTAAAATTTTTCCCATTTATGTCAGCTCAAACCAAGGTCATGAATTCTCTATTATGAGTGATATCTTGAAGAATTTGCCTCTTATAAAGTATAAACTGGATTTTCAGTTATTTTTCTAAATATTGATGGTGGTATAACTGTTGAACATGGAGTGAGATATGCCAAATCCTAGTGAAAGAACTGATTCTTTGCACCATAAAAAACTAAAATTCAGAAAGAGACGTGTGCAATCTAAAATAATCACGTCCCTGTTTTAATACATGTTATTCTAAAATAATCTAGCTATTATGTTTGTCATCCCAAGTCTTATTATAAATAAGTTATTCATCTATCAACTGTATGTGTTTACGAGTAAAATAGTTTCTTTTTCTCTATTTTTTGTGTGTTGTTGAATTACTAGCAGAAAAACATTAACTCTTTACTTTGGATATGAAATTGAATCAACTTGAATTTGTCAACAGGAAGAAGGTGGAGAGCGATTATGAGGCTCTTCAGGAACGGCTCAGTACGTTGCCGGATAAACTGTCCTACGATATCATGGTATGTATGCTGTGGAGTTCACACAAGAAAATGGGCTAAAATTTTTAGTAACTGAGGTAGCAGCATGGGCGGTGAGGTCAGGTTGCCACGTAGTACTTTGTAATGTTACATTTATTATGATAATAGTTAAACCTTTGCTTTTGTTTCTTTCTCTTTTCTTTGAAATCCGTTATAAATTACAATGTTACTGACAACTGAGAACTGATGACATAAATGCTAACACAAAACCTGACATGTTTGATATGTAAATCTATTGTATAGAAAACTATAATTATGACTGAATTATGGTACTTAGTCATTTTCTGAGAAGAAAGTGGCCGTGGTATTTCCTGATTCATGGAAATAAACCCTAGAACATTGATTTTTACATAAAAAGGTGCTGCTAATTTTTGTTTCACCGATCTTCCCATTGACATAGCGATCTTTTCTGGTGCTTTGAATCTTCCCTAACAACTGCACAGCTCCCTGGGTAAACTTTACCCTGTTGGTGTGTGAGCTCACCAGAATTTTGACCGAATTGGCTTTTCTCTCTTTCTTTTTTGTCCTCCCCCTCTCTCGGCTCCAATTCAAGACGCATCTTTGAAGGGAGGGAAGTTGTTCTGTAAATGGTGGAATGGGTAGTTTCAGCACAAAGTGCCTGGCTACTTTTGTCCTTGGCAGCCTGGCTCAGTGTATAGGGTGGAGTTGTCAGTAAGGTGGCGTTGGAGTACGCTTACCATGAGGGAAAAGAGAGTGTTTCCCCTTCCTGTGCCACTGATTCAGCTCTGGATTCTACGTGTGGCATCCCTTTACCACCTGTACGTGTGTGGCCACATGATGGAAAGCAAAAAGATTGTGTTGTTTCGAAGCATAGAAAAAGCCCTATTTTTAAAAAAGCTAGATAAGGCTTATTCTTCGTTAAAGCAGCAATGTCAACTCACATCTGTTATTTTAAATGTATATAAATAGTTCCTATCCTGTTAGCCAAATATTTTCATATGTTTTTGATTCTGCTTTCATCATTTTGGGGGAAGAGTGAACAGGCAAATGGTGCAGTCTGCTACTTGAAAACCAAGTCAGGAATTGTACGTGTGTAGGAAAAGCACATCCTGCATAGTGTTAATGTCAGGATCCTGCCGCCAGCAAAACCGCTTCAGGCATTGGTACCCTCCTGGATACTGAAGCTAGGGAAGATCGCTTTCCAGGGAAACAGATACACTCTCATCAATGGAAGCAGATCCAAGGAAACGGAATCCTCTCTCTTTCAGGAGCAAACTTGAGCTGGCTGTGGTTCTTAGCTTTTTGCCACCTCCATTTTAATTTTCATTTGATTTTGGTCTCCTAATTTGCGATTGAAACCCAAAGGCAGCCAGGCAGGCGGTGGTAGGCGTGAGGGTGAGAATGCAGGGGGCTGGCACAGGAAGCAGGAGTGAGGGTGGCCACGGCTCCTCCTCAGCAATATGGCTTGCCCAAGCACCGTCTGTACAGTGTGGGCTGTGGAAGGTGTCTTAAATCATAAAAATAATGTCCCATCCATTGTAATCTGTGTTAAAAGGGGGGGGTTACACCTTTTAAGAAGCACCTCTTAAAGTTATAAGATGTGTTCATCACCAACGTACTCCTTTCTGAAGTGTTCTGGTTCTCTGCATTGTTCCTGTGCGGGGAGAGCCACTGGAGGACGGGTGTCCCTCGATGAGGTCTGCACACTGGTGAATGATAAAACAAAGTGACATTAATCACGGTCTGTCATCCTGCTAGTAACCCCACAAACTTCCACTGAGGTTTCTAGGTACTTACTATTAGCAATACAGACACAGAAAAGCAACTTATCTTTTGAGTTGACCATACCTATTTAAGTATTTTAAAAATTTTGGCAAAGCTTAATTTGCTTTTATTCGGAAATGAATGTAGTCTGTCTATGATAAATATGTAAGTCACCTAAATGATAATATTTTTATTGCCAAGGCTTACGTGTTAACTGAATTTGTTTTCCATGTGAGCATTCAGCTATGCTATAGTTTTATGTCACAAAACAAGTTTTCAAGTTAAATACCACTTTTCTGATTCTGTAAGTGCAATACTAAATTCAAATCGATCTGGTCATTTGAATATTTATGAAGGGTTAGTCATTAAATTACTGCTGTAGAATTTTTATTTCTTTAACCCTGTGTTTTGCTTTTTTTTAAAAAAACCTAAGACATGAATGACTGTCTAGGTTTTATTTTCACTAGTGATTTTCAGCTGTTTCTTCTGTGCCTTTGACAGGTACCTTTGGGTCCTCTTGCCTTCATGCCGGGAAAACTTGTCCACACCAATGAGGTTACTGTTCTGCTTGGGGACAACTGGTTTTCAAAATGCTCAGCAAAGCAGGCTATTGCACTGGTTGAGCACAGAAAAAAACGTATGTATGTTCCAGAACATAATTTAATCATCAAAATTGTGTATCTTTGTATTAATATATAAAATTAGTAGCACCTACACTATTCTTTTTTTTTTTGTGAGTTCACTAACAGAATTCTGTCTCATTCAGCTGTAATATCAGTTTAGCACCTTATTTTCCATCTTTACTTGGTATTTTATTGGGTATCTCTAATTTTTTAAACATCCAGCCAGAGCTTTTTTTTTAATGATACGACAGCTTAAGTTACCAAAATTCATGTTTTGATGTTAGAGGTTAGAATACAAGATCAGTCAAGATTTGTTCATTTGTTTATCATACACAAAAGTAAAAAAATAAAACCCAAAACAAACTAAAACCCCCCCTTTCACTTTTCTTTAATGTGAGAAATACTGTATTCTTTTCCAGAAAGTGGACGTCCCATTCTACTTTTGCTCTTAGTTACTTTAGTCCCCGTATTCTGTTCCCTTGTCTTGTCTTTCATTTCTTTGCTGCCTTGTCCTCTGTTTTTTTTTGTTGTCCCCCCCCGCTTTGTCCATATTATTTTCCAGCTTTCTTCTCCCTCTACAAATGCTTTACTCTTCTTGGGCTTTTTCCCCTGCTTGCCATTCAGCTGCATTTCTGCCTCCTCCTTCGACATTCCTATCCATTGGTGTGGAGAGATCCACTGGATCTCCCCACATCAAGTGCAGTTGGTGACCACCAAATTTGTCTTACGTAGCAGCAGATCACAGAGGCAGATAGGCAAGTCCTGGTTTTGTTTCCAGCTCTTTTTAGTTGGTGGTGAGATCTTGGCTTTGAAGAGCCAGGACCTCCAGGAAGTGGTGTGGATGGCGCACTTAGGAACTTAGAATGAGAGCCTAAAATACTTGATGTAAATGTCAAGGAAGGAAAAGCACAATAAAATGGAAAGTGAATTGGTACCTATTAGCTTTTGCTGTTTGCTTCAGATAAGTGTTTGAGTAAATTTTTTTCTTGGTGGTTTTCCCTGTAATCTGTCTCATTCCTGAATGAGTGCTCACTGCAGTTTTACCCTGTGTATGTTACAACTAGCACAACTATTTACATTGGATTTTTGTTTGTAAGTTCAGCTATCCATGTTGGTGCCTGCAGCAGAATACCTCAGAGGTTCCCCATCTGAATGCATTTTTTTTTTCAGTTCTGTGCAAGCAATGTTTGTGTAAGAAAAGTTTTTTTAATAAAAATTCATTTGCTATATTACTTTAAAATACTCCTTTATGAAGAACATTACCAAAAGTATGTAATTTGTATTTTACCTATTATCTTTCTTAATCTGGTTCTCCTGACACAACTTTGCAATTTTCTTTCTTACTGAACTGAATCTACTTGTGACTCTTGCGAGATCTCAGGCCCACATCTTTTTCCTTGATCATCTGATATTTTTTTCAGTGCTGCAGAATATTTTTGTCACTGTTACATTCAGTGAAATCATTTGACCTTTGCATAGTAGATGTTTGAACATTAAGTAGTCTGCTGGGAGACACACAATAAATGCTGGATTCTTTCCTTTATGATCTTTTAAATTGCATTTAAAATACGAACTCAGAAATGCTCATTTCTTTTAAAGCAAAATAGTCATTGATGCCTGGATATAAACCCTCCATTCGGCTGAGTGTTCACTTCAGCTGTGTGATGGCTGCCAGTGGGAGGCTCCAAAACACTAACATTAACTAAAAACTTTTTATTTAAAGGACTGTTTTCCCTTTTGGATTATAAAACCCATATTAGTACGTATGATTCTGAAAAAGAAAAATTTCTTTCATAAATACACTTTTCTCCTTTGAAAAATACAACTGACTTAAACTCTTTCAACCATTTTCACACTAAATGAGGGCAATTTGGAGATTTTGTTTATTCTAATTAGGAAAAAAGTTAATGTACGTGAAAGACCCTGTAGGCCATCGCTATATTAACATCCATTGGCCACTTGTGGCACAAATGTGAAAGACTGATGTTTCACAAGTATTAGTTTACAGTCTTTTGTGTATTGCACTGTAGTTATTTTCATAGGTGTGACTTCTGATTTCACTGGCATTTTGTGAGCATAGGGCCTTCATAATTTACAGGGTGTTGTATATTGGGCATTATCATTGCATTGACACAATGTGATTTCATTTTTAGTATATAATCTTTTTGTTTTGGACATAAATTTCATGAGTAGGTCAGACACACTGGAAAAGAGGGCATGCTTACTGCAGGGGATTACGTTGCAAGCAGTCCCGAATGTCCTGTGTGCGGGTCGGAAGGTCCTAACGCGGCAAAGCTTTTTTAAGCACGTGCTTAAGGCCAGCGTGTGCTTAAAGGCTTTGATATATAGGAATTGGGGTCTGAACAGAGCAAAGAAAGGCTCATGCTGAAATTACTTCCCGAACAGAAAGCTGGCAATATTTGTTGATGGCTTGTTTCTTCAGTGACCTACATTTTTTTATCCAATATTACTCTATTTCATTTAGATGGGTGTTTTTGCATAACCGGCTGGTCAAATCTGTTCAGTTAACCGAAATGAACTTAATTAGTACAGCACTAATAATTCAGTGCTTTAACAGAAGTTAAGAGTTCCAAGGAAATAAATAGAAGACGCACATTTTCATCGCTTACTGTATCTTGTGTCCCACTCTCCTGAGTGGTGAGGAGCGGGAGGGCATCTGTGCAGGGTTTAAGTTTTCTAGTGGGACTGGCTCTTAGGTAGAAAAGGGTAAGAGATTCCTGTAACTCACTCACTCCTGAGTGTTGTGGCTTGCTGGTTCTGGGGAGCTTTCTTTATTGCCTGTGACTAGTTTCACGGGGGTCTGCCCATTGAAGACCTCTCTGGTCACCAGGGGCGACCCTAGTTGCCTTTGAGTACGCCACTGCCCTAACAGTTAATTTGATCAAGGGTCACAGAAAATATTCTTTACAGTTTGATTCCTTCTGTGTATGTTGGATGCATACAAGAATGGACGATATGAATTTGCGTGCTTAAGCAGTAATAACGCCAGAGAAATCAAACAGTATCAGTGAGGATAAAACCTTGGAAGTTAGGAGTAGCAATAAGAATGTACTATATATAAAAGCTTTAAATATTACTTAGTACTAATTAGGTCATCATTTTTGCCTTAGTAGTTTTGTTAAATTTGCTTTTTAAAGGAGAACGAGTGAAAAAACGTTTGCTTCTGTGGAATAGAGAAATGCCCAGCTACAGCAGATTAATTTCTTAGGTAAAATTTATTTAATTGAAAGGAATAATTGAAGGGTGACTGTACTGAATTTTAAAAGTAAATGCACTTTAACTGACATAGCTGTAGAAAGCCCTGTTTGGGGGCTACATTTTTGTTTGCTTAGCTTTTGATTTAGATGTGAACTGTTCAGCATTGTGATTGGTTGAAATGTATTTGGTAAAATTTGGGACAGTCACTCATGTCAAATGTTACTGTTTCATAAAATATTGATCGTGTCTTCTTGAATAATATTTGAGTTGCAGTAGATCTTTCATTTGCTGCACATTTTTGTGACATCCTGGATGTTTAGTTGGTTCCAAAACTGTTAAAAAAAACAGTAAATCCAGTGAAGTTTATGGAATTGCCAAGTATATTTTTAATTGTTTTAAATTTGTTGCAGTTTATTAAACCAGGTAGTACAGATAATGGGAAACACTTTACACATATGTTTGTGTGTAAAACTGTGAAGAAATAGTGAAGTAGATTAAAGGATATGCACACCAAATTCCATTATAATAAAAGAAATTAGCTTTTTAAGTATGTCACAGTTTAGCACAACAATAATGCAATTGTAGTTTTTTCTCTTACAATTATCTTGCTTAAGGTACTTCATAATATTTCTGTTCTCCTCAAGGCAAGACTGTATTGTCTCAGAATTCAAAGAGGGAATAAAGATTTCTTTTTGTGAATATGGGATTATATCTTTTACGTGTTTGTGATGATATAAATTACATTTTTTCCCTATATCAGTAATCGCATTAATTCTTTAAGATGGGAAATTTTTCATTACAATAGTCCCTGTGGTAGTTACTATAGAAAGAAATTAAATAGATTTTTCTTGTAAATATTTGTGGATTAATTCAGTATGGTAGGTATTCCAAGTGTCTAAACACTTTAAAAGGTGGGAAATTAAAACGTGCACACAGAACTAGGAGTGGTTCTATTGTGTTAAAAATTTATCAGATAAAAAAAAAATCCCACTTAAAGGAGGATTGTTGAACTACTTAGCAATTGTGTCTTCAGTATATGTAAGAATACCCTTGCAGTGTCATGCTGCAAATGAATTCATGAAATGAAAATACTGATTACATTAACATACAGTATTGTGATAGTACCCAGTTGTAAATTGCAGTATGTAACCTTTAATACAAATATTTGTGTCAATCAAAATTGACCGATAGCTTAGTATACAGGGCTTAAGAGATACCATTGTTTTTAATAAATAAGGTGATCCAGGCGGATCGACCAGTTTGAATTTGTTCCTTATCAGCATTTCCAGAAAAAAGGATATTGTCTCCAAAATATATGATAGGAAGGCTTTCCATTTCCCATCTGTGAATGAGTGAGGCCTTTAGAGGTTTTAATGTTTCATCCAAGGGTGAAAATAACTTCCTTTATATTCTAAAGAACGTCACACAAACTTGCCTACTCACTTTTTGGGGGGGAAGGCAATGTTAAAAAGAAATCTAGCTGTTGCTTTTCTTTATTTAAAAAAAATTCTGCTGGTTTATTGCATGCTGGAGAATTTTCTTTCACTGTGCTTTTGAACATTTCTTTACCATTTTTTGCGATTATCACTTCTTAGTTTGATAACCTCCCTCAGTTCCTTCCTTACCCTTGGTAAGTTAGGAGCTGATTCGGTGGAGTGCTAAGTGCTCTAAATTTGCTCTGCAGTTCCCAGGAGGTGTTTGGTTTCTCGCAGGACCACAGTCTAGGTATTGTAACCAGAACACAGCGGAAGAAAGTGAGGAGAATAGACGCCTTTCTGTAAGTTAGATATTGTGATTCAAAGAAGCCCCTACCTTTTGAAAATTCTTACTAGGCAACAGAGGAGTTGTCCGAATGCCACGCTCCTTCATTTAGGAGGAATTTAAATGTATTCATACAATTTTAGCAATTACATAGGTGTGTGAACCTAAAAGAGAAATGCATTGCATTTACTTAGTGTTCCTAAAGCCAAATTACCTATTCACATTTTTACAGAAGAAAATCCAAATTACTTTGGTTTTGACACCAAGGAAACATGGAAAACAGAATGAAGGTTGTCTTTCCAAGGCGCAGAGCTACTGCACAAAGGGTTGCGTTGCGTTTTAAAGAACTAGTGCAGTTGCTGTTAGAAAGAATGAATTTATTTTTGTTGTTGCAAGCACAAAGAGAGCTTAAATCCATATACACAAAAAGCAATCAGGATTCTCTTTTGAATCTTAAATCAAATGCATCTCTAGAAAAATGAAGAGAAAAGAATAGAATAAAATAGAAGGGTGTTTTGAAAAGCTCTTAGTAGATGCTACTTTCTGAAGAACCGTAGATCTTACTTGTTTCAGGTAACCTGTGGTAGTTTGTTGGATAATTATTGGCTAAAAAATATTTTGTTGCAGATTAAATATATATTTATTGAAATACAGTTAAAAATCCTCAGATGATTGGTCTACTTATGCAGACCCTTAAAAGCAAGAAAATAAGTAAAGCACTTAAAATAGCATGCTATAACTCTCCCATTAATAGTACTTGTAATTGTAGTGTAGCGCTGTACTTTTGCAAGGAAATACCTTCCATCTCCAAAGAATTCAGAAGTGGAGTACGTGCGTTAGATTGCATGGTACTTTACCTCCAGCCTCAGTAATATTAATATACTCCATTAAGAGCCTGTGTGATAGGTATTCTTGTTTTGTTCAAGGGTCAATCATAATTGTGCTAGAAATTGCCCATCAAGGATTTTGCGTGCAAAATGCTTCTCGTGGTTCCCACGTGTAACTTCCCTGCTGCACCTGAGGTGGGGTGGTGGCAGCCCAGCATTTCCGTGATGGGGAGCGAGAACCGCTGAGGTACTGCCTTCAGGTGCACGTACTCGGTTCTCGCTCTGGAGGAATGGAGCTGCTGTCAGTAATTGAGGTAGGTGGTTGTTCCCTGGCTTGTATAAACATGCTGTGCGTATAGGACTGTCTTAAGACTGGTTACCTTCTACTTGAGAAACTGTGTTAGATGATGAAGAGATCTTAACTGTAAATCTGAATTACATACAGAATTCTATGAAATACTTAATCTAAAAATTCTGTCCAGTCACGTATCCTCAAGGGAGATTATTTCCTAACTTTCTGATCTTTCTCTTCAATGCTATATCCACAAGGCTGCCCTGAAGACAAACTGAACTTTGCGAGGTAGACCAGCCTTCATCTCGGTTTGTCCTGCTTCACAAAGTCTGACTTTTCAAAATAGATCAACCTGTTCTCACTATTCTTGTCTGTTCTTACTATTTAAATCCCAGTGTAACACACAGTTTCCAGAAGTAACTAAAATAATGTCTATGATTCCCCAAATCCTTACAGACAACACTCCAAGGACATTAATGTCAAACTCAGATAATTAAAATTTGTATCCAGCCAAGCTAATTAACCCATTAAAGCCAAAACGCATAGATGAGAATTTGTGTCAGTTTGGCATTAGTACGTTGTCATGTCTTGTAAAATCTGGCTTCGGTGGACTTCATTTCAACAATATGAAATGTGTTCCCCAATTATTTTTTTCCTCTACCAGTGTATATGTAGCAAGCAGAGGGCTGCTTCTTAAAAATGGCTAATCATGGCGTAAGGAAATCCAGTCAAGTCCTTTCAGACTAATAGGGGAGCTGGGAAAGAATGATCTAAGTGTAAAGAAATCTCGGTGCCTGTAAGTATTCAAAGGCTGCCGCGCAGAGGAAAGCTACATATCCTGAATTTCTGATTTCAAATACCTTTTCCTCTTGGCGGTCCTGGAAAACAGTCCTAGAGACTCTGGCTTGGCTGTGGTGCTGAACTATCTTTCCAGGCGGTTTAGCTGAGATGTGTAAGTAGGAGCTACTCGGGTTCACCTGAAAGCCATGTCAGACTTTTCTCAGATTATTGGATGTGACAAAGTTGGACAACAGCCTCTGGTTCAATCCGTCTTAAAAGGCTCTAAGAAGCTTAAACCACAGGGTAGTAAGAGGAGGAGACTACGGAGCCTCTCTACCGATATTTTTCTGGGGGTCTCTGAATAAAAACCCCCTGTAGTTTGTAAAGTGAATCGTTTCTGGCTAGATACGGTACATTTTAAAATTCAGTGAATGATGTTGGAGGCTTTGAGGATGTGCAGTGGTGAGTTTAGTACACGAAACCCTGAGCTTCCCCTGCGGTTATGTGTGTGAACCCTTTTCCAGGAGCCCCCTTCTTCACCGAGGGCCTGGCCACGGGAAGGTCTCTCCTTTGGCTGACCGGGAGCCCCGGGTGTCCCTGGCAGGGGAGGCGCGAGCGACCTGGCGGGCTGGCCGGGGACGGAGCGTCGCTGTAATCCCAGCTCTCTGCTGACGTGCTGTGTGGCCCAGGGCAAATCGCTTAAACTGTCTGTTTCTTCATCTGTAAAATAGGAGAGAGTAATACTTACCTCCCTCGCAGGGCGCTGGGCAGATTAGTTAGTGCTGGTACAGCATTTTAAAATACAAGGCGATGTGTGACTGCTCAGGGTCCTTACCTAACGGAGCAAACCGACGCGCTGCCGTCCGACAGCAGCATCGCAAGCTGGTGCTCCAGAAGCAGCGTAACCTAGATGGCTGTCGAACGATATTTAGATATACAGGCAATGACTGAGACACTCGTGGTGTTCAAGAAACAGCTGAGCATCACGTTTACTATGAATGTAAAATAAAAGCCTGAGGAAAATTGGTCTCAAGCTAGACGTTTGTGTATATTGAGACTACCTTTAAAGGCTGAAAGCACAGATGGGAGCATTTTGTACGAAAAGTATCGCCACCTCGCTTTGATTTGGACTTTGGAGAGTGCATTATACACCGAAAAAAAGCTGTGGACGATGGGATAGGAATTAACTGAAGAATAAAAACTGCCTGCGAGAGGTGATAGCTGCTGTGTCCGACGGAGGACGAGGCAGCCCTGGAAGGAGTTGTGTAAGGGGAGCAGGACCCTGATGGCGTGTGGATGGAGCTGTGTCCTCTGAAGGGTCAAATACTTTTTGGAAATAGTATTTCATCCAGTAGGAAATGCAAGTGCAGAGCATTTTTCAGGGGAGAATCTTAAGCTATTTCTTAGAAACAGCTTAAACTAATGGAGCTGACGGCACATTTGACACATAGGTTGTTGTTTGGTTTAAAGGCTAATGCTTTTAAATGCCCCAAAAGTCTGAGCTGTGTCTTTGTGCTTCTTGTTGGAAAGGATGGACGTTCGCTTGAGTAGCCTTTTCCAAAATGCATAGTGTTCTTTCTAAACTATTTATTGTAATCATTTTGTGATTATTCATATATTTTCACACATCCTTACCTGAAAGACCTTTCGTTACAATAAATGCAATCTCTGAAACGTTTACCAGCTGCATACCCGAGCCAGAAAACTGTATGCGGAGTAGCTATGTATGTACTATTACTTTTTAGGATTAGACTCTAGACCAGAGAGATACTTAATCAAATACTAAAGTTAACAGGCAAAAGGAGCATTAAAGAAGAGAGTAAGAATAATGAGAAAATACTTTAAGAATAGTTTTTCAACTAGAATATTTTGTGGTTAAGTTTTCCCTCATTACACATTCCTGTCTGTAAAATGGGAATAGCAGGGTGCTCTGCCATACTTGTATATTGTGAAAATAAATCATTTAAGATGTGTGAGGTTTTTTACATGCTACAGTACTGGTGATCATGTAAGTATCAGAGGGAGAAGCAATGCAGAGGAAGGAGCTAGCTAGATTCATGAAGTGAGTTATTGCTTAAAAAAGTTTCTTGGAGTGTGACTTTGCTGATCCCATGGCAGAAAGGATCTCTTTGCCTCCTTCATAGTATTGCATGAGACATTTTCTTCTTGCATTGCTTTAATGATTCCAAAGAAAAATTTTAAAATAGAAAATCAGCTTACTTCTTCACAAAGGCTTTCAGCTCCTTCAGGGTATATAGGACCAGTAGGTGCAAGGTCTTAGAGATCCTCTGTTGAAACTAATTTATGTAGTAAGTCTTCCCTCCTGAAAATTTGCATTTGTATTAGTTTTGAGTTGAACAAAGAGTGCAAGTCTATTAATATTATTAGTATAAGGCTTTAATTGTGCCCTCTTTCCCCCAATTCTTAAGTCTTAGCAAAGCTGTGTTTCCTTTT
>VYXH01000108.1:99481-111981 GCA_013397275.1 Burhinus bistriatus | reverse complement strand
AGTTGGAGGAAGAAGTAACTTTACAATCTGAAAATAGCATCACTTGGACATTTTGAGAAGGAGTTTGTGATTTGCAGAGGTTTAAGCTGGGCAGTTCACTGTTAGATTTTTCTGGAACAAATCACAATATTCTTTATATGCCAAGGCTGACGAAGGGGGCATCTTTACTGTGGGTAGATGTCGTTGCAAAATAGGAGTAGCAGCATTCTGGGAAGCGCATCCTACTGTAACAGTGTTAATACAGCAGCATGCTGTGGCTGCCAGGTCAACCTTTGTGCAGCTTTTTATTGTATCCTATACTTTCATCATCGTTATTGTCCTCTGAAATCATCTTAGTTTTTGCTGAGAATCTGTAAGTGGGAATTACGTATGTTTTCCGTCAGCACTGATCTGTATTGAGATTGAGAGAGAAACGGCTAAAAGAACTTAACGATTATTTTGAGACAGGCTGGGCTTCATCAGCCTGGGAATTGGTTTTGTTCACGTGGAAATGGGCTGTATCTCTGAGGAAGACAAAAACAAGTATCCTTAGCATCTCATTATTTTATTGCTGACTCTCCATTTTTCTGGATTTGAATATTTCACTTTTTTTGGTTAGTGTATGAAGTTAATGGTGGTGCTTTGTAGTAACAGTGAGTGAGCACAGTGGATATTGGAGCAGCAAGTGGTTATGCTCTGTTGTCTTTGAGATCTGACCTGGTTTCCTAATTTACAGAAGTTTTCTTAGAATTAGGAAGGAAAATCACTGGCATGTTGAAGTGCTGGCGGTCGGGAAGCCATGTGCTTATCTTGATAGTCAAGTCAGTGGTTAATACTGAAGGGTAACAGAAAGAAATTAGGAGGGCACAATCTGAAAATCAAATTGAAATAGATTGTTAACTAATCCTTCCAAATTTTATTTATTAATTTTGTAATTATACCAAATGAAATCCTCACAAGCTACTCTGATTGCTTCGCTTACCTCAATTTATATTCAAATCTCAATAAAATACATTTCAGCCTTTTCTTAATGAGGTGATGAAAAATGCTATCCCATGGAAGAGTAGGGGACACACATTCCAACGTTACTTACAGTCACCTGTTTGCTTTTTAATGTTGCTATTGGATTTGTATTTAACTCAGGATTAAAGTATAAGCTGACATGTTTGAATAAGGATATCTTTAAGCCATGAGTTCTTAAAATTTAAAAACAATGACCACACAGTTGGTTAATAGAAAGAGATTTTAAAACTTGAAGGATGCCGAATAACCAAGACATTGTACTACTGTTGATTAGATGCACAAAGCAGAGTTTCATGAAGACCTGTAGAGATACTGGAGTCCCACTGTACAGACAAAATGTTGGGTGAATTTGTGGCTGTGGTGGAAGGGGAAGGCTCCTCACTCCTGTACGAGGTCCAGGTGCTGCGGAGGGGGGGGTGCTGATGGGCAGAGAGCGGGAACTTCCCTTGGGAACCTGCCTGGGACCACGCAGAAACAGGCGGTGCTGCTGGGAGCTGCCCATCACGGGGAGAAGGGGGTTAAAGCAGCAGTCCTGCCCTTCACACAGACAGGGCAAAAGCATTAGGATTGTTGGCAGGCGGTTTGTTCTCTATGTGCTAGACAGCACTCAAACAGTAAGAAGTATTCCCCATCCACAATGGCTGCACCATTTTACTAGGTAGCAGAGCTTTTAAATGCCAGCAAGAACTTGTCGGCGACTACCATTTGCTCACAAGTGTATATCTCAGGTCACCTCTGAAGCTTTAAAGGGATTTATATGTATTATTTGTGAAAAGCAGGCTTTTGTATGCTTTTCAGAGTGGGTCTTTCTCACCAAAATAAGTGATTCATAATGACTGGATTTGGGGCAGATTTTCCAGGTGACTCTGGAGATCATTTTTAATAATCTTCATTATAAATTTAAAAAAATACAACCCCAAACAAAAAGACTTTGCTCTTTAAATATAGGTGACTTTGTCCAAAATGAGCTAAAGTACAAACTAGGTTTGCTTCCCCAGTTAATAAAATGTGCTATTAATGGGACAGTGAGCAAATGTCACATTCACATGTTGGTATCTATCACAGCAAATCAAAGTCTACTGTTTGGCACAAGAGGTAAAAAATCCCACATTGTACTAAAACTGTCATAGGATCGGTGTCTCCTGCTTTGTAAATAAACATCTCTGCTTTGCCTCGGTATTTCTGTAACATCCGGAGACTATTATCCTGTGCTGGTGCTCTGGTTCATTGACAGTTTCACTTAAACAGTTAAACAATAATTTGAAATGGAAAATGTTCTGCCCATACTCCTTAATTCCTTTGTGGGTCTTTCCCCTCCACCCCCACCCCCCTTTTTTTTTTCTTTTTGTCAATTGCTTTAGTAATTGCATCTTATTTTTTGTTACAGGAAAATACCGAACTGCTCACAAGCCTCATTCAAAGCCAAAAGTATCAGACGTTTTTGAGGTAGATTTTCCAGCAAATGGAAGTGATGCAAAATCAATGGGCCGTTTTCAGTCAGAGGAGGAACTGTGGGCCCGCTTAGAAGAGCTCGAGAGACAAGAAGAAATACTTGGTGAACTTGACAGGTATAGTACTGCTGTAGCACGTTCAGGTTTGGAGTTCAGAAAGCTATAGGTGCGTGATTCTGTTTGTACACAAAGGATCTCACTGTAAGCGCAAATAGCTGACTAGACTGATGCAGTTAAAATGGTAATAGGTGGAAGAAGAGTGGAACGTGAACAAAGCGTGCACTACAAGGCCAAAGGTGCTAAAATCTGCCTCTGTACAACCACAGCGGTCCAGCATTATAGTATTTTTTCTTCAAGATGATAGAAAAGGGGGAAGGAAAATCCATTTCCCACAGGCTAGGAAAATCCATCGTTTACAATGTAGGAGTTACACATTTAGTGTTTAATGACATCCTTAGATCTATTCTGATCCTAAAGCAATACATATGTCATTAGCCAGAATGTCACCGTTTTGGTAATTCCAGTTGACATGGAAAGGACGTAGTGACTCTTACAGTATAAAAAAAGTTCCACAGTCTGGCTAAAAGTATAGTACCTGGGTAAAGAAAATAACATACAGGCTTGTTCATTGTGCGTGTGTCTCTCAGGAGTATGAATCGCCTCAGTTCACTTAGGTATTTTTCATTTCATAGGATGCCTGATACAGTTGAGACAAATGGAGAAGATACAACCTCCTCTGAAGAGGAGAAGGAAGATAAGAGGACAGATCTGAATGGGACGTATAGAGCAGAAGACTGTATTACTCAGGGCAACTTCCATAAAGAAGTAACAAATTCAGACTTGTTTGGTGGCCAAGTTAATGGCTCTAGTTACTATCACAGTGATGATGAAGATGACATAGATGTTGGAGATAGCTCTGTTCCAACTATTTTTTTCTCTCACACTGTGGAACCTAAAAGGGTTTGTACTTTATTATTTTTATCTTTCTCTCAACAGATAAAACATATATACCATATCTGAAATGGAAAATTGTAGATAATGTAGAATGCTAACTGTAGTTGACGTTTATTTGGATTTTTTTGGAATGCTTGAAACCTGCTGTTTAAATCCTGCAGTTTCAAATATGGTATTAAAAAAGGGATAGCCAAGTGTATACCTTGCTGTTCTGGCTTCCGGCTGTTGTAAAAGGTAGTATCCTGTCTAGGAGTTTTTAAAATGCCTTTTTACTTGACTTGAAATTGAGTGTTGAACAGCTCAGCTGTTGAGGAGAGTTTGAATAAGCACATTAGTGCAAAGAAATGTCCCAGCCTAGTGCAAGTGGTAAAGAATAAACAGTTCGCACTATGAATGTTAACGCTCATACATCTGTTTAACTTAAGTATGCTTTGTAATCCCCAACTGCTTGGATAGGAGAATGCCAGAAGTCAGTTGGTCTGCAGCCTGGTGATTGTTGATTTTATGGTCTAGACCATCATTTGTGTTCAATTTTCAGGTAAGAATAAACACAGGAAAAAATACTACTTTGAAATTCAGTGAAAAGAAAGAAGAGGCCAAGCGTAAGAGGAAGAACAGCAATGGCAATGGCCATGCAACTCCAGAACTGCCTAACATCAAAACCCCAGCAGACATTTACCGGTGTGTAATTTATAGTGTTGGCGTGTGAGCTTTCCCCTTAGCAGACCTTCCCTTTTCATTTCTGTTCACCTATAGTATGAAACCGAGCCTACTATTTCCTGAAAGAAACAACTGGAACTGAATTTACTACTTAAAAATGAAAGTTTGTAGCTTCTGCATGGTTGCCGTGCTTTCATATCCATAAAACATTTCTGAGCTTAAAATTTCCTTTTCCAACTAGCAATTCATCATTTACCTACTTTTTCCGAGCTTCTGAAATTGAGGTAAATTTGCCCGTATATATCATCTACATAAAGGAATACAGCAGTTTGTTATGTATTCTGGTTAATGCCATGTCATTTGCTTCTGTGTTTATTTTCAAACATAACTGACCAGATCTATCACTTATAATATTCCTTCTTTCGCAGTTACTAATTGCTGGGTTTTGTCTTGCTTCCAGTATCTTCAGAATATACTCGGGTCTTCGTTCGCATAGTTTCTCTTGCATTCTCTCTCACTGACTTTAGTTCATCACTGTTTCTGTTCTCCATAAAAAGAAGTGCTCACCTGTAGAACGCCCACACTCAGAGAGCTTGAAAAACAATGTTGGGCTTAGAGGACTGTATAAAATACTAAACTAAGGTGACGGGAGAGTTAAAACAAGCATTTAGGTTTGTAAAGATGAACATAGACACCTATTAGATTGGTTGATTAAGCGCTTGTGAAAATCACACTGCATTTGTATGTCGGTGTATTCAGGCACCTAAACATCTTAAAAAACGTGTCACAAAGTGTGAAAAGTTAAAACCCATCCTGTAATTACAGTTGCTGGGGCTGAAGATGAGGTAAAGAATTCTTCCATGGTGCTCTCCCTGAGCTCTGCAAAGGAACTCCATCTTCTGTAGAGATATGCAAGTGTTCCCGTGAGTGCCCGATGAATAAAGCTGTTAAACAAGTAACATGCTTAAAACTCATCCAGTCATTGGGCTCCTCCTTTATGAGTTTGATAAAATTGGCACTGTCTTCTAATGCCACTCTTTCTCCTCCACCCACCCGTGACTTCTTTAAGTCATGGAGATAGAGTACAAACTGTAGGAAGAGGCCTCTTTATCAGTTTACAGTCTGTTAATACTTGAAAGTGTCTGCCTGTTGATCTGATCTTGAAAGCTGATTTTTGTAAATTTTTTTTTTTTTTTTAACTGAAAGCAGAAGATTATGGCACCTGTCAGGAAAAAGCTTCATCCTTTCCATGTGCAATGAATGTTTCAAATATTTGTTTTTATATTCTACATTTGACAAGGACTTCATTCTAGAAAACCTTCTGTCATTGTGACCTTCTGTTTTCTGACAGAAACAACCCTGACAATCGTTTTAAGTTTACCTTTTTTCTAACTTTTTGTAACTCACACTAGTCTGTTTTCCAGTGCTTTTCAAAGAGCTATACATTTTCTGCTGAAAGAGTGTACCAACTTAATGCTTGAATAAAGGGCAGAGCAGTGTTTGCTTTGCAGAATTGATTCTTGTACGTTGGTAAATAAAATGCCTCTAAAGGTACAGTATTGTAATTCTGCAGTGAAAAAGTTGGAAAAGCACATCATAATTAATTTGTACAAAAGACAAAGCAAGATCACTGTAAATTTGTCATCTGATCCTGAAATGGTTTATTAAAGCTAACATTTTCCTTTATAGAGTCTTTGTTGATGTTGTGAATGGAGAATATGTCCCTCGTAAATCAATTTTGAAGTCTCGAAGCAGAGAGAACAGTGTTTGTAGCGATACCAGTGAGAACAGTGCTGCTGAGTTTGATGACAGACGAGGAGTTCAGAGGAGCATTAGCTGTGATGAAGCTACTCAGAGTGACAACAGCGAAGGCATACTGGAGGAAGAGGAGGAGGAGGGGCAGCAGCAGCTACCGAAAAAGCTTCCTCCCTCTTCAGGGACAACCGAGGTACGGTGTTTAATTAATTATTGATTGTTGGCAGGGATAAAAACGAGAAATCTAATGACTGTAGTTGCCTATACCATCAGTTTGATTTCTTTAAAATAATTTTCTAACTCTTACCTAGTTTGCGTCAGAACGACATTATCAGATGACAAGCTTCTGTCACAAGCATCCTAGGGGCAGAGTGGAGGAGACAAGTCAGGTGGCTTCCCCGAGACCTGAAGCTCTTCTGTAACGATCTGACAAAAAAAAAAAAAGAAAAAAGAAAAAGTCTGTGCTTCATAGTTAATAAGAGGGAGGGGTGAATTCTCTGTAAGCTGTGTTTTATCAATATCCTAGTGCACAGCTACTAGACAGCTAGTTTTCAGGTGGTGTTTTTAAGTTTTAAAACACACAAATATCATCTGAGTGGTTCGTTGGACTTGCTGAAGGCAGAGGCATTGCCCTGTGGACGGAAGCGTTACACGTCTACCCATCCTATTCCAGACTAGGCCCGTTAGTGATCCCAAACAAATGTATTTTCACACGTTTGGAAAGTTCAGGGCTTCATCATAAAGGAAAAACTGTACGACATAGGGGAAGATGTACAGTTGCTTAGAGACTGGATGAGGACGAGAATTACCTGGAGCCGCTGCTCTGAAATCCATGGCATAGAGTATTCTTCATTTTTATTTTGTAAGAACTTACACTAGGTTTTTCAAACTAGATGAAACTGAGTTTTCAGTATTTCCCAATGCAATGGGCAAGTTCAACGAAAACACTATTTCTAGAAAAATTATTTTTGACAAGAAATGAATTCCTCATAAAAGCTATTGTTTATCATCATTTTTCATACAAACAGCTACAGACGAATCCAGGCAGGATGTGAAGATTCATGGTGGAAGATCCATCTGTAGAGTTAGCACTTCACGTTGTATACTTTCTGGAATATATTCGCTGTATTTTTATAAAACGTATAAGTAGACTTTAGATGTTACCCATTAGTCCATTTTCTGAATATGGCATGATTATTCTGTACAATAGAATGTATTTTCTAAGTAACGGGAGGAGAGTGAGCGAAACACTCCAGTTCAAGACATGCCTTCTTAAATGCTGTTGTTTTGCTTTCGGTTGTTTTTGTGGCTGTTTGAAATACATTATTTCTCCATTACCATTTGCAACAAACTTCTTTTCTTTTTGTTTCTAATTTTACCACAATCATCTTAGGTTGTATTTTGCTTACCTGTTTTTGAAAATGAGCGTGGTGGTAGAACAACGGAGTTGTGTACAGGCAAGGCTTTAGGCATACTTTGGCTACTAGAGCAGAAAACAAAAAAACCCACTGCTTTTTTGCAGGTCCTGCAAGAAAAGAATGGCTGGTTTGTTTTGCTTTGTTTTTCTTGGGAACCGAGTTATGAAAAAGCAGAGCTAAGCATAGTTAATAAATCTGGTGTGCATTCCTTTGTGCCCAGTATGAGCATCAAACCTTGGATGTAAACTGCCTCCCCATGTCTGTAGGCATTCAGACTTTTTTGTTTTCGATACATAGTAGGACGATTTGTTCTTAAACAGGTTTAGGAAAAGTAGTTCTGAGTTGCCTTTTTCCCCAGTGTTTTCCAAGAATCACGATCATTTCTTAGCTAAGTTAAAAAGGATTAAGTCATATAATCGGCTGCATATAAATTATAATTTTTAACAAATATTNTATAATCAGCTGCATATAAATTATCATTTTTAAACATTAAATGTTTTTATTAGACCTTGTATAGGGAGAAGTAGTTGGAAGCAAGTTTGCCATTTTCTTAAGTATAAATTGCTTTCACCATTTTTTGATCATATTTGGTAAGGAGAAAAGAACAAACAATGTGCTTGCCAGTTTGTATGCAGTGTGTCAGCTTGATGCAATTAGAATATATTAGGTCATAAAATATGACGTATGATGGAAATGCTGACATACTCCAACTTTGCAAAATCTCTCCATTTCTTATCCAAAATGAAACTATATATTACATCAGCTGTTTTACTTCTTGGGCTTGTGTCAGGGAGGAAGCAAATTTTTAGATCATTTATGCAGTAGGAATGAGATTAAGTAGTACTTTTAAGACACTGTCTTTCATTCAGTCATCTTTGAACAAGCTATATTTTGAGGTTAATTACAATTTGGTTACTTATGCAAGGAACAATCATTGATTTAAAGATATTTCTTTACTTTTGATTAAAAGAAATAACAATCCTAATCAGGCTAATATAGGGTAATGACCTTATGGGCATAGCTTCACATTTGCATTTTATTAGCTCATTTTGAGTATGCTCTTCTGTTGTAGGCTTTTTCCGGAACTGTTATAGAAAAGGAGCCTTTGTCTCCCTCCTTAATACCACACCCAGTCATTGCTCACCCAGTGCTGCCTACCATTCTGGAGCGAAAATCAGAGGAGGTTTTGTCTGAAGCATCAGAAGAAACTACAAAGAGGATTTCAAAATTCAAAGCTGCCAGAATGCAACAGACTAACTAGGTCCTGCCTAGCCAGCCGAAGCGGGAGGACTCGCGCCTAGTTTCACGTTTGTTGAGGTTATGTAAAACTATATGCGTTACACCTAGCTAGTTAAAGGGTGTCCTGTGTTAATTTGGCTTTGGTTATCTTTTAAACGTTTATTGGCAACATTAAAAAAAAAAAAAGAAAAAAGGTCAGTGTTTGAACACTTGAGGATTCATCTTATTTTGTCGATTTCCCTGTGTGCTGTCAGCACCTTTGTATATGTTTGCCTTACGATAGCAGCACTCGGGTTCTTTTTCAAAAACTGTTCCTTACGTACATTGTTTTTGTGTTTAAACCTAAATACAGGCAGTTTTGTGCCAGCTGTGATGTTCCACATACCATATGGACCACTTTAAGGAAACTTTTCACATTTCAAATAGATGCACCAATTATATTGCATTACTTGCTTTAGCATTTTAAGACACACTTGTATTCACATTGTTGTAGGTTTTGCAACTAGGTGTCTGCTAAAAGTTTTTTTCCTTCTTTCAAACCTCTCTGATATCTCACTGTACAGATCTATAAAACGCTGGGTTCATGTACATTGCAGGGAAGTTTCTTTGATGGAAAAGGGTATTTTGTAAAATTAAATTTTCAGTAAAAAAGCTGTGAAAGTTGTGTGGGTTTTGTTGCTTTACTACTAATTTGGAAACAACACAGAGAGGTTTTTATTTTGAACTTGCTTTTGTAGCTTGAAGTTTTTACTACCACATGGACATAAAAGCAGTCCGTTCTCTTCTGCCATTGTGTTTTAACCTCCTGCTAATGAATGTCCATGGAAATTGAATGCTCTTAAGGAGAGAAGCATAAACTCAGACTCTGATTACAAAATCTCCTAGTTCTTTTGTATACTCAGAAAACATTGTAATTGTCTTGGGAATGCCCAGAGGGAGTCAGCGCTAAGGAAAAATGTCTTAATGCTTCAACTTTATTTCAAAATGCAACAGCACTGTAGCACTCGGGGTACAGTTTTGTGTATCCTTCTCTTGAGTGAGAGGAATCCTCGCTTTAGGAGTCCCTGCCCAGCAGCTCCTGCCTGTCTTCCTGCCATCCCCTCCCTTGTGCTGACACAGCTTGTCTTGGGCCACCCCTTGAATTATAATAGGCAGCGGAGCCAAGTTTAAAAAACAAACTACTGGGTTTGGGTTTAGGGTTTTTTTCACCAGTTGTGCATGTCTTTTTGAAGCGAGCGAGTTTCCTAATCTGTTTCTCTGCATGTCTGTATCAGCACAGTGAGAGGGGTAATGTGTTGAGCAAGGACAAGGGAAGCGTTGGCAGAGGGCATGAGGAGTTGGAGTACCTTAAACTGATGTTACTCTCCAGCTGACATCATCAAACCACAGCCTAAAAAGTGAGGCAAAAGGGCTTGGGGGGGGCAATAGCCGGGGTCCCTGCCTGGGGGAGCAGCCCACTGGGGCTGCGTTTTCCCCACGATACAGAGCAAATTGTGTTTCGCCGCAAGAAAAACTGAGGGGAAAGTTGTGGAGCCCTCCCGCGCTCAAAGCTCGCCGGCTGGGAGGGGGCAATCTCTGTTTTAAGTGGATCCTGAGAATCACGCTGGAAGTGTTAATGATTAATTTGATTCATGCTCAAATGCGGATTTTTTTTTTTTTAAAGCATATTGCATTAGTACTAAAATAAGCCATCAATGCCAGTCCACCCTCTATTCACAGCTAAATATTTAAAGGAGGTTATTTATAGCTTCTTTAATGAATTCTTGGCTAAACAAAATGAAATTATGTCCTAGAAAAGTAGAAGCTATTTTGTAACCAGAACAGTGCAACTGTAAAATATAGTTCCATGAATATGTATTTTAAATAACAAGGGGTTGAGATCCAAGACTACCAGACATGGGTAATTAGAGGGAAAGGGAGAGAAAGAAAGAGAGAGAGAGAAAAACCCCTTTAAAAAGATTTATTTAGATATCTTCTGAAATACTTTCCACTTCTAGTTACTTCAACAGAACCAAATGCCCCGTGTCACCATAGATCAGTTTCAAATCAAAATTAATTCTTTGCTTGTTTTCTTTTTTTCCCCTCCTCTTTTTTCCCCTCCCCGCTCACGGGGAAAAGTAGGATAAATGCACCTTGAGTTTTAATGAATTATGGCCTCGGTTCAGGGAAGCATCCTTACTCAGGAATGCACTTTGGCATGTGCTTATGTCTCAAAGATTTTGCAAAGAAGAATGGATTTAACCACATGCTTAGAACTAAGCACATGAGCGTTTTCCCTAATAGGGAGCCTGAATGTGTCTGTGCCCTTTTTGCAGTATATTTAATTGTCAGAGGGTTTGCAGGCTGGAATGAGCCTTCATCTTTGGTCTCTTCACTGGGGCTTTACCAGTAGATTCGCTGTGTGGTGCCTACAGCAAGAAGAGAGGGCTGGAGGATTTCTGGAGAATGTTTGCAAATGCTAAACAAAAAAATAACTCTACCAAAGCAGATAGAAACCTGGGCAGAGTAAAAAAGTGATCACGTGAAGGCCCATCTCAGCAAGGACTTAAAATTTGCTTTTTGTGCAACGCTGAAGCCAACAAGTGGACGCAGATGACCGCCAACGCACAGATGAAGCAAACACTAGGATGGGGCAATGGTGCCCCAAATTTGAGGGACGTACACTTCCTGGTAGTGAATTAGTCTGTCTGTGTGAGTGTCTTTTTGCCCCCAATGTTGCATTTAGTGATTTTATTCACTTAAATAGTAATAAGGGTACAGTCTAATCGATTTCTGAAACACCCTTGATGGCTTTTCAGGGAGCGCCGACGAGGGCTCCGGGCACGAACTGAGGAAGAGGCTTTTGGTGCTTCCTGAGACGTTTTCCATGTCCTCAGCAGGAACGATGTGGCCTGGCTGTGGTTGGGGCAGCTTTGGCAGCCGGTCACCAGGGTGGCACAGGAATGTGTGTGCTGGAAGGAGCCCCCATCCCCAGCCCTGCCCCAGTGTCCCCAGCCCGCTCGGGCAGGGACGAGCAGTGCCGGCTGAGGGCAACCAGGCGCGACCTCACAGGCAGGTGGAAATGCAGCAGGAGAAAACAAGGGGGAAAGACATCACTACACAAGATGTCTTCGCTCCACGATGAGAGTGGTGGCGGCAGCCCGCATGGGCACTGCCCGGCCACGAGGACAAGGCAATGTGCCTGTGCCTGTGCCCCACCGCCCCGCAGCCGCCCCACACAGGGCCGCGATCGCATCAGTTATGCTCTGCAAGTTACCTGCTCCGCTTCCCTTCCTCGTGGCGAGGCAAGTTTGACTCTTGCATTGGCCGCAGGTGAGCTGGGCAGCTGCCTGGCCCCAGAGAAGGGGTGGCGCGGGGGGACGCTTCCCCTGCAGGGCGGAGGGAGCCCTGCCCGGAGAGGGCGAGGGGAAGGCGGCGGGGGCTGAGGGGATGAGCACAGCCGGGTCTGTGGGGGCAGCTGCCGGCCTGGCCCCGGTGGGCAGAGCCTGTGACGCGCGTTTAGGGGTGAACTGGGTTTATTTCCCTCTCTCTCCTGTAGGACTAGTTGCGCTTAGCACTTTTCATTGCTCACTTAAAGCACCTAAAGCAGCAGATTTTTACATGTTTCCAGGGTGTCTAAACCAGCTGTTTTAGCAGTTCGTTTTAACAAAGTGATTTATGTCGCAAAAGGCGAGCTGGGATTAAAAGAAATCAGATGTGTGTATTTGGTATGCAGTATTTTTGTATTACAAATAGCTCCGTTCTAACCCACATTAACCCCACAATACGTGAGTTTTGCCAGCTCCCGCTGTGCCTTTTTAAATCCAATCCAGCCCACCGCGCCGAGCGCTCCCAGGCCCAAGCGCACCAGCCTCCCCCCCCGCTGAAGCCCCTCGAACGCGGGGCGGCGCCTGAGGCGGCCCCAGGCAAATGGCGCACCCCGGCCCCCACGGAGGCCCCGTAACTGACGAGCGGGGCCGGCCGGCCGCCGCACCACCGCTTCCCCGCCCCTGGCCTCCCCCTTCAGCCCGCTGCCACGCCC
>VYXH01000108.1:52034-92668 GCA_013397275.1 Burhinus bistriatus | reverse complement strand
TTTTTTTTTTTTTAAACCACAGCACAATTTTAGCTACCCAACATCTGAAGCTACCAGAATCCCTAATTAAATAACCAATTAATAATGTAGAATAGAAAGAGCTATTTTTTTCAGACACAAAATCATAATTAATCAGAGTACAAAAAGCTGCCTGTCTTTATATCAGGAAAATATAGACTAGGTATTTAAATATTCTAGCACACCTGAACCTTGGCCATCCGTCATTGTTATGACTTAAAACATCTCAGACTAAATTAGGTTTTGTTTGTATAGAGCAGTGAAAGTCAGATGGCTTGAATGACAAAATTAGAACATGCTCAAATCACTGAAACAAAACTGCATAAAAGGAAAGATGTGCAGGAGGAGTATTGCTCGTGTTAAGCTGAAATCCTTCTTTGTGGGATTTTTTTTCTCCTCTCCTCAAATTATTGTTTGTAACAATAGAAATAGAGAACAGCTCCAGGAGCGCTATCAGCGTTCTTTATATACGTACCTTTTGGCACATTTATATATTAAAAGAAATAATATTGTTGTGTATAGCTGAAGCATAACCTCTGTTATTTCTACTTAGTCAAGGAAATGCCGTAACAATGGATATTTTTCAAGGAAGAATATCTTTGAAACACAAGACTATAGTCATTTTGTGTAGCACACAAAGGTCAGGTTTACCAGGAATATATTTACATCTTTTTTACATTCAAAAGTTAAGGCTTTTTTCCCTTTGGAAGTTTGTGGTACATTTTGGGAAATTTAATCAAATGGCTTTTAATAAACTGCATGCTGCGTACCTTAACCCCAACTATCATGCACGGGCAAGAAAAAGTTCTGCTGCTTCGTTTGTGTGTTAACCCAGAGAGAGGAACGGCTCTCTGGTCCCTGGGCTGGGGCAGCCGCGCTGCTGGGGAGCGGGACTGTGCCCGGCCGCACCGGGGACCTCCCGTACCAAAACCTCCGCTGTAAGAATACACACCACGACACGTGAATTGCTAAGTTTGGGCCAAATTCTGCAGCTCTTAATTGAACAACCCTCTCGGTGACCTCGAGGGGAGAACTGCAGAATGAAGGGCTGCAGTATTTGGCCCGTTGTAATTGTTTCTGAGGTATAATTGATGAGAGGCTATTAATGGCTTCCAAGTTTGATAAGTGTTTAACTTCATGGTTCTTGAATCTGTCTCGTTTTAAGCATGTCGTAGGCCTTGTAACACTGCTTTTTAGGAGGAAATAATTTTATAACTATGTGAGGCAAATGCCTACATGACCTTCATGAGCATGGGCGTATAGGTGTATGCAAACACACCTGTGTACTCTACACAGTGGACAGGAATCAGCAACTTCCCTTCGGCCGGTGCTGTATAGAGCAGGAAATTCTGTCTGTCTCTTTATAGTTCAACATCTTCCCACAAAGGATCTCTGTCCTCATAAAATCTGTTATTATCCTAGTAATAAATAATTTTTGGTGACAGTTATAGTATAAGACTTTGTGCAGCGTTTTTTTATTGATAAACCAGCTATGAATCAACATACATGAACACAATAAAAATGTACAAAATGTATGTATTCTAGTTCAGACTTTGTCAATAGGGCATTACACTGATCCATTCTCTTTGATGTTATTTGCAGAGCTGCAGCGAGCCTTTCGCCAGTGATGCAAACTTTGTTAAATTACCTTAAAAAAAAATAGTAGTGTTGGTCGGGTTTCTGAAGCCCAGTTGGGCTCGTGTCCTGTTTTCTGGAGTTGTGAGTCTCTGCGGTAGACTGTGGAAAGAGCACAAAGATGATATCCCAAGGCTGTCTTAGATGATCTAACTTGCACGTATAGGGGAGAACGGCAGAGAAGGTGATGGGGGCGTAAGATACGGGACAGCCTTAGATGAACAAAACCCCATCAAAGAAAATAATCAGTAATTAATAAAAAAAAATACGTGCTTCATGTAACTTTTTTTTGTCTGAGTGTATGAAAGGGTATGAGGGAAGGTGGCCCTCGCAGGAACGGTCTGAGGCCACGTGGCTGCGGTCACGCAGCGATGCAGAGCTGTAGCCAGGCCATCGAGGCTGCTGAGCTGATCTGCCACGTGCAAAGCTTGGGACACGGTTTTGAAGAAATAATAACCAGAGAAGTAATTGCAAAATGGTCTAAAATGCTGCATAGCTTTACCAAGTGTAGATTATGCCAGACGAACCTGATATCTTGCTTTGATAAGATCATTGATTTTCTCGATAAAAGAAATGAAGTAGATCTCGTCTCTCACAGTATAGTATTTGATACAGTGCCACGTGGGAAATTATTAAGACAAGATAAATACCTGAACAGCAAGACAGGGGAGGGAGATGGGGCTGGGTCGTGCTGAAAGATGAAGTACCGGTCTAGGGAGAAGCCAAAAGTTGCCTCTCGGGACCAGCCTCCGACCTGATCTTGAGGACAAGGGAACGTGCTGATGGAATTTGCTCACCATGCAAAGCTGGGAGGCATCATTAATACCGAAGCTAATCAGTGCAGCATATGGGGAGAAAGGGGCACTTTCAAGGAGCAGATACCCGGGAAGAGGTGGTCTGCCTTGCTGCTGTGGGAGGGAGGGGAGGGAAGTCCTGGAGCTGATCCACCCGTCTCTAGTGGTGCTAGGAGAAGACCTGGTGGAGTCCATGGCTGTGAGGGATTTTAAAGCTGACAGAGATAATGGCTGCCTTAAAACTTTTGCGTGTGAAAAACTTTGGAGAATATCTTACCCAGTGGAGTAATTAGCCCATTCGGCTCTAATTTTCAGTTTTATTATTCTCTAATATCTCATCGACTAAACAGTTGCTCTGATCTTCCTTTACTCACGCCGGAGTAGCCGATGATAACGGTGCAGGACACTTGAGATAGGAAGTAGTCAAGTGAAATGATGGAGGGAGCCACACGCCCCTTTTCTGAAGTCTTGACGTTTTCTCTATAGAGAAACAAAGAGCTGTCACTCACTCCAGCACAGAGAGCGCAGGAGGAGGAAGCCCAACTGCAGTTAAATAAACAAATATGAATATATATGCATGTGCATTCCCTATGCACGGGTACCTCAAGGGACCTCTGGTGCAGAGACCTCTCCTGGTCCCTGCTGTCCTCCATGGGATGGTCTCTGCAGCCCATGAAGCTGGCATGCAGCGTGCGAGCAGATGGGGCATGTTTCCCTGCAGGGACATCCATGGCTCCCCCCCTCCCGGCATCTCCGCACCCCCCCGCTGCACCCCATCCCTGGCTGGGGCTGCCCCACTGCCCCCTGCCCACACCCCCATGAGGGTGCAGCAGCGGCGGCAGCAGCCCAGGCTCTGCGGGTGAGGAAAAGAAATAATTTGGTTTCTAAATTGGGACTAGACATGATTGCAGCCGAGCCACAAAAACTCTCAGGCCAAAAATCACAGAAATTGGGCATGTTGCTGAGCGGAGCCCATTGAGAATAGGAGGACGGTATATAAATACTGGCTCTCCGTGGTTTTGGTGCCTTGCTCTTGTACTGCGAGTATTTGTGTGTTAAAAACAGTAAGAACAAGACATCTGAAAATTAGGATTCTATGTCAAACTGTCAATACCCACAAGCATGCAGCCTTTCATTAAAATCTGTTTGACATTTTTGTTATGCGCAGAGAGCCAAAAAGATGCCAAAAGGATGTGATATTTGTGATCACATCCTCCTGCTAATACAAGGCACTGCAAAGACGATTGTATTAAAACATTCCTTGCAAAAAGCTGAGCAGTTAAAAAAAAAAAAAGAAAAAAAAGAGACTTAAGTTAAAAAAGAGAGTTATGTGTAGTGTGGGAATTCGGGATGTGCTCCTTGGGCGAAGCAATGGCAAGTAGCCTTTTTAACTCTTTGTAGTTAACTGAAATGATAAGCGATCTCGCAATTTCAATTTTCCACAGAGGTCTTCAACCCCCAAAATTTAATCATTTTGGCAAAATCATGTAATGATCACATCACGTGACCTGGGCAGAAGAGATATTATTTTGTCACAACAATGTGAGTAAATTATCTTACTGGCAACTCGCTTAAAGGTCATGGAGATCATCTGATGCATGAGATGGAAATTTCTCATGCCAAAACAATATTGACAGCTTATCAAGCAGGGAGGAAAGTACAATGATATAATAGAATGTAAGGTAAGATAACACTTGCTACTGACGGTAGAAAATATGACATGGCATTTCAATTTTAAGGTTATAGGCAGAATGATATGGTATAGATGCTTGGAGGCATAACAGGGCAACGTGCCTGCAGATAGGCTAAAATGAATGCAATATTGTAGCTTAACGTATAAACATATAATATATATTAGATACTAAATATAATACATGAAGAAAGGGATATAAATAGTTGTACCAAAGAAGGGAAGGAGAAAGGCCTGCACCTGCCTGGATGGATTCTCCTTGTACCTGCTGCCGGCTCAGTGAAGTTGCTCTGATGGGACTCAGAGGATTTGCGTGGTGTTGCTCTCTCTTTTCTCTAATGTTTCGGTATTTGTAGGCGCCCTGTTGCTTTTCTTTAATGTTACTTCCTGACCACACTCATTTTTCTGTCTTATACATGTCATACAGTGCAGAAAGTGAATGGCCAGGAATCTGTAAAGTATTTTTATGCATATAGTATATGTATATACGTAAACAACAGAGATTTGAGCCCTGAACTAGCCACTAAAGGTTTCCCACCTTGTTTTCAATGCTGAGTTATAATGCCAGCTGACAAAAACATTATGAGAGAAAGGGAATATTCACTGAGGATCTGATACAGCATGAATGGTTACGATCTTTCTTAATCCTGTACCTGAGTGCCTGTCCTTGCTGCGTGGGGCCCTTCGCGCCAGGACTGTTGCTCCTCTCGCTTTCGGCGTGGCGCAGAGCACTGACACCCGGGCACTGCCTGCTCTGTGACAGCACAGGCGCTGGAGAGAGCCAGCGGGAAATGCAGTGTGCTGGAGAGGAGTCTGTTAGGGCTGAGAAATCTGTTTCTTGTCTGCTGTAACAGATTGCCTGGGAGGCGGCACCGTACCTGCTACCCGCAGGTCATTACTCAGGGGGAGCCCTGTTTCAAAAAAGCGCGGCGTCAAAAAGCGCAGAGGAGATAAATCAGAGCAGACCGGGGATCTCTGCACGTGCCTGTGTTTCTCCATGTATTTGTATTTGGGCCAGAATCAAGATATTTCAGGGTATGACATTTCACATCCGTGAATGGGCAACGCAATCCCATTGATGTATTCACTCACTGTTTGGTTCCTTTTTCAGCTCTTCTTAACCCAAACGAAAGAGATAAATTATTTATTTTCTATTTTGCTCTCGTCAGTGGCAGAAAACTAATTTACCACCACTGAGGACAGCCCCTTCCCGTGTTTGTGTGTGGCACTCACTGCCAGGGTCGCAGAAACATCACCCCTCTTGGCACGAGGGTTCTTAGGGCTCGAGCCTCAGCCTCTGCTGCCTGCCCACGGCTCACCGGTCCTGAACCCTCGCTTCCGTGGGCCCCATTAGAACCAAGAACATTATCTTGGTGCTATGCTGGAAGGCTGTGCTGGGTCTCCACTGAAAAGCAGCAGTTGTGCCTGTGTTCGAGGGGATGGAGGCAGCCAAGACTCAGCTGTGTGTGTCTGTGGGCAGTGCTGGAGGGTGCGGGTCAGCCCGGTGCTCCCCGTGCTCGGCCAGCCCTGGGCATCATGGAGAGAGAGAGTCTGGATGAGTCCTATGTGAAAAAGTGATCAAAGAGTATGGCCAGGGCTAGGTCATTACAACGTTTTGCAGCTGTTTGTGTAGTGGATCCTTGGGACTTTGAAGATCCTCGTGTTTCAGAGGAAAAAAAGTTACCAGAGAGGTTTCCTCCACAGGTAGTTGCTCGTAAATGAGGTATAAAAACATTCACCGTCCTTTATATTGTCTTCAGGGAGAATCAACATGATCAATAAACTCAACAGAGCTGGTATTCCTGCAGTGGCTGTTCAGAAAGGGTTGGTTTGGTTGACAGAGTTTCACTGTTCTCGAGTTTGGCTTTGAGTTTTGGCCTCCAGCATAGCTAGGGACAGGAAGAGGAGATGCTAGACTTTTGCAGTGGAAGATAAAGAGATATGGGGCTCAGGTAAAATACACTTGCCTCTCCAGGATCAAATGAGGTCTGAATAAAAGTTGGTTTCTCTTGGCTTTGGGATTTTCAGATCCATCTCAAAGCACAGTCAATTTCTCAGTGAAGAAAATAAACCCATGTGCTTGGTTTCTAGTTTTTTTTACAAGACTTACATAGCTCCATATTCTGCCAGGCAGGTTTGTATCCCCTCAGAAGGACTGTAGCCAAATATAGTCAGTGGTGTATTATGAAGGTCTTCTCAACTCAAAACCTAATTGAAGCCTTGGACAGGAGTAGCTGTTCATACAGGTTTCCAGTATTGCATCTTCAAGAGTCAACTTGCTGGGAGCAATGCACTCATTTGTGTAAGGAAAAAGATCCCTTAATGTGCTATTAAATTAAACAATGTCACTGCTATTGCAGTAGAGCTGAGCGAATAATCCATAATGAATAATTTATTCAACAAATTTAGCTGCTTTCTCTGCTCACAGACTATCTGGAGACAGATCACAATTCCCTCCAATTTACTTATTATTTGAAATTACTGATGGATAGCTTTGTAATTAAAAAAACAACGCTGTGTCTTGATCACAAACAACTGTGGGTGTCTGATCTTCGTTAGTCAAGGTATGTGGGTTGGTTGTGATGGGTCAGATAAATCACATGATATTGTTTCTGCCTGCCCATTGGAGAAGCCTACAAGCATGTCTGGCATGAAAACACAAAAAATTCTGTCTCCGCATGCAATTTTGAAATTTGTCTTGTGCAAACATTTGCCCAGTAAAACTTGATTGCTCAAAAGTGTGCAGAAAGCAAATCCCAGAGGGAAATCAAAGTGGCTGCAGTAAATTCATTTAAAAATGTGAATGAATATTTGCAGACTTTTTGTTTTTTTAAAGCTCCCGCCCAGCCTTGCCTGGCAATGTCCATCAAATGCATCAAAAGTACATTTCATTTGTTGAAGATTATTGGGTTGTTTTTTTCTTTTCCCTATTTTTTCCCCAGAAGAAGACAGAGTGAGAAGGAATCTCTGATCCTGGTATTGCAAGAAGGTTAGCCTAAACTCTCGATAAGCTACACAGGTGGCATCTTAAAACTGATTATCTTGGAAGGATATTTCAAAATCTCCCTGTTCTGATGGCTAGAAGCTTTTTGCTCTTGTGAGTCTCCCACCTACTCATGGCCAGGGCCAGGATATACTCACTGGTTGCTGAGCCTCCATCCGCCATTCCTGTACACAGCCCTGAGGGATGTGGGGGTGTCTGCTCCCCTGCTCCAGATCCTCTACGGGCTGCCCAGGAAGCAGAGTGGGTTGCAACTGCGTTTTCCAAAACTCTTGTTAAAAAGTCATCTGCAATGTATTGTGCTTCCCACCTTCTTTGTAGGGTCCTCTTTCACTACCTTGCTCAGATGAGGAGACCCGCCCTGCCTTGACCCCACTGCAGTATCGGCCAGGCAGCCTTCCCCCCCTTTCCTCTCCTCCTCTTCCTCCTCCTCCTCATTCTCCTTCTCTTTAGTCCTCCAAACCCCCCTCCCAGTGCTGAGGTTAGACTTGGAGGCCTCCAACCGTAATGCAGTCTTTGGAGCTGATTGAGACTGAAGGGGCAACACCTTTTTTCTCTTCCTAATTTCTAACGTTAAGAAAAGCAACTAGAAGTGGGGAATGTCTTCGCAGAGGTATGTGTAAGCCTCTCAGAACAGAGGTCTAAGGGTTGTGTTTGTACATGAGGGAACGGGCTGATTAATTGATCTTCTCCGAGTCCCATTTCAATACTTTCATCTTCTCAACGGAGGAGATGTCTTTGTTTTTGTGAGTTCAGGTAGGTTAGGTCACAAAGATATTTTCCCCATCTTTTGAAATATTATACATGTTGGTATCATCTTGAAGTAGAAAAGTTCATGTGGCAGCTTTTGTGTTTCCCCGCTAGGAGCCAAGCATGAATAACGATTAATAGTGCACCGTAGCTGTTTCAGGTATTCATACCCTATTAAAGCAGAGAGCAACTCCAGGGAGAAATACCACTCATTGGCTGGGAGAATAGTGCTTAGTGATGACAAACAACACTTCAAACTGAAATGTGGAGGCATGGGTCAGGGAATGCTTTCCTTTATAAAGACGTATCTGTTTTGTATATATGATGCTTAGAAGGAAGAATGGGCCTATTCAGAAGGGACCTTCGGAGTGAGTGGTGCCGCCTGCTCTGGCGCTAGCAGTTGCCCAGTAGGTACCTGTCCCTGGGGTCCTGGGCACCAGCTGCCGGGTGTTCACTTGACACTTCAGCATTCATTTGGCTGGCGAAGAGGGTTTCACAGCACAACTTGGAAATATTGAGGCTTGAGGATTTTTATTTTAAATTTGCAGAAACACGGTCCTTTGCAAAAATAGCATCAGCATCAAGAAGACAAGGAGACAAGTGGGAGTTTGTGGAGGCCAGCAGCATTTACACCACCTCCAGTGCCCCCCTGTGCCCACAGCTTCTCTCTGGGTGGAGAAGGACAGGCAGGTCACGTGGACCACTGTGATCTCAATGCAGCATAAAACACCCAACAAGAAAACAGAGGGAAATAAATATCCCTCCCTGGAAGTCCTCTGGTTAAAGGCATTGCTTTTCCCCAGCCGGTGGTTTTACTCCCTCTTCCCTGTGCCTTACGCCCAGGTAGGGCTGCTTCTTTCCATGCTTGAAAGAGATCCCAAAGCTGCAGGAATAACAAAGAACGGCTCTTGTTTATTTTTGCAAAGTTTTAACTGGGTCGGAGAGGAACAAAGCCTTGTTAAAAGGATTTTACTGTGGGTCATCCAGAGTTTGAGGAGCTGAGGAAGAAAAGGAGGAGAGATGACATTTCCCCATCAACAGGTTGGTGGCCAGTGCTGCGCTGCCCACCCAGCTGCAGGGAGCAGCCGGTGCACAAAGCCAGCGGTTGGAGAAGAGAAATAGGAAAAATTCCTTTGGGCAAATGAGGATATGAACTGAGGACATTTTAATATTTTTCTCATAGAAAGTCGCATTAGTTAATTTTATCCTCTATCCTCAATTGCTTATAAACACAAAATGAAAGCAGCATAATTCTTTAAAGCCCATTGCAGGCTTTTTTAAAACGACCTCTTCACCTGTAATTACAAAGAAAAGATTATTGAGCCAAATGGGATATATTAGTAAGAACATCAGTGATATAATTTTGATCACAGTGAATAAAATAGTTGGTAAAATTCATTTAACAGCCTTTAAATCACTGGCTCCCATGTTATTTACTTCTGAAAGCATAACTCATACAGCTTCTCCTCTGTTGTATTCCCACAGCATGTATTTATCTCACCTTCTCCCTTGAAACCTATGTAAAAAATAGATGTCGTGTTGTCAGCTCTCTTTTCCTCTTCATCTCTTGAGCCCGTGCTCTGTGTGTAAGCCATTGAGCCCCTGCCTCCATGGTGGTGAGATGGGGACAGGCAGGTGGGAAGCCAGTAAAGCCAGTCAAAATTAAGAGAATTATTTTCACATCCGAAGTCTGGAAGTTTACCTGCCCAGTCCATATTGGGGAATCAAACAGAACAGTTGAAGTCCAGTGTAAAGAGCGCAGTTTAGCAGTTGAGCATGTCTCTGATACAACTCTTAAAAATGCCAGGCGTCGGAGAAAGTCCTGCAAGTCAGGAGTGCTCCCTGAGAGATGGCCAAGATCTGCCTTACCTCTGCCAGGCCACAGGCGAGCTTTGTGTCTGCCACTGCTCTTAAATCAGTAGATTTTAGGAGACAACAGTATGGTCCATTAACAAATATAATCAACATCGTCTCTGCTGGACCAATAGCACAGGATATCCTTGCTGCAATATGGTCACTTTGAACATGCTATTATTCCCTTTAAATCAGCGCAACATCAGGAGGTACCATGCTGGATCAGCCGTGCAGGAGGTGGACATCTGCCAGACATAACCATTATCAATCATCACCCAAGTATTTACATCAATCATTATACAAACATTTATGTCTGGAGCCCTTCTTCTGGCCACAGTGCAGGTTTAGATAGAAGCATACGTGCAATGCGGAGAGGATCCTGATCCCTTCCTTTACCCTGTTCGTAGAAAATTCACTTCTCACTTCTCCCCTGGGCTGACCTCCAATTTGTTTTCTATTTGAAAGGCTAAGGCCATATGGCAGATATGTTCAGCCCTCAAAGTCTTTTGACCTTTTGAACAGTTGCAGTCCACATTTCAATAATGAAAACACTTCCTTTTTTTTCCTTTTTTTTTTTTCCCCCTTTTTCCTTTTTGGATACTTATAAATGAGATATTATATTTCCATACATTTTATTCCTGGCCACATCTGTGAATCTAATATTGACCTGGAGTTATCTGTGATAGAGAAGTTATTAATTTTGACAGATATAAGGGAGAAGCTAATATCCTCCTTTTACAAACACCTAATATTAATCTCTAGTGATGTAAACGAGAACTCCAGAATGGCTTGGGGTGGTGCTGAAAATGATATGAGATCGAAATTTGATAATGAAAAAGGGAAAGATTCATTTTAGAAAATTGATAAAATGGATAAAAAATTGTATTTCCTATGAAATAAGTGTAGGAAGCACAATTTAGATTTAGCATCCATTATTCTTCTATAGGTGGTATATACACAATGTAAATGTTAGGGAGCAGATTTTATTCTGATGTATATATCCGTAATTCCATTGACTCAAAATAGCATCTGTCCCATAGTTTCTACTCAAAAACCATATAGGAAGACTGGAACTGGTTTTATGGCAAGGGGATGGACCCAGCTTGGTTTGACCAGATGGGAGTGGCTATTAATGTCATACCAGCACAACTGCAGTGACACAGTTGCCTTCAGTAGCTGCAGACTTTACTCCGTGGCCCTCAAGATCTGTTACGGCCACGCTCCCAAATCCTGCTCCTTCTCTGTGACATGTTCTCCCCTAGCAAGCCTTCTCTGTGTTATTGTATTCCAGTCAAATGGATTTGTGACCTGCCAGGGAGAATTCCTCGATGCACTGGAAGGAACCTCTTCCTCTAGCTCTGAATATCTGGAGATCTGGCTTCGGATTCTCCCTCTGGAGAAGTTTTTGGCCTTTGTTTGGGATAAAATTCCAGTATTTTATGATACATGGGATACTTCTTTTCCCCCAGCAATTTACTGGGTTATCCTGGGGAAATTGCCAAGTCTGGAGATTCTGCCAGTGTTTGGAAGGTTTTTACTTTACAGCAGAGAGACAGTTTGATGGCCTGGTTCAAAAGGAGCTAAGATTCACACAGCTGGAGTGTTTATTTTGGTTGATTTTTTTTTGTTATGCCAGAAGAAAAAGAAGGCTAAACTGTTAATAGCATTCAGACATTTTGCCGTCCTCTTCTTTTTATACCTCAGCAGCATTCATACCCTCTCGCTACACAAGGTCATACCATGCAATTGATCAAAGCCCACCTGCTTCTGGGAGCCCCACACAGGTTTTGTGGCCGTCCCCTGTGAAGGGTGCACAGAAGTTGGTGGCCTGTTTTTACTTCTGTTTTATCCCGATCGCGGTGCTGAGGTGCCTGTGACGGAGGGAAATAGGGCAGGTGTGATTAATAAATAGTTTATTGTAGGGACGGGGAGCTGTGTGGGAGAGCTCCTCTTTAGTCGCACAGCTCTGCTGTTGTGTTGCCTTGCTGTGTTTGCTGTATGTATTTATTGCCAAGCTTATCTCAGAGTTATGTATTTGATATCAAGGCTGTCAGGAAAATTACTAAAGGCACCGAAAAACCTGTCTATCCCTCAGACCAAAGTGGAAAGTTATCTCGACGGTGATGGCTGACAGCACGCAGCGGATGGCACAAAGCCTCCCTTCTTGGAGAGATGTCCTCAGCAGCAGCAGAGATTGAACTGAACTGCGGGTGGAGGGAGGTGCTGGAGGAGCACAGGCAGTGGAGAGAGCCACAGCCTGGGGGCAATCTGCCCCTCGGTCATTTTGGGGTACCTTCTCACCTGGAGATGCTGTTCGGGGATGGGAAAGCTCAGGCAGCCGCAGTGGTGCAGCACAATCCTGACAGCTGTGGGCTGCGTAGGGACAGCGAGGAGAGCAGCCCCCTCCTGGGGGGCAGTTTGAATCTTGGATTAATATATCTTATTAGTTGGGAGTCAACTCAGGCTTGTGCTTTTAACGGGTTTTTCTTTCCCTTTTGTTGCAGTCTCTTCTGAGCTGACTCTTTACGGCTCCCGTGAGCAATGCTCCACAGTGTCCCAGGCATCCTGGGCGCCGCATCCCTCGGGATGCTGGATCCCAGCTATGGCCTCACTCCACATCCTCTGCACTGTTGGCATGGAGGGTCCTGTGTCACGCCTGGGTGCAGCACAGGTTTCTCTGAGCTTCTCCAAAACCAGTCAGAGGACTACTATTTTTGCGCTGTTATCACTGCTATCAAAGGCAACGGCTGATATCTCTAAACAAAGCAGTGCAGATACTTTATCATCCGCTGCAAAGATGAAATGAGTTACTAGCCAGCCTAGGGGCAGTTATGGTACCAGGCTAAGACCTAAACCCAAAGCGACTGAAAAGCCAAAGGCCTCCAGATAACACTGTCCTGGTTTCCCCATCGATCTCGCTCCTCTCCTGCAAAAAAGAAGATGATAAACAATTATCAGGTATCAGTGCCTGAATCTTAAGTGTCTTCTGTAATACTTAATATAAAAACAAATAGGTTCTCCTTCAGAAAATGAAGCAGATCCCAATTAATTATGTATAGCTTTCCTGCTTTCACGCAAAGAATAGCAACATTCAAATAAGCGCTTTGGTCTTCTTATCACCTGTTAGATTACAGGCATCTCCCAGCTCTCTAATGATCATCTGAGTTTTGGTGCTGTTTTTTTCTTTTAACTGTGCATCATGTTCTTTCTCTTTCTTAGCATTTTTGATAAAAATAGTATAGTAGAGAAGAGACAGATGTCCCTTTGGTGATTTTAATACATTCTTTTCTGCCCTAAAATTTCTGAAAGAATTGGATTATGTATGAAGAGCTCTGTTCTTGATTTCATGTATGCTTAAGTTAGAGAGGAGGACAGAGAGATGTATGCCGCAGATATGGGCCAACCCATCAAATCTGATCGATGGTGAAACAGTGATGAAACCCAACAAATTGGTTGACTCTATATAATGACTCTACTGCTTAGAAGAGCACAGCAAACCAAAATCTACATGAAATCCCCAGCTTTATTTCAAGCGATTTTTTTCTTGCATTGTATTTGTTCAGGGTTAACCTAGAATACGTCTTTTGCTCCTACCTCTGAGAATGTTTTTCTGCAGAAGACTAGGCTAGGATGGAGACCCACAAATACAATTTCGTATTTCGGTGACCTTTGTGAGCTCTACCTGCTTTATTGTCAGAAGGATGACTAAGAAGTCTCCAACATATAGTGTCATCAGCATTATGATCTGAGAAACAACACCTACAGAATCTATTATTCATTAAGTGTAACCAATATATAATTTAAAACAGTGGGTTTTGTCAAATAATGTTAGGTCAGCATAATTTTCTGCCTATTACTAATATCTATAACATCTTTGCCTTAGTCAGCTCTATTTAAATATGCAATCATTTACAGCTTTTGACTATATGTGTGCACACTCCCAATTTCCAATATTCAACTACTACAAATTTTATGCTGACATCAATAGCAAACTATTAAAGACAGTATTTCATTATTGGTTTTTCATCCCAAAAGTTATTTACAATTATATACTAAGCACTAATATTAAAGGAAACCATTTAAATGAGGTGCTATCTGCTTTAACAATATGTCTGTCACAGAATGAGATTGTGTTTAAAGATTTTATCAAGAAATGGTTGTTTGCTGAGGTTATGTTTTGTCCATGAAATATGCATTTCATATCTCTTTCATTTCATTAACATAATTTAATTTGTGCTTTGCATTTTGTGCATAATACATATTTGATTTACAAAACAAATATTTCCATTAGAAAATGAATTTCATGCAGGCAAAAAAGCAGAACCAAATGATGTATTGAAGGAAAATAAGAAGAAATGAAATGCATTTTCTCAGTCTATTAAAAAATCTATGGCATTGACAGAAAGTGCACTTAGTGCTACATTTAAAAAATAGCACATATGTCAATGTATTAACAAATAGAATTGGAAATACAAATATTTCCCTATATCAAGCCAAGAATCTCTTTATTTTAATTGAGTTGATTTAAAAGCCCAACTACAATTTAATTTTTATTTCATGATGTGGTACACTGCCTGGTGCCATTACATCCATGTGGAATTGGCAGTCAATATACAAAGATATTTTACCTTTTAAAAACTTTCTATTGACACCAGCAATAAATAATTTAATGGGCTGAAAATGTGAAATCATTAATTTGCTGATTGTCTTCGAATATTGGGTAGCTGGGTAGGGGTACAGATAGGTGAGCGAACTAATGAATAATGTTTGTGAGACAGCCATGAGAAGACCCCGGCAATAATGCCTCAGATGAAACGACATGCTATTTAAACTTGCCTGGTTTAATCTCCAGATCCAAGGGGATGAAGGAAAGGATCACGCCCAAAATGCCCCATTATCTCCCTGGCAAGAAAACCTACCAAACTGAGTACGGAGGAGTTAAATGTCTGAGTCCTCTGGAGTCTGAAATGTGCATGTTTCCTCCCATCTAGCCAAGTTATGGAAACACTGAACGTCCCCATGTGAGTGGTGGGCTGAATGCACCACTGGGGATGTGGCAGCACACCGTGGGCGCTGGGCACCTGCCTTCAGATGGGCTTCGCTGCACCTCTCTTCTAATGGTGTGACGGGGGCTGGGCAATACATCCCTCCTCCTGCCAGGAGGGAAGACACAGAGGAAGCCAAAACCTTGAGAAAGCATCTTAAAGTGGCTGTCCCTATTACACCGAGGTACATGTATTGACCGTCTCGCTACCTGTATGCTGCTGGCAATCTGCTGGCATTGCGCGGGAGGGCAGGGTTTGGCCCCAGGCCCGCCAGTCACACAAAACATACGGGTCAAATTCTGCCTGCGGTTGTAGTCATGCCACTCCAGCGATCTTGCTGGCGTAACTGGGAGCAGAAGTGGGCTTGTGAAACGTGAGGCAGATCGGTTCAGGGCAGAGATGGGCATAACTGCTTCCAGACCCGGCTCTGTGGCACCACCGGCATCGCCAGCTGCGGGAACGTGTCTGGGGCAGGACTCAGACAACATGAGAATTAATTTAAATTCGTGGGATATTTTAAAGATAATAATAGATGTCGAGTTGCATCTTTTAGTTGTTTTGGAGCTTTGTGCTTTAAGCTTTTTTGCACAAGGATTAGAGGCTTGCCTTTAAAAAAAGGGAGGGGTTGGGGACCGGGATTCTTGCAGTCTCAGGAGTCCAGAAGCAGCAGCTTAAAGAAAAATACCAAATGTTGCAAGGCGGGTAAGACTGAAAAATCCTGCATTATTCTGCCACGGAGAATAAGTTTAACTCTACAGGAAACTCTACGCAGTGAAGTAAGGAGAGAAAATGAAGAATAACTCCCCCATTTAAAACTAAGAGATACGTTTGGGGAGGTTAGACTGTAAATACATTAGCTTAGCTGGAATTTTGCCAGGACTTTGGGACTAATATCCATTGTCTTATGAAAAGTGCTTGGGATAATGACTACAGGTATCCGAGGCCTCGGTGCTGTATCCAAGGCTAATTGAATTGAGTAGGCGTACATACTTGAGAAAACCAAAGGGAGGTTAGGTAGGAAAACGGAAGAAGGTGAAAAAGAAAGCAAAGAAGTGAAGCTGCAACATTCTGATAATTAACCTGAATGAAGGCTCCAGGTCCCTCCTGCCAGATCTTGCTGGGCACCGGCTGAAAGCAAAGTGACAGGGCAGAGTGCTCTCTCCCTGCTGCTACCCGTGGTCACTGACGCCACTTCTTGCAGCTTGCTTTCATCTTCTGCTGAGTGCCAGCCGAGGCAGGCCCGTCTCAATTACCCTCTTCTTACAAGAGCTATGCTCTCCAGCGCCTGCACGGCCCAGGGCTCCCTTCTGCAGTGGCACGGCACGTCTCGCATCCTGCACATCTCAGAACCAGGTCTGGTGTCGGGGCAAGCCCAGCCGCGCCACCCCGACGGCTTGATGGGACGCTCCCGTGGCTGCTGCCCACTCCTCGCAGCCAAGACTGTAACTCTGCAGAACATCCCTCAAAGAGACTCGGTCATCAGAAGAAAATGGAGTGGTCCCCTCGCCTCCCTGAGGGGCGCAGGGCTGCAGCGCAGGAGGAAGGCTGGAGCCTGCCTCACCATCGCATCGTCTCTCATGGAGATTTCATAGGTCTCCACGCTGTTTTTTCTGAACGCAAAACACAAAGAGCGAGATCCCCTTTTCATTCGTTGTGTATGGAGCACCTTGTATGTTTTTTGGGATGTGGTTTTCCCCAGGAAGGGCACTTGCAGCTGGGCAGAGCAGCACTGCTGCCGAGCAGCCCCCGTCCGAGCGGCAGTTCAGCTCCATGTCCCTATTGACTGCTCATTGAGACGTATGTGCTATAAATCCTCTAAAGTGAACCACAAAGTCATGTCTTCAGCCAAACCTTCGAAGAAATGAATAACATGAGCCTGGTGATTAGCTCTAGGATTAATGAGATGCACCACCTACATTCATAAGATATAACGAGAAAAAATACCCAGTAACGTTTAAACATCACACCTCCTTTCCTGACAATATCGGCGTGTCAGAGTTGGGATAAAACTGTTTTGAATAAAAAATAAAGTATGTCTAAAATGTTGGAAGAAAAAAGCTTAGTGCCTGCACACACAAAAGCAATGATCTAAGGGAAATCACCAGTTGCTGTTCTGTGAGGTATAAAAATAAACCCTTGTCTCCTTTACTTTTACATCCACTGACAAGTGACTATATTAGCATTAAGTGAAAAAGCAGATGAAAAGTAATGTCTTTTATTTAGCTCCTACCTGAAACATATTTAAGTTTTCTGCAGCAAGTGAGATTGTGCACAGGGGTTTGAAATCATGTAATAAGACACTGTGTGACATTATCTGTCCACTGAGCAGTCACTCCCGTAAGTAACATTGCCACTAAATCTTGGAAGGGAAGTTAACACAAATAACTTCACACTTCCCCCCCTCCTTTTTTTCAACCTTGTCAGTATGTCTATCTATACAAGATTTTGTACTCATTCTCCAAAGAAACCTGTTAGGATACCTGTCCATCAACTAGTCTCACGTACTTGTCTCATTTTTAATATGCCAAAAATGTTGAGCCATGTATTGTTTCTAAATGAAGCACATGTGTGCTGCAGAGTAGAAACAGAAATGTGCTGATACAGGAAACTCTACTTGTTTGTTAGCAGTGATATTGGAAAAAATCCATCTCTCCTAGCAGGACAATCTCATCATATTAAAAGTTATGGATTTCTTGCTTAAGCATTCTACACTGGCTGCAGCGCTGTATAAACTTGCTTCTGCTTATCAAGCGAGCCAACAATACACAAAAAGAAAATTTAACATCTTTTAACATTTCTGCCTTCATATGGGAGTTCTCCTGAAATGAGTTCTTCAATTATCCTGATGGATCTGTTTAGTGAGTTGGTACTGTTTCCTGGCTTATAAAAGCCAGTGCATTACTATGCAATACTGTGTATGTGGTATTGAAATGAGATCAACATCATTGCTTTACTACATTTTAAGCAGAAGTTAGCACACGTTATAAAAATCATAAAGACTTCAGAGTTAGATATTCTAGCAGTGTATTCTAAAGCCTATACTGGTTTTTGTTGGCAAATAATTAAAGGTGCGTGAAAAAATGAACTGTCGGTGGTTTCTTTCTTAAATAACTAATGAGTATTAATCAATATCGAGCAACGATTAACAGAGGTTGTGTTTTATTTTCCTTTACCTTGGATAGCAAAGGAAATGTAGTTTATAAAGATGATAAGCATACTGAATATTAATTTCAAAATAAAGTTGCAACATTACTCCTACATGTAGGAGATAATATATAGCCCTATATACAAAATTCAGTTCAGAAAAAATTCATTCGCTACATCTGAGATTAACTGCATATGACAGCCAAGAATGTTTTAGAGCATCATTTATTGGATTGACAGTGTTCTGTAAGTATGCAAAATATTTACGTCTTTAGTTCTCCAAATTATTAAGCTGCTAAGATTTGTCTGTGAAAGGAAGTTTAAACAAACCAGTTTGTAGGTGTTCCCTCTGAACCCAATATCCCCAGCTCCCTGTGTGTGCCTGTGCATGTGCATTTGCATGTGTGTGTGCATGCACAGATTTTTTTAGTCCTTACACTGTAAAAAACTTTGGAATTGTTTGACCCTGTAAACACAAAATTCATGTATCTCACCCTGGGACAAATGCATTCTTTTTAAAAGCAGCATATGGGCAGCCTTGGACTGATGTTAGTTTATTGTCACTGCTTGATAACGTTTAATGGAAAAGATACAAGAGTGCCAAAGAATTTTAATTATTTTTGTGATAAAGTTATATGTTCGGCCTTGAAAAAGTGGAGATAATGCTGGGATTCATTATTATTCCCAGTGTGTTTAAACAGACGACACAGAATGCAAACAAAAGCAGATGAAATTTGAAAAGTATTATCAATATTGCAGATAGCAGATGCCCTTTCCAATCAGAACAAGCATATCTTCTATAGCAACTTTATGGTTGAGTAGTTTATTCATTTCTATTAGAAGGTTGTACGTTTCTAAAATATGTAGATGGTATCTAGAAAACCAACCAACCAGTAGGGTCATTTTGCTTGTTTTCCTAAATTTATTATTTCACTTTTGCAGGCTTGATCTGAGGTGCATTAACATGGGAGTGAAATCTTATTGTGTCAAATCCTATCTTGTATATGACCTTTCATGTGTTTTGCTGTGGTTCTGAGAGGGAAATGCTAAGAGGTGTCTGTTCTGCAGGGTTTTGCCAGGGCTGTATTTGTGTTGCTGTAATTAAAACTGGACTCATCTTCCTGTAATATTTTTCTTCTTCTTGGCCTTATAGCTTGAAAGAAAAAAATTGTTGTGGATGCAGCACCTAGTCCAAACTTATATTCTTCTAAGCGTGCCTGAAGCATAGACCCAGCCACTGCGAGGTCACCAGCGCTGCGTGCGGGAGCTGGGAGCCCGGTGGGGACCCGCCAACTGCCCCGCGGCCGGTCAGACTCAGGACCGGCACCCCAGCAGCACCCTGGGCAACCACCCGGCAGCGCGGAGGTTTTAATATGCATTTCCACACTCACACAATAACATACCCAAACCCGTTATTTCCCTGTGATGTTGTCTGAGGCCTTCGTTCTGTCTTTTGCATTTTGGAAGCAAACAGCAAACGTTTAAAATTATTTTACAGTAATTTACTGAACCCTAAGGCCACAATTTTGCAGTAGGTTATGACACCGCGGGCTTTGATGGTGAAAATCGTGTGCTGGTGCGTTTCCACTGCGGAGAAATGGTGAAAATGTAGATCTTCAGAAAATATATTCCACACGGTTTCCTGCTACCTGCTCATATGCCAATTATACTTTCACGTTTGCATCGGAAATTCTTATCTGCCTAGTAACATCCTATCCTCTGAAACGTCTTTAGTCCATTTAGTCATATTTCAAGCTGCATGTAAGTGGTTCTCTACATGCAAACACACAAAATAAGAATATTCCACCTATCCTTTAAAAAACAAAAATGGATTCTTCTTCATAAAGGATTTGGAGGATGTTGCTTTGAGACCTTGATTTCAGGCGTCAATGGAAGAACAATGAATCCTTTAAAAAAATATAAATATTCAGTACTTGGGCAGTCATAAATGCTAAAACAAAAAAGCCCCAGAAAAACCTGCTGTGGCAGTTAAGTGTAGCTAAATTCAGTCTCTATGGAAGTTCTACCCAGATGAAGGTCCAAAATGGCAGGAGACAGTTGTGTCCTTGGAGGCTGTGAAGGAAGGACTGCTTCTTGGGGATGCACCAGCTGAGCCCGGGCTCCCTCCACCTGATGTCCCTGGTGCGAGGATCCCAGAGGGGTGTGTTTGCTGGGGACAGGGAGGGGGGAAAAGAAGAAGGAGAAGGAGGAAGAGGAGAAGAAGAAGAAGACGATGATGACAACGACTACATTTCCCATGATGCTCTTCAACCACCCCAGACTTGAAACTGGGCAGGTGTTGAGGCATTGTGCCTGGCTCTGCTGAGGTGGAAGCAGCTCCATTGCTGTGGCTCCAAGGCTGTTTGCAGGTATTGCAAAGCTGTGCCAAAATGTGTTTGGGGTGTGAATTCAGGAAATTTATCAATGAGATGATAGCAAGCATAGGACAGGTTGTAAGGGGCTCTAAAGTTTGAGAGTTTGGAGGGACGAGGAGGTTTAAGGTATGCTGTCTTTAAATTGTGTTAGGAGTACACGCCTGTATCTTCACCATGGTATGTTTTCTTAACGTTGGTGTATCGGTCCTAGGTAAAGCTGAACCCCAGGTCAGGCTAGTCCTGAATTTCCTCTGAACGTGATAAAATGCATGTGAAACCTGAATGTGAGATGTGACACCAGGCTTTGCGACTTGTCCCCTGTTTTGTGCCCTGTGCCCGGTGGTGGGAGGGTGCTGGCGGCTCCCCATGGCACAGGGCTGCGGTGGGAAGGCAGCGCCGTGCTAACGTTTCCTGTTCCCCCTGCCTGCCTTTCTCTTTCCTGCTTGTGCATATCCTTTACTCTTACTGTCTTCTGTTACAGCCCCTAATGCACATCTAATATAATTTTATAGAGCAACATTATCCGACGTACACAAACGCGCGTCCTTTGCCTCCTGCGTACTGGTGGCGCGGCGCGCTGCCCAGCCCACCCAAGGACCCAAGATGTCAGTGCTCTTGCTGCGTTTATGGTTGCGCAGTATCATCCCAGCACATCGGTTACTTAGCAGACTTCCATAATGAATGCGCTCCATAAATATAAAAGCACTTCTAGGAAGTTAAGTGTTTGGATGTTATAAAAGGAACCGGTGCTGAGTCATGCTCTTCCCAGCCCGTGGGAAATGGCCGGTGATTATTTCATGCCATTTTGTGTTGGGCTGCGATAACTTCAGGGAAAACGTGGCCACCAAAACTGACAACTCATGCTGATCTGCTGCTCTGTGCTCGTGGTGCCATCTGTTAGCACATGTCACTATAGGTATGGAGATGTATTGTATAGCAGTCTTAAGTCTATATTTCAAAATTGCTGGGAAGCAAGAGGCACACAAAGGAACTGTAATAAGTACAAAGTGTAATTAAATTTTGCTCTAAGAACTGCCATAGTCAGTTAAATCAGACCAGTTTAGATGTCATTATTTAGCCAATAGAGTAAATCTTATTTATAGAAGTCCAGGTCTGGCTCCACTTGTTTTCTGATAAGCAGTGGTAGGCTATTGACTTTAATGCACGATGCTTATAACAGAAAGATGCATAAATAAACATGGACAAAACGAGGGCAGAAGAGCACTGCTAAATTATCTCTGCAATTGTTGGTGCCCTCGGCTTGGGCGAGGGTCTAGGCTTGGGTATCAATTCCTGTTTTCATTTTCTTCTTTTAATTGATCTCGTGGAGCAACCATTATCTAAATAGTAAGGGAAAGGGATGGTCCCTTCAGGAACTGCTGATGCTGCAGCTCTGTACTGTTTCATCCAGGAGTCAGATATCAAATGTGGAGAAGTAAGGAGAGAATTATACCCACCTGGGGATCAAAGGGGAGGGTTTTTTTTTTTCTAAATTTAGGAAGACAGGTTTTAAAAATGAAGGAACTGCTGGAGAAAACTTAAGAGACAATACATGACAGAAAAATGTAGGTAGAAATGGTATCCCCAGCAGTTTTCCTGGGGAGAAGCCTGAAAAATAACTGAGGGATACTGGAAAATCAGCAGCTGCAAGTGATAATGCACCAGGGCTCAGGTGTTTTGCATGGAGTTTTTCGTCAGGTCTCTGCGGTGCTCAAGTTCAGTGTGAGGGAGAGAAGCGGTTCTGGTATTTTCAAGCCTTGTTCAGAGCAGCAAGCACTAGAAATCTTCAGTGAAATTGCTGGCACATGATTTTCTTACTTTACTTTCCCACACTCTGAGTGCTTAGAAGGTTTGGATGACTGTCTGGATTTTTGTGGTCTCTTAATTAAGCTAAAACCTGACCTCTGAATGTTTTGGAGCTTGCCAAACACAAATTAAAGTGAGTGAAGAGAGGAAGGGTTAAAGAGCCCATGGAAGCTCACTTCCCAGTTGTGTTTAGTTAACGCAGAGGGTTTCAGATGCTCGGCACTGGCAGCTACAACATGCTCACAGGTAAATCTTGTTGGGAGTGTGGATGGGGTAAGGGTGAAGTTCCTCATGGAAAGAGGTGGGAAGCTGCAGTGGTTACCACCACCCCGGAGGTTGTCTGCTCTGCATGTTGGAGCATGTGACAGGATGGGCAAATTCTTCTCTGTGTTACCCTGATGTAAACCTGCAGTCGCTGCTTGATATCCCAAGGTGCTGGTTCCTACCGCTCGTATTGACTTGAATGGGAATGCTGGGAACGGAATGCTTGGGGATATCGGGTTGTGAATCCCTGGATCACCAACAGATTCCCTGCCGGCATGTGCGGTTTCACCCAGAGCAGCATCTGCTGGTACCCGAGCGTGGTTGCTCAGGGTTTATGGTGATGCGAACGAGATCATAATCTGGTGCTTGCCGCGAGGCGCTGCGAGGGCGACTCTGTTTTCTCCTACTTGCCTGTCGCATGTGGAGATAAAGGCGTGTGTAATGCCAATATACAGCCTGCAAATTGTACGCGTGGTGGTGGAAACGCTGTTGCTGTTTACACTGAGAAAAATAGAACCAAAAGGCCACAGAATGAAATATAATTTGTTAAAAACAGGGAATAACATTGATTAAAAAGAAAGCCAGTGTTCCGGCACTTTACTGTAGAGAAGTATGTCCCCGGGTTCCTTGCACTTGCCCTGTGATTATACAATAGATTTTAAGTCTGTGATATCTACAAATCTACATCAAAATATATTCTATAGCTGTAGGAAACAGCTCTGAATTGTTAACCTTCTCTCCAGGTACTGGAGGTAACACACTGTGAGATTAGATGTATATTTTCTTCAAGATATACCACCCATCGAGGAGTCCATATTTACATCTTTTGTTGATATTTTTTATAGATTAAAAGAGTCTCTTTTCTGGTGATAATTCTGCTAAGTACTGTAATTTGCTGCCACTAATATTTGTCTGAGTCCTAGTTTGCAAAATATATTTGAAACCACTTTATAAAGTCTCATAATTGCTTCTTTGTAGAGCTGGTATAATGAGTAGTTTCTTTATCCAGCCTTTATCCTGTTAACCTTAGAGGTGAGCGACTGCTTGCTGGAGTAGTTGGGGAATGTCTTAGCACTGTTGAGCCATTTAATTTCACTACTAATTTCATAGCGGTGACACAGAATTGGCTATGAGCAAGCTCGCAGTTATTTCAAGGGTTTTCAGTTAGCATTGAATCAGGACCTGATTCACTAAAATGAAATTGAAATAAATGCACATGTAGATGATTTTTTTTAATGCATAAATTGATCTGCATTTATGTGCCCAATCCACATTAAAACATTGACCTGCTGTTGAAGGATGGGAGCTCAGCATACAAAGCAGCTCTAGCATCGCAAATGAGGACTTGCACCACTGCGTTGGTGGTTCGTTCTCCACTTCCTTTACTGTTGCTCTTGTCCCAACTACAGGGCAACTCCTTGGTTATCTGAATCTTCTTAGTCCTAGCTTCCTGGAAAATGCAGATTCACATTTTTCAGTTTCTCTTGGCCGTTTTTACGAAGTTAGCAATCGGCATGCTGTGCCGTTTAGCGTGTAGGATGGCTTCCAGGGTTGCTCTTTCTGCAAAGGAGAAATTCCTGTTCCTCTAGTGTTTGCTTTAGCTGAGCAGAGCTGGCTTAGGCAAAACTTGTCTTTTCTCCAAAATTGTATGGGAAGTTATGTTGCTTCCCAAACCAGAATTCATTTTACCCCAGAGATGGGTGCGTTTCAGAGGGGAAGTTGTCCCTTTTTGTGAATATAGCCTGAAGTGTGCGTGTGTGGGGAATTTTGCTATTTCCATCCTGTTGCTTTTGCTGTTACTGTAACAGTTGGGTGAACTGAAAGAAGTGTGATTTGAGGGTCACCAAACATGAGAGAAAGCTTTTGGTTTGGCATATGAGAGAGTATTTATGGCACGCGCTTATGAAATGCTACCGCTGTCTAATCTTATTAAGGATGTATACCTTTACGCAGAGGGTAAGAATAAAGTTTGATGAAACACAGGGGGTTACAGGTGGATCCAAGTCGTTCATTAAATGCACCCTGCCCATAACTCATCCCTGTGGGAAGAGGGCCATGGCAAAGACTCGCCTGCGCTCTAACATGGGCAGTGGCCGACACTTGACAGTGGTGGCTGCTGAAGAGGGACACGTGGGGTGATGGAGCAGCTGGAGCCTGCCCTTCCCCAGCGCCTGAGCACCATGGGCCCCCTTGGCCACTGCTGAGCCCCCCTGGGGCTGCTTTGGGGTCTCTTCTGCCTCGTCCCGCCGTCTGCCCTTTCTGAGCTGCAAAATCCTGGTAGCTGAGCACGGGTGTAACGCATTTACCTGGGGAACCGCCAGAGTAAATGTGCTTTTATTAGTGAGCTATGGCTGCATGGCAGGGAGAGGGGACAAAAAATGCTGCGTTATTCTTACGTGACTGGCTTTATGTCTATGCATCTTGCATAGGCATCTAACTACTGCAGCATTTACCTACAAGCTATGATTTAGCAGCCTGCTAATGCCAGCTCCTCCCTCATACAGGCACGTGCACTTAGTACTTGGGCCACTGCAGGCATTTTATCATCCGGAGGTCATCACTGCTAAATATTAAGGGCGAATTTTGCACTGAAATACAGAGTTCTGATTGTGCACTTCATTTTGATCTTTCAATGCTTCTGTCGTTAGTGACATTGTCGTTTAATGTGGACATTCATTTAGACATACGTCTGACCTGCCTGGAAAGCATTTTCAATGGCTGCACTCTCAATTCAGGTCTGCTCCCTCTCATACACCGTAAGCAAAAGTTGATAGCATTTGAAATTTAATCAGGTTGGTATTGTGCAATTTATCTCTTATAAAAGTTTCAGTAGCTTTTTTGCGCACTTTTCTCTACTGTTTAAAAGGAATTCTCAAAAGCCTGGAGTTGGTGGAACGTACCTGTCCATGCATCATTGCAGACTGCACTTTTAATTCTTTTAATCTGAGCTTGATCTCTTTTGTGAAACATATCCTCAAACATGGAACTTGTTACACCAGACTTCTATAAAATTCGTAACTAGAAGCCTTGGGTTTGGAGCATTTTCTGTTAACTGTAAGAAGTAGGGAAGGACTAAAGATGGCTTATACGGAAAGATTTTTATAGTACTAGTAAAGGCTGGTCTTCCTTATGAGATAATTCCTAGCTTTGCTGTATTTTTTTCCATTACTGGGACCAAATTTATGGCAGTATATAGGATTGGTTCCTAAACTTTAGTCTTTTGTTCACATCCAAAACTTTGCTTAACGTCATCCTAATCATTAGGACCTCCACGATCTAGTTTTGCTGCACACTGCAGAGTGACAATATTGCCCCGTCAGGCCCCAAATACAAGCAGTGTAAACCACTTTGTAAGGCTCCTTCCCCTCCTTTTTCAGACATTTATTTTAAAATCTGGTCTTGAAAATCAGAACCTGCACACAATCTCCTTATTGCCCCATCCAGAAATTCCCCTCCTGTCTGACCAGTCTGTTTTCCAAAATACTCTTGGTCCTTCCAAAAAGATGGTTTTATTCTTCTAAGTTTCAGATTTAAAATCTGGATGAGTGAGAGATCTCGGATGAGAGATGCATTAGCAGAACTGATTTCTCTTGTTACCAGTTCAAAAGGCTTCAGTATGCAGCACAAATGATTCATAAGTATCCATTGTTCAGAGTTCAGGATAAAGAGTTCAGAATCAAAGCTCTGCTTTAATGTGCGCTCATGCATTTCTTTTTTCAGTAAGAGCATTCTCTTCATATATATAGCAAATGAAATTCAAACTTGTTTAAGCTGCAGTTCTGGTAAATTGCTCTGCCTCTGAAGTTAGCTTAGAATATCATGAGAGTTATAGAAACCGTTACAGATTTTGCTAGTATTGCAAAAACTTAGTGCTTAGTTATAATCAAGCAAGAGATGTTTAATAAATAGAACAGCAAAACAAGTGATCACCTCGTGTTTTTCCCGGGTTTGGACCTCACGTCAGCCCTGCCAGCAGATCCTGAGAGCACAGCCATGCAGGATTTTGGCTGTTGGTGTTTTTTCTTACTGGCCTTTATCACGGGGAGAGACAGCAAAAGCTTCTAATTTATGGGCAGATTTTTGCATGGGAATGCAGGGTGACAGCTAGCGGGCAGTGATTAAGAGGTATTCCAACATCTAGATGTTTGTCCAGATGTTTGTCATCAACCAAACTGTGCCCAACACTGTTTCTTTCAGAGCCTTCTTTATCTTTCTTTTTAGTGTTTCATGGATCCGAGGTACTGTCACTGCCGCAGTACTGTGTTTTCTCCTGGCATCTTGTGCCATGGCTGAGCATACTGAACGGGCTCTCTAAAACCTTTCTTATCAATGGAGTAAAACAAGCCCAATGCAATCATCCTTTCAATTATCTTCTTCATCTCAAGTGTCACCAGATAAGTGCTGGCAGAGTATTCTTTGAATATTTCAGATATTGTTCCTTGCTTTTTGGCTATAAATGTATGCATATGGGATAAAGATAGCTCTTGTTTCACTACTACGCTTGATCTCCTAAAATGTTCTTTTTCCCCCATCTCTTTAGTTTCAATTCTCGCTGGGGTCTGGGTGATGATAAGAATATTGGGCTAACTCTTGTGTGTTGCAACGGGAGTCGTGCCCTGTAGGATCAGACAAAAAGCCGGAAAGCCTGGTTCAGTGGTGTGCAGCCCCTGAAATCAGCTTGACACGGAGGTGTCCTGGCAGTGGGTTACAGGACAGGACTCCCCTGATGGGACTTTGTAGATGACCAGTCTGGAGTAGGTAGCTCAGCCTCTGCTTGCTCAGTTCTGGAGAGGCTTTCTGAGAGTTTAGTGCCATCGGGGGGAGGGGGAAGGAGGTTTTAATTTATTTATCTTGGTTTATTTTTACTTGGTGAATGAAATTTGACTCCATTAAACCACAGACCTTTGTGAACTCTTCAAGTCCAGGAGACACTTGCAGACAGACTGAAGAAACAGGGTTCCCTCTATGCTCTGAAGATGATTAATTCTCTACCTTCTATTCATTTTGAGGTATATAAGGTGTTTCTTTGTGTACACCTATATGCTCTGCAGGTGGTGTTTCAACTCTGAGCTGATGTTGGTTTCTCTGCCTGGGCACATCAGTGCATTTGATTCTGGTGCCACCAGAGAGGGGTCCTTCTTGTCACAGTGGAGAAGGACAGAAGGGAGACTGTAGGCCCTTATATGCTGAATTGTTATTATTTGAGAGTGAAGTGCGTTAAGGGCTGCATGGATGCTCATGGGCTATGTGAACATGGCATTGACCTCTTTGGAGACTGAAGGAGCCGGAAGAGAGATCAACTGCTGATGGGTTCCATCTGCAGGATCAGTAGAAAGCTCATGGTTTCTAGAAAGCTCTATGGGATGGGATGTTAAAGGGATAAGAAACCAGTCTAGGACCTCCATGTCTGTGAACAAGATATCTGTTTGGGAACTGGAAGATCTGGGGTTTTAGCACTTTTCCTGCATGGTCTTGGGTCAGGGCATTTACGTCCCTGAGCTTAAGAAGTTGTATGAAGTTTACAGGATCTTTGTGACAAGAGCAGTTTATGTTACTAAAGCTCAGCACATTCACAACCACAAGTCAGGCTCCCCAAGAGCATGATGTTGGCTTATGAAGAGGGTTTTTGAAGTGATTTTTTTTTTTTTTTTTTTGTTCATTGCCTTTTGGTTTGGAGGCCATCAGATTGATTTGGCAATATTCTTGAGGCTGTCCCTACAATTAGGAGAGCTCAAAACACTTTTAAATTTAAGGAATTAATTGTGATGTAATTATGAAGAGCTTTAGGAAAAACACCAAATATAGTAATATGTGTGAATCCTGAGGACTGGCAAGTAGGAGATTAGTGTGGGAACAAGAGAGGAATGTAGGCTTTGGTTCAAAGAGTTATTTTAAAGGAAAAATATTGAAAATCAAGTGTGATGAAAACAATGATTCTAATGAAGGACAAACCCCATCCATTGTACTCCAGTTGTGCTTTCTTATTAGCCATTATAAAGCTGTGGGGGTACAGCAATGGTGACAACAAACACAGGCAAGTAACAGAACAGATATAACTTCAATCTCTTCATTAAAAAAGTGTTCCATGGTTGCATACAGCTACACAAAATATATTTTCACGCTTACACATTTCAAGCATTTTTGAAAGTCACACAATTATTTTGGTGATTTAAGTTCTAAATTGATGAAAATACAATGGGAAAGAAGGAAGGGCAACCTGGGAGGAGAGGAATCAGGCTTTCCAAGGAAACATTGAAGCATTGCATTGACTGCTGTGAAAATTCATTTCAATTCCACCTCATTTCTTCATTAAGTGTTTTAAAACAGTGCTTTCTTGGGTTAGTTCCTGCAGGACTCTCAGTCTGACTTCAGGGGCAGTGGTTTTAAGGACACGGGCCAATTTGAACTAAGTTATGTTGCTTCACTGCAAGTGCAGTTGCTCCAGACAGATGCTGGTGGGAAAGAGGAGAATTTAGACTACTGAGTTACATCAGCCTTGTATGAAATGATGTGTGAAGTCACTGCATTTATAAGAACGGCAACAGGTGGGTGTTTGTTATTTTACAAATAAGTAAACTTAAACACTGAGTTCTGGGTCATGATTTATGAGTCGTAAGAACTTCCTTTATGAGAAGGATTTTGAATGAGCTCAGTTTCCATTTGGACATCCAAGAAAAATAATAAACTCTGACACTCGGAAGTGACTTGCTAGTGACTACACCAAGTCCTGAGCAGGAACCAAAACAAACCTTAAAACGTCTTCCCGAGACAAAGTCTTGTTGGCTTTGGTTTCAAAATATGTTTTATTTTCATGAAGGAATAGAGTGAAGGGGAGAAATATGAGACGAAATTTAATTGTTACTCTTTTGCCAGATGTCTAAAGTTTTGCAGCAGGCCAGCAAACATAACTTTTAAAAGTTGTCCTCTACTTCATGCCTGTTAGATGTGTTTATCTGGTTTATGGATAGGTCTTGGCATCTAAAAAAACCACTTCAAACTGAAACAGGGGCTGACTATTGGCATTTTGATCTTACCAGCCACTTTTGGTGTAATGTAGATACGACACCAACTAAAGCAAAGAGAAAAGCTCATAATAAAAATGGACCGCCATTCATCATCATTTCCCAAAAGACACTTACATTTGCACAAACGAGAGTAAGCGAAGTAAGGTCAGATATACCTTCTCCCCATTGGCTGCCACGGTGCGTCTGAGTCCCCTGTTACTGTGTCTGTTGTATTGAGGCATTTCCTAATCCCTTAAGCATCTATCTATCTGCATGGTACTGAGCAATTACCATCTCACAGTGGTGGAACTGAAGATCAAAAATACTGTGTAACTTAACTAATGCCTGTGTGAATTCAGGGAACTTCGTCTTGCAGCCCCTATAGAAATCTCCCCCTTCTTCACCACCTTTTTTCCCATAAAACTGTTTGAGTAGTGAATGCACAGCTGAACACTCCTATATTACCTTGCTTGGCAAAACCAATAAATCCCCCAGGTAGCTAATGACAGCGTGTTGGTAACCAGAATTAAAATCTGACATGACAGTCATGCAGGAATACGATCACTTAATGAAATACAGGCACTGCTGCCCAAGATAGCTCTGAAACTGGGAACTTGGATTCTAGTCTCTACTCTGCTGTAGATTTTTTTTTTTTTAACATTAGTTTTTAGGGAAAACCAAAAACTGCACATTGTTCTGCAGTTCTGGTAAATGGTTTGTTAAATGGCCATCCCACCCAGAGATTTTTATGAGGATTCAGGTATTAATAGCTGTGAAAAGTTTGAGATCAGCCTGCTCAGGAAGAGTCCTCACCCAAACTTCTGGAAGGTGTGGTTAGGACCTTGCAGAAGCAGTCTCAGAGGAACTGGTCTCACATAGCGATAGAGCAAGCTGGGAAATGGAAGGATTTATCCAGAGTATGGTGGGTGGGTCTGTTGTTGTTCACAGCCCAATCCTGCAGTCGGCATGTATTCAGTGGAGGACACGGTTTGTCCTGCTGCCTTGCTCCTCCATGTCTTTCCCGCTCTGGAGCCCCTGGCAGCCTCACTGGGGGCTTCTGCCCCTGCTAGCTGAGGGGGGATGGATGCTCGTCTGTCTCTGAGCCAGGGTGTGCTCTCCTGTGGCTCGTCCCTCTGTGACAAACGTAGTGTTACCGTAACAGGTTGATAGGTCTAAAGTGACTGAGCCAAGGATCAGCATCTGAGAAGGTGCTTCACAGAAGTGTGTTTTCCTTGATTGTCTTGTAGAATTGCTATTCTATCTCACTGTATAATCATTATCACCACTAACGAGTATGTTATTCTGTCACCACTATTAATCTAACAAAAGAAACAAATACCTGGCCCGTGCTGTGATGCAGGAGTCAGTAGGTTAACTACTCGCTTCTGTGAATTGTGATAAGCAATCCAGCCGAAATGGCCGGGGCATGGTTGGGCGGCTGCTTTTAGGGACACTCAACACGTGTAGACGTAAAACACACAAGCAGTTCTTCTTGCTGGTTGCGCGATGCAGCTTTTGTGAATGGTCCTTCCTCCCTGTCTTTTGGAAGCAGCACCTTCCTGAGGATAAAACGCAGAGCAAATCAGTTAGGCACAGCAGAAGATGGGGCATTTTTATATTCTGCCTTTTCATTTAGATTTGATTCCTTAGAAAAGCTGCTTAAAGGGTGTTACAACTGCTTTGATACGGACTCTTAATTATGAAAAGGTAGCACCAGTAAATAGTGTTAGGTGAAAAGAGCGCAGAGGGGACAAGCAACAGGAACCTTGACTATCAATACGTCAAAAAGATGAGTCCAAAAAGACACACTTAGTGTTACAAATTTCTTGTGAAGCCCATGGCAAAGCTATTTTAGCGGCTTTCAAGAAAGGGATATATGTCAGTCTTATTGTAGTTCCTTTAGGGAATAGATTTTGTACGCAGAGGGGAGGAGAGACTGAAGTGAGGCATCTGTCATTTTCTTCCAGTGTTTATGATCCCTTAAAATAAAGATGAAAATTAAAGGAATGCGTTTCTCTCATATCAAGAGTTCTTGTGTTCTTCTTTAACTGGCCTCATGCAGAAGATGTTGGCTGGTCTAGCTGGTTGTAATTTTTGTGGTGTGCAGCTCTCGTTGGCTTCCCTTGTACCAAACACAGACGAGCTATTCCTTTGCTGTGGGTGGTATGAAGCAAACAGCTGTGCGTGTGTTGCACTGAATTTAATGCGCATCATGGTAACAGAAGAATCAATCTGAGAGGAGACTTCTTTTGCGATGCTGTTAGCTTTGGATTTATATACTTTATTAGCTACCGGAGCATTTTCATTATTGCGGCTATTGGTTAGCCCTGCTGTAACTCCAGTAAAACCAAGAGACGCCGAGTTGCAACACTTACAATATGCAGTATGCACACACAACCTGGATCAACCTAATTTCAGCATAGCAAACACAAAACAAAAGCTGTATATGACTTCTTAGCCTTTGTGCACATCTGCATTATTATAAATGCTAATATAATTCTGCAATGATAAATAATTAAACAATTATGGTCATGAATCAATAAGTTTAGCACATTTTTTCATCAGCAAATTGTACTGTATAAACAAGAAATATAAATTACCAAGTCTAATTTTCACTGAAAATTGTAAGCATTTTATATCTAATAATTAAAAAAGTATTAGAATTCAATGTAAGATACTTAGAACTTTAAAATTTTCTAGTTTTAACCAAACACCATTAAATTGTCATGTTTTATGTTTCTGAATCTGATTAACATTTTGAGATCTGACTTTTGCAATCATTCTCTTTGTTTTCCTCTGCTAGAACCCCCTTGCTCAACCTCTGGTTTCTCCTAAATACAGTTTATCAGCTTGAATCCAGCTTCAGTTGACCTCATTATGTTGCCTTTAAGAAAATACAACGTTTAAAGAGAAACATTCAAGTACCTTTCTTCTAAGATTTTGAAAGATCTAGCTATTTTTATCATATACGAGGCATTTTGCTGCAGAAGGTGCGACGTGGAGGCAGGGAGAAGAGAAAGCTTTTACAACTATGGTTGCATTTAATTGGGGGTTGTAGGGTTGCCTGTAATCTTTCCCACTCTCATATCTTTAGCATTTGTAAAGAATCTATCACCCCAAAATCCTGGCATCTAGCTACATAATTTAAAAAAAAAACCCTTGCCCTTCTCTAGAAGTAGGGGTAAAAAATTGTGTATTTTCAGAGAAAAAGCTGAGTTTGATATTTTTTTAAAGGTGTGCATGTTTTCTATGCTAAACATCTTGCGTGAACTAAGGATTTGCCACAAAGGAAGAAGCTACTGCAGAATAGCTGTTCCTGACTGCTCGCCATTGGCTTCATCTGCTTCTACTTTGTCTCTTGCACTATCGATGAAAATCCCATTTAGTCTTAGCCAAGGCATGTTAGACCAGGAAATATGGAAAACCAGCAGTTTCAGGGTGGCGTTTGGCATTGTGGCACCAGATCTGAGGGGGACATGTTGGCACCAAGTGCCCATCTCTGTGGTGGCAGGGGCCTCTGGGACCCTCTCCCCATCAGCCAGGGCTCTGGGCACCCTGATTGCTCCCTGACCTTCATGGTGGGCACATCAGCGAGGACTCATCCTCCTGGTATTAACTTCAGGCAGAACTGGTGCGACCAGTTCATTGGAGGTGTTGGAGTTCTGCTGTGTCACTGTGCTGGGAAAGCTTCTCTTTGTGGGAAAACTCGGTAAGCCAATAAACTGGTATTTATCTGACTCCCATGTGTTTGGTGGTGTGAATGAGTCACGACAGTGATCCTTTGTGGTGGCCCCATCTGCAGTTCTTCTACAACTACTCAATCTAAGTGAACCTGCCAGATGACAAATAGGATGTGAAGAAGCTGACACTACTCTTCAAAAAAAAAAAAAGAGAAATCAAGAAGGCAATTTGATACGCTATGGAAGGTGCTGTGACCTGGGAAAGGCAGCTTCACCGGGCATGATGCGGTGTCTCGCAATCTGATATCATTTTACCTGGCTTCATAATGGAAGTTTGCAGTGTTAGTGTGGGGGGGGTGTCCATCCACTGAAGTGTTAAAGTTTATTTGCAGGGTTTTTTTTTTTACAGACTAAAAGCCTCAGGAATCTCCACCAAGCTGGGAGATCAAGGACTTTTCCTCCCAGTTTTAATGCTCGCTGGCAAGCAATTAGTTATTTGTATTACAGAGAAGACTCACAAAGATAGTATGTTGAGAAATGTAAGCAAGTATTTTGCCTTCGGGAGGGAAAAGAAGAAAATATTTTCTTCACCGCCTTTTCTTTATCTCCCTCTTTGTTTACCCTGTCTTCCTCCTTTTGATGACTAAGAGAAAGAAAACTACATATGGAGTCTGAAGATCTTTACTTTGAGTTTCTTCCTTGTGCTGCCGCATCTGCTCCTCTTCCTCGAGCTTTCCCAATGCGCCGTGTTTCCATTTGTGGGTGTAAGTGTCTTTGCCTCTGATGCCAATGTCACTCTTCTTGTGGCAACCAGATTTTGTTTTACTGTATGGCTCTTAGCAACATGTTTCCTGCATTCTGCTCGCTCTGTTGTGGAGTTCACACTTTCAAAGTCTAGAGATATAGATTGCCCTGCTCTCACATACATGATTTTGTAGAAACAGTCAAAGTCAAACCTCAGAACGCATTCCTTTTCCTCGTGCAGAGTTAGGGGTTTTGTGTTTCACTCTGAAGCAGGTCTGCATTGACCATCCATGAATCCGTGCACCCAGTATTCTCAGATTTCAATAAAAAATATCCGTGTTATACAGACATTAACTGATTTTTTTTTTTTTTTTTAGGTGGGTGAAAAAGTGTATATTAATTTTCAAGTTAAAGTACCTGTATTTAAAGGTACCGATGCGATAGAAGCACTAAAATTGAAGTAGTAGGGGAAAACTGTAGAAATTTCTCATTTGCCTCTATGATAAATCAGCGGAACCTGTGGAGAAGTAGTATTGCGATCATACGTTTAGCATATTTATTTATTTTTAAGATATCTACATTTAAAACACTAAGTTTCCACCTATGAAACTGGATTACAGGATGCACAGCAGGTTTAAAAATATTTCAGAGATGTTGCTTTCATGCTCCAAATCCTTGAAAAGCCAAATACAGTCACTTCTGAAACTAAATCTTGGTTTTCACTGTAAAAAAAAAAAAAAAAAAGTTTAATAGCACATATGGCATAATTTCATGTGACATCTGTTTTGTAACAAACAATATTTAGCTCACTTATTTGCTGAATGATACAGTACATGCTGCAAAGAAAAAGTCCAATGAACAGTTTCACATAGTTTGTAATATATCAATATTTATCGTGAAAGAATGCAAAACTTAAACATTTAAGCATGTTATTGATTGTAATATGCAAAACATTGATTACTGCATGCTGCCAATGCAAAGAAAGTCTACTGAATGCCTTATGGGGTATGAAAATTAGGGAGATTTCTGAAAGAGTAACTGATGTCCTCCCACTGGTGACATTTAGGCTTATGCCCCCTCAACCTAATTTGTGTCATCTTATAGGAGACAGCTGTCAATATATTTAGGATGGTTTAGCTCATAACAGCAGAAATGGTGAGAGACTATTGGCTTAATTGCATGGAGTGATTGATTCTAATGGAAACAACATTTAGAAACTCAAAATGCACTTTCTGTTGGCAGATCTAATAGGATATCATAATGAATTGGAGCATCACGCATATACTGTACTTTCTGCAAAGACTACAAAAGGACAGTCATGGGGTTTTATGTTGTTTTTTTTTAATTTGATTTTAACGTTTAAATTATTTGTTTAAATAATAAAACCAAACCATCATAGAGACATAGTCGGACAGAAACCAAAATGACAGAATGATGCTGAAACCACACACTGGTATAGTAATTGTCAAAGGAAGATTGCGTTCAGGTAAATTGGCTGAAGGCACCGAAATAAATGTTAGCAATTGCGGTGCCGTGAAACGGCATGAGGTTTCTGGAGCCGTGCCTGGTGTCGCGATGCAATTTGGAAGGATGCCCTGAAAGCAAACCCTGCTGGGGTGACTCACGCGGCTGCCATGGCCCCCGATGGATGATTTCAGTGTAGCCTCTCCCGTGAACCACAAAGACCTTCTGGAAGCATGTGGGCTGTTGCAGACCACAGCCACTGCTGGGCTGAAGGCAACCGAGCAGGGGCTGAAGGCGGGCCTGGAGCTGGAGCAGAGCAAGGTCTCTGCCTTTCTGCTGCTCCTCCTCACCTCCGTGTGTGGCCAGATCATTTTGGCTAGCCCCCGTGATGGTTTGCGGGTCTAGTGGCGCCTGGATGTATGGGAACAAAAGCCCATCCGGCACTCTCGGAGGAGGTGTGTTGGCACCGTCGGCCGCGCTGGCGTTGCAGAACGTGAACCTGCCTGGACACGAGGGAGGAAAGCCTGTGCCGGCTGGCTTTTCTCTGGGGTGGTGGCAAAAGCTCCCGAGCAGTTGCGCTATGTTAACTCTTTTGTCCTCTGGCAGTTGTGCACAATAACCTCTCGCCTTTATGGACTTGAGCAAACTAAGTGCATCTGTCTCTAGTCTGGGATTTCTCTTTCTCTCTCTCTCTCTCTCTCTTAACGCTTTATAGAAATCTTCTCGGAGACATCGTGCTCTTTCCTGAGTGTCTGTATGGAAAATCAGGGTTATAAAATCTTCTGCTTCACTGAAAATGCTGTGCAGCTTGGCCAGAAGCTGCTGACATCGTTCTGTCTTTTCTTTTTCTACTCCTTTAAGATCTAGAAATGTGTAGGTTCTAGGGAGATTAATATGTGGTTACAGATTAAATGGTTTTTTCCCCCTTTCCCATAATTAGAAAGGTATGAAGAATCGGATGCAAGATTGAACAGTGTAAATCCTCCAAAATTAAAAACATTTCAGAACTGGAATAAATATTAATAAATTGGAGGCATAATGAAATGCCGTAGATATGTAAGGGGAAAAGCAAGCAGGAAAGAAGGGAAGATTTTTATAGACCTTAATTACAGCAGGGTTGTTAGTAAATTTACTGAATTGTAAATGTAAAAGATTCGGATGGCCTGAGTAAAACCACATATTTAAGCCTTCTAAATGAACATTTCTGTTTTTTGAGTAATTTGTACCATCTGTGTCAAAATTCTGAGCCTAAGAAGAAAAAGCAGTGGAACAAATGTTGGTTCCATAAAACAGTCCTAGTTCATTGTTGAAATTGTCACACATTAACATTGCAGGCCATCTGGGTAGACAAAAGACTCTAACCAGATTGCTAAGATGATTTTATTGGTCTGGTATTAATCAGAATGTGGCATAATATTTAAGCAGAAAAAATGATGAGGTGAAGTGGAGTGCCTTTAACTACCCTAACTGTGTGGTAGTTGCACAATAATCTTATTACACCATAGAGCACTGTGTTTCTAAGCAAAGATCCTAATTCTGAAATGTAAATAACAAGCTATGTGATATTTCCAATTTATAGTTTAAAATAAAATATGAAACTTAAAGAAGTAATGACTGTTGGCATATTGCAATGCGGAGATTTAAAGGCCACAGCATGGTTATATTAAATTGCGGTATACCCACAATCATGTTGGAATTAACTTTAATTTCTTTTTGTAACATTGTAAATCAGATTACACTTCATCTCAAAGAATCCAGAACTCGTGATTTACAATTGATTTTCTACATTTTGAATCTCTACACAATGCAGCAGCTTGCCTTCTCTCCGGGATCTAGAGATGACGGTATGTATGTGCATGTATGTGTGGTGTTTGTTCTCAAAAATCTTCATCTGCTTTCTCGCCTTTCACAGGCAACTGGAAGAGACTCTCTTTTTAGTATTCTCCATGATCTTGTCTCTTTCTAGTTTTTTCCCTATGATTCTCAAAAAGCCAGTGAGTGGTTTTGTGCCTCTCTCCCTGCTTTACCACCACTTTGAAAACCTTGTCTGCCCTCCTGTGCCAAATCTGACCTTTTAAATTCCCCAGCAAGTCCTCTGAACATACAGAGACACCTCCAAGCACCACGGAAAACCTTGTCCTGGGAACATTTCACACTTTGTCTAATGTGTTTGCTGTGAAAGTTACCCTGCTGATGTGAGGCTGCTCCCTCCAAAGGTGCCTCAGGACGGATGGGCTCTGCCTTGCCCAGAGGACCGAGAATCTGGCAAGATGGGAAATGGGGACTCCATCATTAGGTCCAAGCGTGGATGTGCCTCATCTCTTTCTGGGGAAGGAGAGGGCAGCTGCGTGGTGGCGATGGTCCCAGTCTGCAGCAGAAGCTGCTGCCCTGGTCCCACTACATTCCCCGGAGCGGGGGTCCCCGCTGCCCCTGCGTGCTGCCCTCCGCGCGCGCAGGGCAAACGCTGCTTTGGATGCAGGGCTTGACTGCCAGTTGGGTTTCGTACAGAGGCCTGAGATTTTCTGATTTGTGAAATATTTCTGATCCTGATTATTGTATAGAGTGCATTCTGTGGAAGCAGCTGTAGCACGCTCCTGTGCCATTTTCCTGGCACAAAATACATGGTTGGATGGTTTCTGCTCTGTAGTTTTCTACTATGAAATTNAAGAACAGTTATTCCCTACAAAACTTGTATTAGAAAGAGACTAATTTTCTGAAGTAATAGTATTGGGTCATTAAACAGGCATGTAATTAAATAGCACAGATGCCAAATTAATTTAGGATTTTTTTTTGCTTTTTGACTTCTGTTTTAAATTATTAATCTGAGACCAAGGTGGACAGGGAGGAAAAGAGACTGTGAAAGAGGGATGAAGAAATTAAAGGTCTAACAGGAAGAAAATCAGGGTGAGGATGATTAGACAGACTGAAACAAAAGGTTGGAATGCAACAGGGTTGGACCAAGAAGTCACCAAGCACGTCCTAGCACTTAGATGGTAAAAAGTGCTCTGGTTTGTGGTGGGGCTGTGAGGTCGGGGAGATCTGTACGTGGTCCGAGGAGTCTGCCTGGGGCCCATGTGGGGCATTTGCTTTGTGCAAAACCTCTCTCCCTTGGGGCAGATCTGGAACCGGGCAAAACCAACCCGGCTCTGCAAGCTCTGGGGATTCAGTTCATTGCCTGGGCAGGAGCAGGCCCTTAGGAGAAGTCCTGTTTAATGTCTTAATATTTTCTGTTTGAATTACATGTTACTCGGGCTTCAGATCGGTTCGGAGATGGGTGGCCCAAAGGCACGTACAATGAACTTGTCTCTTGTTGACCACAATTCTCTGGAAACATCTTGTGGGCCAATGCTTGTTTGTGATGGACCAACAGTGTTTGTCTGGAGACAAGGCGGTCTTAACTGTGGAGACAATATTTCTAAGCGTGAATACCTTGGGTAATCATGTTGCTTGATCTTCTCGTGATACACTGCTTGGCACAAACTTTAAAGGGAATCTTTGCAACTTCATCAGCAGGTTTTTTTTTTTTTACTCAGTTCTCATTAATCTTACCTATGAATGTTTAGAAATGCTAAATACTGATGTTAAAAGATGCCTGAAATATTTGCTATTTGATTAAAGGTTTTTCATGGTTTTGCCTAGTTAATAAAAGATTTATCAGCCATTGCTGTGGAGTTATACAGTATAGTGTAAACTATACCTAATTAAACAAAACATTTGGGATTGTCAGTTAACATCACAGTGCTGGCCTGGTCCTTGACGACAGATAGCAATGGTGAGAAAATGTCGCCACAGCCACGCAAGTGTTGCTCTATCAGCCACATACAAGTGAAATGTGGAATAAAATGCTCTTAACATAGCCAATTAAACATAGGCATAAACAAACCAGTTAAATCAATAATAGTAACTGCTGTATTACAGAGCTGGTGCTTTGCTGTGGCTCGCTTTGCCCATCTGAGGACTGCCAGAACAACAAATGTGAAGCCGGGATGTTTCATGTGTTGATGGCGAGGATAATGCCCCAGAGCAAGGGCTAACGACACCTTCATGGCATGAACACAGCAAAACCATGTTTGGCGTCAAATATTATTTTCTTTCCTAGATAAAAGATGGTTTATTTTCTCTTCTCTTGGACAGTTTGGTTTTTTTTTTTTTCTTCCCCTGTTACATTTGATACGTATTTTAGGTCTCATGGACTTTGTGTCTCTGTAGCTGCCACTGGTCCTTGTGACTGACATGTGAGTCTGGACAAGGCCAGCAAAGAGCATGGGCCATCTGAAAGGGAGATTTCATAGGGCACAACTAGGTTAGCAACAAAATAAACAGAGATAGTCTGCTATTTCACAGCAGAATAGTCAACTGTTTCCAAGCGTTGCACGTGGCCACCACAACTAGCGCATCCATTCCGTCCTTTCTCCTCCCCCCCCCGCCAATTAATGCTAACCTTGGTTTTGGGCATGCATTTCTCCATCCTTGAATTATGAAGACCCTCATCTTCTGCACCTTTACTTTAAATGTTTGTTAATCCATTCTGTGATATTTCAGTATCCTCTCCTTACCAGGTCTTGTGCTTTCTGCTTTAGATCAATATAAATTTGTTTATTTTTCTGTGAAATGTAGAAACTAAACTCTGTATAGTGTTCTTGTCTGGACTATGAAAGAGAGTAACCTTGGAATGAGAAAGTTGGAAGTGTTTTGAGTTTTCCAGGTGTTAAATCTAATTTCTTTTCCTGGTCAACTGGTTTAATTATTTAGTCTTAAAGGATTAAGTGCTACCTATAGTAGATCTCATCCCGATGTCAAAAGATTTCTCTGGATGGCTGGTATCCTAAAGCCCAAAGCCAGCAAAATCATTCCTCTGCAAAAAGTCAGCATTGCTTTATTGAAACCCCCATTTGAACAGTGAGGTGAAGCATCTCTGTTCCATTTATCTCTTAAGACCACCTTCTTAATCACTACTCTATTTATCTCCTAAGACCATCTTCTTAATTGGTGTAGGTTTGACAACAACAAGAGAGCACTAGGTATTTTCAGTCTGAGATCTTTCATATGAACAATGTGACAGGATTTCCTCTTGATTCTTCATCTGAATCCGTTTAAAATACAAAGTGAAATATAATGGTCTCTTGTTTATTTTTTCAGTAGTGATTAGAAGAAGTCATTCTTTAAACAACAAATGGAGAAGGAATTATTTGAAGCATATTGGAGGGCTCTTCAAAAGACTACACATCTCTTTTTGTGGTGTATAAGACACCTGTTAGAAAGGCCACTTTGATAGTATGTTGGATTTTGTCTAAGAAATGCCCTTTAAAAGCAGCTTTGTGGAAAATAACGGGGGGGGGGGGGGGGGGGGAAAAGGCCCTTGTTTC
>VYXH01000108.1:30602-52016 GCA_013397275.1 Burhinus bistriatus | reverse complement strand
GGGGGGGAGGGGAAGAAAGAGCCCTGTTTCCAAAGTCAACTGGGCAGGTGGTTAGCAGTGGCCCATGTTATGGGAATACCTTGAGCAGATGGTCCCACACTGGTTGTAAAGAAACTCGCCCTGTTTTCAATAGCTATTTTACCACCATGGTGGCCCAGTAGACATCTTGATGTTGATATCTGAGCTATCATGTTTCTAGCTAGTGTCAGGTTTGTGTATCCAAGCTGCTTTATTCCTTTGGATAGCAGTGAGGATGAGCTTGAGGCTGACTTCTGTGTTGGGCACTGAGCTTCTGGTAGTGTATTAAAAAAGAATAAATTAACAAATTGTATATAATGAAGTATTTGAGCTCTAAAGACAATCCCAAAGGTAAAAGGCAGGGAGACAAAAAGGCAGCTAAGGGCAGTAAAGTTGCTTTTGTGTGAAACCAGAGGCCAGCACAGCCCGGCTGCCTGGTCTGCTGTGAGGGTGGCTGTATGTCACCAGCCTTGTTGGTAAGATGCTTTCCATGCTTTGTGGTGCTGCAGGTTGTGTGAAGTCCTACGTCAGATGTCTGTGGTGTGCCAAGAGCGTGTTGCAGGTGGACCACGACCTGGACCTGCATCTCTTCTCTTCCTGATCCTTGTTCATTTGGATGTGCAGGATCAGGCTCTACAAATTAGAAAATGAATGAAGAGCTTGATTAGCGCTTTAAATGGGATTCCTGAGACTTTTGTTTGTACCTGAGGCAGTATGTATGCTGAAATTAAACAGCAACCACTTTTGGCATGCTTCCTCTGTTCATATAATCTCTCTAGCAGACTGTGTTTTCTTACTGTAATTTTCTCTTTTATATATATGTATTTATTTATTTATATTCAGTAACACCATGTGTGTGTATGGAGTTCTGGGGAGTAATCATAGGCACGTTCAGCCCAGCAATGCCATGGGTCACCCTGCCCCACCAAGGCATGGAGGGAATTTGGGCTTGCTGCCTGCCCTGCTGCTGTCCCCTTTTGGTTAGTGCTGCTGTGGGTTGGGGCTTTTTTGGGAGCTTACTGACCTACTTATGGGTTATGTGGCCCATCCTGGACGTGAGAGAGGGCCATGGGAAATCATGGTGAGGTCCTCTACTGTCTGCTCCTGGTGTCCAGCCCTAGTGCTCCTGAGGAGCCCATTCACACTACCTGATGGCCCAGCTGCTGTCTCAGGCAATGCTTCTCCTTCCTTCCAAACAAGTCCTCCCCATCTCCTAAAAGGACACTCCTTTAAAGATCATGGGTGACTGACACTTTTAAGCAACAATCTGAACATTTTATAGGAAGTCAGGAAAAAGAATAAAATGGAGGCAAAGAAGAAAGAGAGGACAAAGGGAGAAGCAAAGTGTTTCAGAGACTGATACTGGCTAAGGAGGGGGAAAGCTGCTGGGAAACCCTGGCTGCAGTAAGAGTTGGAAGAAGGGAGAGGTTCTGACTGGAAGAAAACCAGAGGTTAGAGGCAGCCGCTGAGCGCTGTGGTGTGTTTTCCTGGGAGGCTGAAGCCTGCCCGTGGAATGCTTCAGCTCAGAGGGAATGCAAACATTGTCCTGGGCTCTGCCTCTGGGCTGTGTGCTTTGGTCTTTGTAGATCATATTTAACATTGGGCAGTGGCATTGCTGCTGCTTTGTCAGGCTGTCAAGACCACTGGGAAATGCAAGCCAATTCAGCTTTAAGTGTATTCCTCTGTCTTTTTTTTTTTTTTTTCTGTAGACCGTCTAACAGTAAATCCAACTTTTGCATGTGATTATTACTTCATGACAAGGCATGATGAAGTGTTTAAGAATTTCTGTAAGTTTAAAATTATCTTTACATTGGCCCCTGTTAAGATTTCTGACAATTGCCGTTAATCTCTAGTCTGGGGAAAAAGGCTTTTTCCACACCACATGGACTAGACCAGATTTATCTGCTGCCTGTTGTCCTTCATGGGACACGAGGCATGTTCTGTTGAGTGATGGATCGTCTATGGAGGTGTGGTAGCAAGAGCATGTTGGCATATACGCGCAGTTGACAAAGTCTTATGCACCTATGTTTAGTCAATGTACTTGTGGTGTATTTTGCTATTTCCCCTACTGCACTTAGTGTGCCTTTTCACATTCCCATTTCACTGGCTCCATGAATATCGCTAGGCTGGAGATCAGCTTCTTGTGCAATGTCCTCAGTGAAGTCTCCTATTTCTCAACTGCAAATCAGTGCAAATGTGGGCCATTAAAGCCATGATTGACTCCAGACTAAGGCTTTGCTCCAAACAGTTTATGCACTATTGAAGGCTAGGTTTTTTGTTCTTTGATACTTGTGTTTTGTAAGAGCTTCCTGGCAACATCGGTACTGCAAAGTCAACTTTTTATTAATTTATTTCAAATAAAGAAGGTATTTTTGTGGCCAGAGAGTTAAGCTCTGTTTCAGGAAGAAGACCGTATTTTAATATGTGGAAATATTTCCGGGGTGTGGTCTGCTCGCTGATCGCTTCCTTTAAACATCCACAGCTACATGGTTCTAACAGTATGCGATCACGGTGCTGGTACCAATGTGGCCGTTCTTGTGAATGGCAACTTATTTCTCTGATTTTAATCTGCAAGTGAAGCATGGCTCTTGAAATGATCACACAGTCCTGTTTCCATGAGTAATACACAAACGGGTCTGGAGATTAACAGGGCGTTGTGTTCCACACACAGAACATTAAAGTTTGCTTCAGTGGGATCAAAATGTGTGCAGACTTTCAATGAAGTTTGTCAATTTAAAAAAAAAAAATAAAAAATTTCCCTTTCAGAATTGTGGTGTCTAACATTGAAAATCAATTCAGATGGTTATGTCCTGAAGCAGTTGATTTCTAAGCAGAGTAAAACAAAAGTATTTGCAAGTTTTGTATTTTCTTCAGTTGTGTTTGCTTCTTCTTGGATAATTTTATCTATGAAGACTTCTTTACCACTCTGTGTTGTTGACTCAGCTGAGTTAAAATTAAAGCATAAAATGAAATGTTTATTTAATCACGGCGATGTTCTTAAAAACTTGAGAGATTCCTTGTATCACTAAAAAAGTGCCTTCAAAACTTCCCGAACTTCTTAAAATGCATTCCTCAACACTGATAATTAATGAAGATATACTAAATAGTAAAGCCGCATTCAGTCTGTATTTGAATAATTAGAAATTTAGATTAAATTCTCCTAGTGTGTCAAATATGCTTAACTTTATGATTTTAAAAAAAACTCATATAAAATGATCAGATCTTTTGCACAAGAGTATTTCTACCTGATTTAAATTCTGGGAACACAACAGCTTTAACTATAATATTTTTTGTGAGAGGAAGAAAAAACTATTCAGTGTTCAATTCAAGACTTTTATACAGAAAGTATAAAAGAATGTTAATGGGAAGGAAAACTGAATCCAGCAGTGGAATTCATACAGCTTGGTTAATTACACAAATATTAATTCATGCAGGTCCTCTGACCAGATTTCAGTCTCCTACTTGACTCTTTGTAGACTTGCATCCTGTCGCTATAGCAAAGCAATGACTGGAAAACGCCAATGACTTCAGGCTGTTCCCTAATATGATAAGCTTTGCCAGATAAGAATATACTTGACTCTAGATTCTGAACTTAGCTCTTAATATATATAATTCTTCATACTATATGTGAGAACCACTGACCATGGCAACGCAAATGAAGTGTTAAAGAGCTCAGACCTGCCCAGTGATGAATAATGCTGCCCAGATTCAGAAATGGACTTATTTATGTGATTAAAGTTAAGCATATGCTTAATCTCCTTGATCTCTAACATCAATAATGGTTTATCAATTCAGAGCTGCAATTGGTGTTGCACACACAAAGGAGAGATGAGTGGGGTCTCTGTCTTGACTTTGTCCACTGAATTTCCTGTGGGTTGGGAGGTGCAAACACCAAAGGGTTATTGCTTGGAGATGGACTTCTGGGACTTCTAAATTCTTCGCTGTAGTCGGTCTTTCCATTTTTCAAGTTCTGGGTGAAATTTTGGTTACTAACATTTTGAACCAAATATGTTTGCGTGGAAACTGTTTCAAGTGAAAGGATGCAAGCTAGGAATAATCAGGCTGGCAGCACTCTCGGTGACAGGGAATATTAAAATAGAAAAATTACAAATGAAAGATAAAAATTCTAGGGCTGAATGCCTGTGATGTGAGACAAATAACAATCAATAGCATGCATTTGTAGCCTGCTCTAACTGGGGAAATAAATAGGAATATAATGGTGCCCTCTAGACCTGGTGCTTCTGCTAGTGTGCACGTGTCCCTTGCATACTTGGAAATATAAATGCCATGGCACCAATATCTAATAACATCTGAGTGCGTGTTCATTTGAACTGCTTAGATGTGGGGCATAAAACTGACATATGCTCCTGGAAAGCTAATTTTGTCTTCCTGGGGCTATTTTTGAGGCCTTTTTTGGTTTCTAAAGTATTTCTTCTGTAGAATAGCCTTTATCTGTCCTTAAAATGCACTGGAGAGGCAAGAAAACAACTTGTCTAGGATGCTCACCTTTGGTTTTCCATTGCAATTATTCTTTGTTGGCTGAGAATTAGCTCTTTCCAAATGTTTTTTTCAGTAGTGCATTTTAACACCTATGATCACCTTTCATAGCTTTGCTAGAAAAATCTTTATTCCCAAAGCATCTGTGCTGGGGTCCACTAAAAGCACAGACACTTCTAACCATTTTAGATAATGGGCTGAGTAGAAAAAAAAGTCGCTATTCACATAGTAGCTTTCCTCATTGATAGAACTGCAATGGTTTCATTGAACAGAAATCAGCTTTAACGTTTTTGTAGTGTAACCTCAAACATAAGCATTCTTGGTTAGCCTCAAGACTGTTGAGGACACGAGAAAGGAACCATTGTCTATCCACCTTTAATATTAATGGAATTAAATAAGCCTGCTTTTGTTCCATGGTCTTCAGTTAGAATAAAAATAAAATTAGAACCATTATGGTGCATTAATATCTATTTTCAAATATGGCAGGCTGGGGTGGAAAATCCCTAGAAGGCTTTTCCCTTATAAAGGTTTACTTTGGGTGGGAGGAAGGATAAGAAAGCCCTAAGGAAGAAACTACATTGACTTTTGTAATGAGCTGCATTCCGGCTAAATAGATCTCAATATCCTAAAGCCAGTTTCTGGATTGAGGGATAACGCTTGGGTTTGATGACACTGTATTTGAGAATGTGCAGCATCAAGAATACATTTCTTTTCCTCTTAATCACCATTAATAAACTCAGGCAATTGTTGGTGAAGGTAGTTTAGAAGGGAAATAACGTAGGAGGAAATCAGTGCCTCAAAGGTGGCATGAATGTTAGATTTATACGGTGATAAGAGACATTTGGTCAGTCTTGGAAAGCACAAACTAAACAAAATTGCCTGATTCTGAATCTTCTCACAAAGGTAGAGGCAAAGGCAAACCGACCTTTTTAATCCAAGACCTTCACAAAGATTTATAAAACTTTCTGGTCTAGTTTGAGGCTAGTTATCAGGAGATATGCATGGCTTTATTTTCTGGTGATGAAATTACACTTAAATTTCATTTGAATGGAAGAGCTCAAACAAGGCAAGTAGCATGTGAAACTTGGAGGGCTTTTTATTTATCAAGTTAGAAGAAAAAACATGCAGGTACTCTGAGGGAAGTTATAGAGCTACCAGTTTTTATTCCTCGGCTTGCTAGCTGGTGAGTGATAGGCTGAGGAATGCAGCATCATCTATTTCTTTTGTGTTCTTGGTTACCATAGAGCATATGCAACGTACAGCAAAACACAAACACTTCCTGCTTTGTTTTCTTGGCAGTTTTCTGAATTTGGTATTTTGGAATGAAAATGAAATAGTGTGAATCAATGTAGAGCACACAGAACACCTCGTTTCTTGATCCTCTGATGAGCATTTTTAGAAAAAAAACTGCTGAAATATGCATCATAATCAATCTGATGAACAACCAATGGAGAAGGCTTTTAAATATTTAAGAATCTCTGTGTTGTAGAGAATAGCACATTTTTTTTTTAAATGAGACTGCAAGTTCCTATAGACTGTCAGAGAAGTCCTCCATATAAGACTTCTGTGCCAGAAGGCTTAAAATACCTAATCCAGTCTCGTTAAATTGGGATCTGATGTGGCCTCTCTGAAGTATATCGATAATCTTACTGCAGCTCCCAGGGCGCGACCATCGCTTCCTCCTTCCCTCCTCCAGCGGGACTGGCTCCCGGTTGCCCTCGCCGCTCCTGTGCATCTGCCTCAATTTCCTCTGTTATTCTTGTAGCAAATCTTTCCCTAATTACTTGTAACCTCACCCCAGTCACGAATGACACCTTCCTGCGTGTCGCCCTGTGTGCTGAGAGCCGGCACCCACCCACAGAGCTCCCGGGTCCCCAGAGATGCTGGGTTGGGCATCGCTCCGCTCTGTGTGCTCCTGTAAACTCCCCAGTGTCATGGGTTAATCCCATTTTTAAACACAAGGCATAATTAATCTTAAAACACTTTGAGCAACAGTGTAGCTTTGTAAATAACAATTTGTCATTATAGGAAGCGGTTTTTGCAAGGCAAAGGCTCGAATAAGGTAATATTTTTGGGTGATGCTTCAGTGAAGAGATTTTCCGGAGATCTGTGATTTACCTGTTACTAATATTACGCTATTTAACAAGCAGGAAGCAGTAAGGAAGAACAATAATAGTAATCTTAGTTAGAATGGTTTTGATGAAAGTACACTTTAATTCACTAATTATGACAGCTAAAAGGCATTTTTACATTCAGTGTTAAAATCACTCTATCTGTATTTTTACCTCACTCTTCCAGCTGCAGAACTCCTTTTCTAACATGTTTTTAGTCATGTTATGCAAATGCCTGTTTAAATTACTAGGAGTATTTGTTTTCTATTTCTGCCCTGTAAAACATAATTTTAATACAAGTTATTTGCGAAATGCACATTGTAAAAGGAAATAAGGTTTCCGATGGCATTTCTATGATAATTTTACTGCAAATGTTGACCATGTTTTTGTATTTGTCTGTAAAAGGTAATGCAGGCGGTACATAAGGCATATTTCAAAGATCTAATATTGTATGTGACTAAATTAGCGAAGTAGCATTGGCTTCCCTTTGAACAGTTAGTCTAGCACTAATCATACGGAGTGAAATAGATCACCGCCTCGCATACGTTTTGTGGGAGGCAGTCGCTGTGGCACACCGTGCTGAACCGAGCCTCGCCGCAAAGACCGAGCGCCCTTTCCCGGCTCTCCCGCCCCGCCGTGCCCGGCGTGGGGGCTCGGGGTGCCCCCACCCGCCCTGGGAGCCGGGGCGCTCGCCCTCCACGTCAACAAAAGTTACAGGCTGGGCAGCCGAGCCTGCAAAAATATCCACAGCTGGCACCGCAGCGCGGGCGGGCGTGATGTATGTAAATAGAGGGTAGCGAATGCAAGAGCAAGTGGGTCAAGGTGGAGGGTGTGCTGAATGCCTAAAAACTGACCGGGGTGCTCTGCCGGCACGGGGAGAGGGGAAACTTGGGGAGCCTGGCAGGGTCTGAGGGGTTTAGCCCTGGGGAAAGAGCCTGGTAAATTCCCAGCCAGATCTTGGCACTGCCTCGTTAAATGCAAAACTGCAATTAAAATCCCACTTTCTACTTTAGATTGATTTGTTTAATAAACAAAGGTTAGTTGCATTTAAAAAATGTATGGGCGAGTTTGCTGCATGTGGGGAGAATAACGGATATTGCTGGCAAGAGATTGCTCTTAATAAAACATCTCCATTTCAATGGCACGCTGTATTTTTACTTGGCTTGATCCTCAGCCTCTGAATCCAAATGGAAATTTTTGAAACAAAAAGAGGTTTCTGGAGGTGGGATCCTGTTGTTTGTGTCTCTGTCGCACTTTTCAATCAAATGATTCGTACTAGACTGAAGTTTGACAAAGCCGCCGTAGTGTCAGGAAGAAAAAGCTTCCTCATAAAATCAAAAACATATAGCAGATGCATGTTTTATTGAACATTACTAAAAATAGCGCTTTAAACCCTTACTCTGCCTGTAATGCTCTTTAAGTATCTTTTGAACACTGCCTTCATTATTAAGTCTCTGAGCTTCGGAAATAATTTTCTGATTCTTTCTCTTCCACAGATCTTATTTTTCAGAACAGTTGACGTTTGTTTCCTATTTTGCATGCATGTATGGTGAGTGAGTTGTCAGTCAGCTGATGACTGTTCAGTCGTGTCGGACAAGATCCTAAGACTATGTCCTTAAGCAAATTCCAGACACAGTATCATGAATACATTTTGGGATAATTTAAGGATCTCAATAGAAACTAAGATGACGTATTTTGCTTTCTGGTGACTCAAGGATCAAAGTCAGGGAGAGGGGAGGAGGGTGCTCCCTCTACCTGTCATCCCCATGCTGCCCAGCGGGATGCAAACTGCGCGCCCCTTCCAACTCCTCCTTGGGTTTTGCCCACTAGCAAAGGAGGGCGAAAAAGAAGACGCAGTAAGACCGCTGGGTTCACAAACGCAGGGGAGTCAAGAGATGCTAAGAAAGTGAGGACCGGCAGGTGATATAAACCAGTTAGGAGAAAACAGAGCCCCAACATTTTATTGGGTAAAACAGACAATTAAGTAAATACTTCTGTATAATCAAATATGTTATTGGCCTTGCATGATGTAATAAACAGCGCTTGCCGAAACATGACATGCAAAGCCACAGCTTTATGGTGTTGTGGCTTGAGATACAGCTAAAAATGGCAGATAATTGCGTTTAAAGGATTCAGCTCAAATATTGCATTTCTTCCCCTTCTGAAACCTTCCTGTTACTGAAAAAGACACCAAGCACACATTGTTCTTTTCCTTTTGTTAAATCCATTTTAATGTCACCAGTGACACAAGTCTCATTTCTCTTGTTGAATTCCCCACCAGACTGATGGGTGAGAGCTTTCAGCACCCATTTCTGGCATTTCCTTTCAGCCGTGCAGTTTACTTTACAAGTATGTTTTGCTTGTTTTACTTCTTGCCTTGCAATACCAATAAACCTTGACACTACTTAAAAAATGCAGCTACCTACCTATACATGCAAAAGTAAAGGGGACTGTATATAAAAATTGCTTATTTTTGGTAGTCTGCGAGGGAAAAAAAGCTTTCAACAGCCCTTCTTGTTTGAGAAAGAAAAAGGGTCAAACAGAAAACAGTTATCTTGTCAAAAGCTGCCTAAAGCGGGAGTTGTGAAGCTTTATGAACATGGGGAGGGCCGTTCTGGCTTAGCTTGTAGATCTGCAGCTGTTTAGCCTGGGAAGACTTTTGAGTGTGCTGCTTCTGCTCCCCTTGCAACTTGGGCTGAGTCTTACGACTACGGCAATTAATTTATACCCATCTGATACATTGCCTTCTAGCTTTCACAGTTTCACAACAAAGTGTCCTTGGACAATATGAAGGTAGTTGTCCTCGTTCAGGGCTGTGTACGTTATCTTAGCTGTTATCTTAGATATGCAAATGAAAAAAACATATCTAGCAAGACATATTAGCCGGAAAATATTTTATTTTGGAGCTAGAGGGCTGAAAATAAATGACACACATCTTTTAAAGAATCTTGCAAAAAACTGAGTCTTGAGTTGAAGTGAGTTTTGAGCCACTCCATCCTTGCAAGGAATTTTGGTTAGAAGTGTGTAAACATAGGAGTCTGCTCTAGAAGTGCATGAAACTCCATAGTGCCACAGCCTCTGTGCTGCAGGACAGGGGGAAATGCAAATAAATCTGGATTTGTCATCTTTCTCAGCATCTCACAGACTGGTCTGGTTGAATGGAGCCCAAAGTCCTCGACTCTCCTAAAAGCGGATGATATATTAAGACAAGAGTGTATTACGCAGTAGGACATTAACAATGAATCTGAAAAGGTATTGTGAATGTTAAAATCGCACTGACTAAAATATACTGAGGTTAAAATACAGGGTAACTTTACAAATCACTATTAATTTCTTTGGCTTTCATTGCAATAACATTGATTTAATTCATTAGATTCCTTTCTAAATCTATATTTCAGTTTTAGAGTTGTCAGTTTCTGTTAATGACAATTTTGCCCATCTGTTCTAACATGAAAATGAGGCTTCATGCAGTAGACATGATAGATCTCTAATAGTTGAAGAAGTAAGAATCTTAAAGGTATTTCATTTGGATTAGATCCTCTCTGATGCAATTCACCCTTGAAATTAAGCCTAGTACTAAAAACTTTTAACTGTATAATCAAAAAAACAAAAATGTCATATCTTGTCATTTAGGCCACTGTCTATTTCATAATTTACAGAAAAAATTTCAAAACATTCCCACTCATTCTCTTTCTAATGACAGAGCCATAATTTTGGGTGTCAGCATATCAGAATTCCACTGGATGTGATTAGAATAAGAATTAGTTTCTTTAATTTGGCCATTGAAACGGTAGTATAACTACAGTAAGTCATTTTGCTAAGCCAGCCTTTGCTGCCCAGCCAGGTTACAACTTCTGTTTCAATCCGGGTTTAAAACTCCCGTTCCTCGCCCAGGTCAATCTTCTGAAGGGGTAATTTTTCAAAGCAGTGTGTGAGACTTAAGCACACAAATCCAGTTAGCAAATAACAAGATTATGTTCTGTGCACTGCTTAAAAAATTTACCCCTAATATCCTAGAGATAGGAGCGCAGTTATTGCACATGCTGCATACGAGGTATAATTTAAATTGTTTTTAGTAAGCAATTCCCTGCATTCGTGTAATGCAGTATTATTCTGGGGAAAAAATGCTCGGCTAATTATTCAGTCTAGAAAAATAAACACAGCCATTAAAGGCTAAACTACATATTAATGCCTGACCTTTGTAACCATAGTGTTTTGTTTGCAAATCTTCTAGAAAATTTTGTATCCATTAAATACATACGGGATTGGATTTTATCCTTGTCACTGGAAAGTTACCAAACGCCCGCTGACTCAAACTCAGAACACTTACTGTTGCTTTGTAACAAAGGAGGTGGTTCCTACAGTGTGCTTCGTTACTGCTTTTGTCTTAGACCTCTCTTGCATTTCAGAATACAGCTAGGAAAATCAGACTAAAGAAGCTCCTACAGGACAAGAATTCTAATTTCTAAATACAAACTACTGAAAATTTAGCTTTTCAAGGGTAATACTTCTAACAAATTAAAAATCAACAAAAATATTATGCTTCTATGTTACCTGTTCAAGTGTATAGAATGTACAAAAACTTTAATCAAATACTCAGGTTTGCTCAGTTTTAAATTGTGTTAGTTTAATAGTTTCTATTCTGCTGTTTATATTAATGACATATTCCCATCTAAATATATTGCAGTGCTGAAAAGCCATCAAAACATTTCTAAGGTTGAATGAGTGCAGTTGCATTCATGATTTTTTAATAAAATGATCTCTTTCTATTGAACTGCCTCTTTTTTTTAGCAGAGATTGAGATTGTATAATATATATATACATAGTTATAGGAGCATTATAAATACAAACTGCAGCTTCATTTACTGTCTGAATGTTTGATTTCAGTTCATAGCTACACAGTGGGCTGAGAAATGTGAGTTACTGTACATAAAATATGAGGGCAAAAGAAAGAAGGATAAAAAATGAGAAATGCGATTGATTTTTTTTTTTTGCATATTGATTAAAAGTCTTATTATTTGAAGAAGCAACTGATAATTTGCTAATAGTGATTTTCCAAGAACTGGTGTTTCTAAAAATGATTTTCATCTATTCTCCTTTTCTTCTTTCACAGTCCAGTTTACATTCTCTACTTTTTACTTCCAGCCTCTTTTGTAAGCATATGATATTTGTAGTATAAGTAAAAAAGCAGTTTGATATTGGCTAAATTTGGGCATAGTCCGTGTTATGAATACGAACATCTGCAATGGAATTAAAAGCGGCATTCACCAAAATCCAAGTGCGAAGTATCCCAGTTAAGCATACGATTCTGAATGCATAATTTAGTTGCCATATTTTGTTTCTTTCCTCTGTGTGGAATGTTTATGAAATTCTCAGATTTATTAGGTATTTAGAATTTTCCTTTAATTTCTTACTGCTTTTTCCCCCCTGTGCTTTCTGTGCCAGTAGTTAATCTGCGCGTGGACTGGTCCCACGTCATTTTATTTTGTTTCTATTCACGTTGGATGACTGGCCAGCCTGTCAGGGATTTCAAATATTCAAACCAGCTGAAATTCAAGAACCTGCTAGAGTTGTTTGAGTTTTTAAAATGCTTTTTCCTATTAGTAAGTTGAGCCATTCAAATACCGGGGCACCAAATAGTCCTAAATTGTACTTATCTTTAAAACCTAATGCCCATGAACCTCCCCAAACACCCATACACATTCTCTCTCATTCCCACTCCTTTTTCTTATTTTTATGTTAATTGCTGTGGGAGAATTTGGAAATTCTCTGGTTAATTCTCTGATTGCATCTATTTCAGCTGGTAGTTGTTCAGGGAAAGCAAGCATGAGAAAACAGATCAGATGAGATCCCTCTTCTGAGTTGGTGACAGTCCAAAATTTCTGCATAACCCAGCCAGACAAAACCCAAACCCAAATATTCTGCTGATGACTGAGCTGGGAAGTGTAAGGTGAGCACGTGCTGTGGAAAGCAAGGGTTGATGCAACCATGTGTCTGTGCCCTTGCCGATCTTCCCTAGAAGCTTTTAGTTCAAGAAGCCAATTCCAACTGAATTCAGCAGGGGAGGGCTGGGTCAAAAATAAAGTAGTCAATGTCCTTGAAAAAAAATAAGTCACTGGGTGGAGAAGAGAGATCCTGGAAGTGCTGCTGCTGGAGCTCGCTGCTGACCAGGAAACACCAAACCACAGGGGACCAGAGTCCCGTTCTGGCAATAGCTTGGTTTTCTATTTCTCAGAATCTCTGAATTCTTCCCGTGCACATAGAGTGAGCCATTTCTTCACTTAATATACTAGTATTCTCCCCATTTCGCAGCTACAGCCACCTGCTGCTGTTTCGAGCAGAAGATAGCTTGTATTTTGCAGGGCCGCCTGGCCCAGCAACACACACGTGCTGTCCAGTGGCTGGAGTGAAACATCAGAGGAGCAGAGATGCTGCCAAAGCTCTCGCTCAGTGTGATGTCAGTCATTTGGTTCATGATGAGTTCATTTAAGAAATAAGCTACTGAGAAAAGTCTTTCGGTCTGGGAACCAGAAAGGATTTGCTGTTTACTCAGACTGAGGGCCCGAGTGTGAATATAAATTTTTAAATTTCAGCGCAGTATATTGCATGACTAGTTCATCAACTTAAAAGTGGTATCACTAGGTTGCCTTAGTTTTACACGCGAAACCCTCATACTCACAGAAAAGCTGTTCTCACAAAACAGGTAATTTAAGATAATCATGCATACAATTTGAAGGTAAAGTTTGTATTTGGTTTCGTAGCAAATGTGATCTGTTTAGAAACATATTGAATTGAGAAAGATGAAGTATGGTGTGAATTATTTTATTTCATCACAGAATGCTGGCTTTGTCCCGTTGCAGGTAAGAGCGTACCCAGGTTGTCTAACTTGCAGGCATCTGACTTGCTTCCCTGCCCAGAATAGAAGCACCACCTAAAGGCAGGTGATCTTCCTCCATCAGCTATTTATGTAGACTAAACTTAGATGCTCTGACTGACCTTCTGCTGGGTGAGCTGCATACCAACACGGAGGGAAGAATGGGGTTTATCAGGTAAATAAAATGGAAATAAGTAGCAAAGTTCCCATACATCACTGACTCTGTTTCACTCTTAATATTTAATTAAAAACATGATATCTAGAATGTCATAGGAGCTGAGTGATAGTTGCTAATACTCGTCGTGTTTAAGGTTTAGGAAAGCTTTCAAAGGTCTACTCACAAGTCAGTACAGAGGTGCCAACAGGAGGGCTTTATGCTATAGCGTGGATTGAATATGGTAATCTGATCTGTGCTTCTAATAGTGCTGGTAAACAGACTGTTCTAATCAGATGCAAATGCTAATATATATAAAATCTTTACCCATTTAAAAATAATAAAATATTTTGCTCCAATTAATTCTGATTGTGCTAGTAGAACATACAATCAACAATGTTATGCAAATCGTTATTTTTGCAGTTGAAATCAATAACTTATTTTCTTTTGTAATACACAAAAAATAAAAAAAGAGGTTATTATTAATTGCTTATAAAACTAAATCTTTCTGTGGGAAGCCTGCAGGTATTAATCTCATTATCAAGACTTTCCTTCAAAGTCTGTATGGCCATTATTGTTCATGATTCGACCACTCAAGAAATCTTGCCATAGACTCCTATTTTGAAAGTATTTATTGGAAGCTGAATGAAATTAGTTCTTTATGAGCTAAGTAATTGTAAAGTTACATTATCCTGTGGAAAGAGATAACTGATAAAATCTGACAATTTCAATTTTAAAACGGCTGTGCCTTGCTACACTGAAGTCATGATAACCCTCATATTTATAAATCTATAACTTACCGGCTACACATACATAGTCATGAAGTATCAGTTATGCTTACTGATAAAATTACTTTAAATATTGATTATAAAATAACCTGTGTTAACAAAAAGTATATTGCTTGCTCATGCATATGGTATTGTTTGCTTCATTTGAATTCCTGTATCTCTAATTCCTTTCTCATTTTTGTTTTATTCTCTTGAACAACCATTGTTCAACTCGGTCTGATCAGTAAATGGAAGAAGCTTTGCTAATTCAGCTTTAATGACACCCCCGCATCCGGTGAAATTCTTGGCTGCTGAGGAGCAACGAGGGTACTTTGGTAAGACTTGGTACATCTAGCCTATATGTCTTACAGAAAATTTTCAATCTCTTCTTTCAAGTGATGAGAAGAAATGGATAACAGCACCGAATATAGAGATAGTCCAAGCTAGTAATACAAGCAACTAATGCTGCTCACTAGTCTCCTCCACACAGGTCTACCGGTCATACCCTACCCTTGGAGGACTTGCATGTAGTAAGGACTTCTTGTGGTCATAGTTTCTCACAGTCTTCGATTGGAAATGCTGTCTTTGTCACTGGCTGTGTGGCCTTGTCCTGGACATGTACTTTCAGCACCCAAGGGGGACATCTCCATGGTGTCCCCACCGTCTCTTTGAAGAGGCACCATTCCCTTGTAGCCCCCCTTCCCTTAAATCTGCAGAAACTAATGGGAGGCATGTAGTATCCCCAAAAAGGGCTGGTAGGTCTCCAGCAGTGAGGCTTGACCCACACTGGGGTAGTTATTGAGCTTCTTTACCCTCGCACATGGTTCTAGATAGACAGTGCTGATCTTGTGCCTATGTGGTTGCCTTCGAAGTCCTGCCTGCGGCTGACAAAGCAGGCTTGAATTTCGTCTCCAGAACGATGAGCTGGTTTCTGCTTTATTCACAGTCAACTTGTGTACAAACCCATGATTCTTCCGTCGTTTTCTTCCGTGTTCTTTTCAGCAAGGGAAATTCAACAGATCTAGAGTATACTCGTCATAACTTCCATTCACAATAGGATTATCTAATTTCCAGGATGCATCCTGTGGTAAAGACTACTGCTTTAAACAGAAAAAAAACAACCACCAAGTCCTCAGCACAACTACGGCACTGTGCAAAGCAATTATCTATGTTCTGAAAGTATACATTTTTAAAAGATCCATTCCTTTCCAGAAGTTTGCCACGTATCGCAGCAGACTGTCCAAAGTGACATAAACCATCCGGCAGATCAGAAGCAGCAATTCCATTAAAATATTGTGTCTGTTTTCCTGCATGTATGCGCAGGACAGCTGGGCCTGTTTTGGTTTTTATAGAAAAACATAGCATCCCGAAGTCATAACTCCTTGTTGTGCATGGGGATTCGCTCACATAATTTTTCGGGGATGCAGATATTAACATGCGTTACCACGGCAAGTTGGCCTTATGGGCTCCTTCTGCCTCAGTTGCAGCTGTAGGAAGACATTGCCTGGCTGGGTCAGGCCTGGCCACCTTGTCCGTGGGACTGGCGAGAAACGTCCCGGTTTCACTGTCCGTTCCAAAAATATAATAAAATAAATACAGAAATCTGCTCAGTTGATAGAGTCTTTTCCCAATTAGCTATGCTGGGGTGTGGTTAACACAAACTAATCATACTCTGGAGTGCTAAAATGTACATGGTGCAGCAGAGTGCCTCGCATCTCCTGGGGTGTGATTATTTAATGATAATGATGCCCCCTGCAGAGGCACCTTATTGCTCTTTTGCAAAAACAATCTTTATTGAGGGGAATTAATTGCATTGTTGTTGATAGCAAGAAATAAGTTAATATTTTGAAATGATCTTTCTGGTTTGCACAGCTTAAAGGGATGTTCGCACAATTATGTCAAATAAATGACCTGCTTTGAAAGTTTCTCCATATATTAGGTCTGGATTCCAAAGCCACTCTGGATGTATGTTTTCTCTGAAGATTTGGTTTCACTGGGAGTCTTGAAATGCTAAGAAGAGTTAATCTCTCTGTTCCATGGATACCTTGTATTGCTGCCTAAAAATTGATCTCTTCAGGGTCACTGACTGTTTTCTAGTTAGAGGCAAATTTGCAGTTATACTGGATTCCCACCGCATATTTACTCTATGCAAAGTATCTGAGAGCAACTTTTATGGTCGGGTTTTTAATTAGTGCGATGTATAAAAGCAGCAAAGTTAATAAGGATGAAATTTGCTGGTGTGCTGACTTCTATGGAAGGCAATTGTCTTAGAGTCATGGTCATAGCCTAGTCTTAAATATCCATCCATATTATTGCACCAATGCTACATAGATTTTGGAAGATGCAGCGCACAGTTCCCAACTGAAAAAGATACAAGCAGCAACATATACTTTACGAACTCCTATCTATCCACTAATTTAGCTCCAGAATAATCACTAATTTACTTATCTCAGTGCTAATGTTTGCTACAGTAGTTTGGGTTTTGTTTCTCACTTTATGGGAGTCTTTGCATCATTTTTATCACCTGCTTGCTTTTTTATACTAATGGTTCAATACATCAGCATTACAGTAATAATCTAGGTATATATTCATTGTAAAATGATGATTTACTGCAGCAGGACGGATGTATTTACCGTGTATGCAATGTTGCAACAAATGAAAATATCAGAAATATGTGGCCCTGTGTCAGCATATGTGTAGGCATACCTGAATGTGTAAACATGAATAAAGCAAAGGAACTTGGTGAAGTCACCTGCAGCGGTACTCGCTCTGTGCGTGGGACTGTGGAGGAGGATGCAGAAACCCTCCGTGGGCTGCAGCAGGCGAGGAGGAGCTCGCAGGCTCCATCACTGCCTCTGCAGCTGGTCCTGGCGGAGCCGATCCCTTGTGTCTGCTCCTAGTGACCCCAGCATGATGTGCATATTTGGGTAATGAGGGGGTTTTATTGCTTTCAGGGGGTTTTGCATGCTCCTCCTTCTTGCTGGAGATATGTGATCTCTGCTGCCACTCTGGATGAGTGTCCCATTCCTGCCCCTCGGAGAGGGCAAATGGTGTGTTCTGAAATACTGTGTTGTAAGGAGGAATCATCACCCTGCCTTTGGGACTCTGTGGATCATAGGATCATAGGATAATGCAGGTTGGAAGGCGAATCAATCTCTTCCCACGTGTGTGTGTGTGTGGTTTTTCTCTTCAAGAACTGCTCTAGTAACTTCAGGAAACTTTCATTTCATTGGTCTCTTCCAAGGAACTGCTAGGTACAAATATTCCATCATCTGTGTGTCTAAAGCCCAGACCTACCTGGGTTGCTTCTGATAAATGATTCTAAAATCAAATCTGTTGATGTTTTTTAGCAAAATGGAAAATCCAGGTGAGCTGCTCATCAAAGATACTGATCTATTTGTACCCAGTCTAGCAGGCTTTGTGGCGGAAGCTGGTCCTCTGTTAGAGGTACTAAGGTAGTGGGTCTTTGCAGTGAAATAATTTCATCAAAGTTGTCAATTGAGAGAGAGGCACAACAAAGTCCTATCTCAGTGCTCAGCAGCCTCCTCTGGGGTGGGCTGCAACAAACACATTTGGTCTCCCTTGTTGCTATTGCTCTTGAATTTGGTCATGGTACTATTTGTTTATACACTTAGACCACGTAATCACTTCAGCAGTATTGAGTGATCATGACAATCAGGTGCCCAGCTTCTACTGTGGATATCTATGTGTTCTTTAAAGTCACACCTTCTGTTTACATCACCAAAGTTTTTTTTGGGGGGTAAATAGCCCTAGAAAGATGCATGTACTACTTTGATTTAACTCTGAGACCTGTGATACGTGCATGGTGGTAGTTTTCATACAGAAAATAACACGTTTCCTGAATGACCACCAAAGTTATTTAGTTTCTGTTTTCTAGTTGCCCATTAGGTTTCTCTAAGCCAGAGCGATCAGTGGTCAGTACAGCGTAGAACTGGAGAAGAATGGTACACACAGTTATCAACTGTTTTCTGCTGTTACAGTCACAGGGACAGGGGAGAATTGTGTGTCCAGGACAAGAAAAGGTTTATGGGGAAAAGGGATTAGTTCCCAAAACAGTACAGTGTCTGGCAAATTCTGTAATGGCAGAAGCTGGCATCATGAGAGAGGGGGATGATGGAAGAAGAAACCTTGATATATCTGGTTATATGAACACTGTGCAGCCTCACTTCAATAACTTTTCAGGCCACATGTATGATGCTTTTCCACCATTTTGGTACCTGGATAGTGTCCATTTGAAGAAAAGTTTGGCTGATGACTGCATTCAGACTTTTCAGTTTTTTATTTCTCTTGATTTTGTTCATATAGAAATTATTTCCATGTACACAATCCTAGTTATAGTTAAGTAGGATTGGCTCAGCAATGTATGAGCAGCCTGCCTTTCATCTGTATAAAGCCAAGATCTTGGATCAGCTTCTACATTAAATATAAAATATTAGATCTGGATAAACTAATTTATGTTGTGTAAAGACTGGTTGCTTCCTCTTCAGAGAGTGAATGGATATTCTGATTTTTTCCATCTTTCCAGCTGGAAAAACAGCTGAACATGGAGTTGCTTGAATGCAGCTTTCTTATTTGCACAGGAAAAGGATGGACAATTGCATCATGCATTTAAATTATTTCAGTCCCTACAAAAAGAGATGCATATTAGCTGAGTCGGTAATAATACTATTTAAAAAAAAAAAAATTACCTTTTTTCAGACCCGTATGACAAGGTCAGTCATTCTCTAGAGCTTTGTTTTAGCAGCTTTGATAGGTAGAGAATTAAAAAATTGAAACTTTCAGGGATGCTAGGGGTGTTGACAGAAATTCAAGGAAAAGCATGTGCCAGAGAGCAATGGAAATTGGGAAAAGCAGTACAGGTGCTGGAAGAGATGGGGTAGATAACAAATGAAGCTGAGAGAAAAGACATTTCACAGTCTTGCAAGAAAGCAAGGGAAGGCATGAAGGGACTGGCAGTGGGAGCTGGTCCCTTCAGCATCCCTGACCTGCCTGGTTTGGGAAGACGGCAGCGCTATATGTATGTGAGCAGAAAACACGAAAAGAAATAATGTAATATGGAGAATCAGCTCAGTCCTTGAAAAGCAAAGAAAGCAGTGTGCAACCTGAAGGTGAAGAATTGGCTCTGCATCCACCCAGGTTATCTCTCGTTGGGTGTTGCAGCCCGGTACCGGGTAGATCTGTGGGAAGGAACAGTACACCCACATCCCGACTACCCGAGTATCAGGATCACAGCCCTATGGATCTGTTTCAGTAACAAATTGCTACTCTGAGCAGTCTCATGAAAGATGGTGCTTAGAGGAACTATCTGTAGATAGTCTCTTGGAAAACATCTATGTTTGACCCAATTTATGTCACTGAATGAATGAGAAGTTGCCAACGATGGTGCTGTGGGTTGCACACTGTTTGGGAGAGTTGCAGTTTGGTTTTGTTTGGTTTTTGTTTGGTTTGGGTTTTGTAAACTGTAGAAATCAGTGAGAGAAAAGCTTTTTTAAAAATAGTTAGAGCAAGTATTAAGAAAAAAATTAAATGAACTTACTAAAGGAAATTCTCTTTAGAAGATGCCTTTGTTGGGAAATGTGTGCCTTTTCTTGATTGTCAGCCTCCACTATTTTTCCTCTTGCCTTTATCTCAGATAACAAGCAGAGCTGATCAGCAATTTCCCCATGAAATAGGAATAATAAAGCTATCTCCACCTGATTTATTGGCCGTGTAGATGGATACTGGATCTATCTGGAACTCCTCCTCTCTGCAGATGGTGGTAGTGGACCAGCGCCTGAGGGATAGGGTGTGAAAACCCAAGACCTTCAAAGGTAGGAAGGGCCATCCTGGGGAAAACAGAAATCTCTTAAAAGCTGTGTTGTATACATGTGGGTTTGTTTAATGTGTGGAATAATGCAGTTAATCTCCTTACAAAGTCACTGCTTAGAGAGCAATATGAAAGGAAATCCTGATAAAAGGCACCAGTGTAAATTTGACATTGCATGTAGCAGTCAGCTTTACGTGTTGTAATTGGAGGGGACAGAATAGTTGTTTATTCAGAGGGGAGAATGACGCTATAAATTTCAGGTATGAGATTAAAAAATAACTAGACTTCATTTTAAAATCTCCTTCCCCTTTATTCCTCTTCGTTTCAGCCACAGTCAGTCCTTGTTCGAGCTCTTTGCGAAGGAGAGGGAATGACTGATCCGGCTCCGTGTGAGTGAGCGGGAAGCACATGCAAATGGGGGAGGCAAGCGCCTCTGGACTCCAGATGTGATGCTCTGCAAGGCTCGTGTTGCCCCGTCTCCAGCAGCGATTCCTCTGCAGGTCTCATTAACCTTGTGAAATTGGGCAGGAAAAGGCCAAGAGCATGGTCCTTCCAGAGTCCTTCCACCTGCTCCAGGCTTTGGAAAGGGAGCTTGCCTGCACGGGTGAGGCTGTGGGCTGGGGCTCGGTGTGTGCAACCTGCCGGGGACGCTGCCGTGACTTGCCGTGGGTACTGGCGCGTGTTTGCCATGGAGGAGCCGTGCTCTTGGCTGCAGAGCTGGGGTGCCCTGCAGAATAGGGAAAACGTCTTCCAATTAAGAGAGGACTCTGTATATGTAATAAACGTGTGATTTTCTGATGGCTACGTACAGCAGAAATGCTGCAGAATAGGCTGTGTGTCTTGTCAGAGCACTTAAGTTAAATAGGGGCACTTTGCGTCATTGTTTTGATCTTCAAAATAAGAGAAAATTGAATGCAAAGAGCTGTAAGGAACTTTCAAAGGCACATGAGCAATTAGGAGCATAAGTCCTTTTGGCTGAATAATCACTTCTGAATATTTTTCTTTTCCTGTATCCTTAACTCCCCTCAAAGTACTGACGGCAAAATAGGTCTGAGAAAACTTGGCTTCCTCAGGTTTGTTTGTCCTGTTGGTGAATCTCTGGATATTTCAAGCCATTTTAGATTTCCTCCTATCTGATGGCTACTTTTACTGGGCTGGTAAAATAA
>VYXH01000108.1:602-25602 GCA_013397275.1 Burhinus bistriatus | reverse complement strand
ACTGTGTAATGTGCTGTCTGTCCCTGTGTCCCCCAGCTTTCTCTGCAATATTCTGCTGTAAGTCAAAGCCGTAGCCAGTTAGATTTCACTGTCTTAATCTAACATTTGCAAATGGTGCCAGCCAAAAAGCCATTTGCGTGGGCAAGTTTGCCAAGATTTATTTAGGAGTTTTTATGAAGAACTAGCACAGTACCAAAAATGTAGTTTTCTCTCCTTTTAAGTCCCAACCTCCTTTGAAACATCTCCTGCTGCCTTTCTGTTATCATTTAATTTCCACATGCACAAATACAGGATTCATTCCCAGTTCTCTTGACTATAACATATCAACCCTCTCGCTAACATCCTTAACCTCTGCCCCTAGAAAACTAATCATCTCTCTTGTTAGCTCAGTCCCTTTTAGAGATGGCAGTGCACAAAGCACACCAACACTTCTCTACCGTAAGTAGAGAAGTGATGCTTCTCTCTACTTGGTTTGTTCCACAGCTTCCACACTGATTTGTGTTGTACAATTCAATCTTCTGAATCACCCTTAATGACATCTATTATCTAAAATCCATTGGGCACCACTACTTCACTTCATCCCTTAATTACATCACCTCTCTCTTTTCATACCTGCTCTTATACTTACCCAGTCACTGCCCTTGATGTCATCCTATTTCTCCTGTGCTAAGCTTCCAAAGTACTCATCCGGCAATGCATGCAGCTGGCTCTGTCCTCCCGCCGAACCGCTGAGAGTGCTCGTAAGGAGTGTTTTCTTGCCTCCTTTCCTCAAACAAAAGCAATCGTTAGATTATAACAGAGTAGAGGAAGGCGTTATGGGTTAAACTGCCATAGGGGGGTTCTACCCATTCAATTTGGATTTAGATACACTATTTGTACAGAGATGAGTTTGAAATTTTGATGTTCAGATGTGCCTAAGCTTTGTTAAGAGTTGAATTTGCACTGAGAGTCAATGGGCCTTTTGAAAATCCCAGCTTTTTTAGCCAGTATGTCAATAGCCATTTTCTTCAGGGTGGAGAATATTCCTGTTCAACCCTGTGCAAGGGGGTTAATCACAATAAAGTTAGATTTTTCTAGCATATTAGTATATTTTATAACAATGCAACAGTCAGCCATTCATCAAGGTGCAATGAAGCACATTTAAGTTTTCTAGAAGCTTCCCATTCATGTGATACTGAATTCTTGACTATTCATAATAGTAAAACCAAATGAAAGCCCTTTCAGACAGCAGATGCTGTACAAGGAGAGTTGGTTATTTAGAGCAGGAGTGATTTGGCAGACCTAGTGTTGTTTGTTAGAGTGCTGTCCCACATAGAAGGTAATTTAGAAGGCATATTTTTAAAAATAATTTTTCCATAGATCCTCCCCCTCCTCCCCCAGCGGAATGAATTTAAAGTCAGAATAGAGACCCATTGATTATTCTGGCTTCAAGGATCAGGAAGAGGTTAATTAGGGGCTGATAAAAAGTTCTCTGGGGCAGGGGTCACGTCTTTGTATGTATTTGCACCATGACTAATGCGGTGTCCCCCTGAACCTACTGGAGCTGTGGGGTTTTTCCATAATGTAAATAATATTAAATTGCAGTTTAGAAAGTGTGAAAATGCATTTGATGGCAATTTTTAAATCTTTACCCTTTTAAGAGCTGTTTTCCAAATTTCTGGGCCAATTTGAATGTAGCAAAAATGTTGTTTTCTCATTTTGATTCCTTTAGAGAGTTTTCATCAGTGAGAGAGCTCTCCTGTACTGACATAAATATAATCTCAGACTTAGCAGGGATCCTTCTGGGCTCTGTAGAGCCCTGTGGATCAAACCATCATGCAGACAGAAATGCTTATGGCTCTTCTGGACGTTTGGATCTTTTTTTCTCATTGGAGCCTAGATGCATGAAGTGAATGTACCTGAAGAGGTGAACATATCTCTCCAATTACCCTACCAGAAGAGGTTTTGAACCGTGAACCTAGAGGTCATATGGAAGAGCTGGTTCTTCTCCTTGGCATTTTGCAGACCACTCAGGGGATGAGGGCCACATCAATGGCATGCAGGCATCTCCCGTGGCATCTATTAAGTGCAGGCGTCACAGATGGCATGATGGTGGCATGGTGATGGGTGAGGGATAGTGTCAAATAAGCTCCTGTACATGTCTGATACTGTAATTTCTTAGTGTTCCTGGTAATTCTTTGCAGATTCACGAGTTTATGTGCAACTTTGAAGAAACAAACACAAAGGATCATCTGGCTTTTCATGAGAAGTCTTGATCCTCTTGCTTCAGCTGTATGATGAGTTTTAAGAGCTTGAAAATGGTCTTCCAGATAAACACAGATTTGCAATGCCAAAACCATAATTTGTCAGTCCCGGGTTTGCCAAATGGCTTTATTCTTATTTTAGTGAATAGTGACTTTCTCGTCGTCTTTTTATGCCTTCGCTACCCTACAAAGAGTTGCCCAAGTAACTAATTTTTTTTATTATTATTGTTCTCTGCTAAGCTAGTCGTGTCTCCTTCTCTTTAGCTCTGGTGCAAAAAATATCCCCAAAAGTGAGAAGGCCAATAGTTCTCAAATCAAGATTGAACCATCAGCTTTCTTCTGTCATCATCCCCCATATCTTTTCTATGGCTTTACAGAGAAATACTGCAAGCTTTATTCCTCTCTGTCATCTTGTACTTTGTTCATTCCTGCAGGTTATAAAGTCTATGTGCAACCTGCTAATGGAGCCTGAATTATTTTGTCGTCTAGTCTGGCAGATGATGTCTTTGCACTTCACTTATGGCTTTTCCTGTCCCTGATACCGTCATGCTTTGTTCAGATTTTTTTTGCTTAGATCCAGGCCAAAAAAGTGATTATAGGTTGTGTCCACTGGCAAATTTGGCTTGCTTTCATGCTTTCCTTGAAACTCATGAACGTGACCAATACAAGGGGAGAAGACCTCCAGCCGGTCTGGCAGGCCACAGGACTCCAGGACTTTCTGAGGCGCATGGTAATTGGCGAAAAATCCCATGTTGGTCATGGCTTATTACTTAAACGCACGCTGTAACTTTGTCTCTTCCTTCTCTTCTCTGCTAAGGGGATTTGAGGAGGATACAGGAAAGAAAATAAAAATGGCATTTTCCACAGGAAATAGCCCTCACGAATATGACTCTGCTAATAATTACAGAGCTGGTTTTATTTTGTTCAATGCACTGCCTCAGTTTTGGATCCATATCAAGAGCAGCATATGCTCTCCAAACTAAAATATGTGCATATCTGATTTTTGACAAAAAAATTATTTAATTGATCTCTTCCTACCCTCTCCCCTCCCCCTCATTCTCTTCCTGCCTTTTTTGCCCATTTCTTTACTAATTCCATGATATAGTAAGCCCCCTATTATGAAAGAAATCCGAATTAATTTAAATATAAAATATAAAGAATTAACCTTACAGCAAAACAGATAACAGAAAAAAGAGCTAGTTTTTCTCTGTCAAGTGACAGCCTTCTCGTTTATTATCATTTTAACAAATTAAGTTGCAAAATTGGCATTATTTCAGAACTGTACAAAATGTAATGACTCTATGAAATATATTGAACGTTTCAAGTATTAAAAATCCCTTAGTTTTGAAAATGAATCACTGGAAATGATCCTTAAGAATCCAAAGTTTTTTGTGCCATTTCTATACTATGCCTGCACAACATCTAATGGCATTTGCTGAGTTAATCCTGGATATTCCATTGTTTTGGTATTTGTACTCTATTAGTTAAATACAACATGTGTGAGAAAATCAAAGGCAAGAGATGTTGTTAAAATAGGAGAAAATATTTATCCCTTAGATGTAAGAAATACTCATCACCCAAAATAAATCTGGCTTAAACTCTTTAAGTCTTAAATCAAGTAAGTTTTAAGTTAAAATAAGTTTTCACACTTAAAGCTCTCTCCCCCTGAAAGTATGTATTTGCATGTGTGTGTTCACACGGGGGTGAGAACGGCATGTACTAAAACTAAATTCCTCTAAACCTTGTTTTAAAGAGCACTGAACGCTGATATGTAATGGCTATCATACAAGTAGATCTGAATTATAAAGATATAATGTTGTGTATGATTAAGCAGTTCTAGAAAACATAGGGATGAACTTCACCTCTAGCGCGTATTTCTCTTTTGTTCTTTTGCTTTACTGATAGATGTGAATGAATGCAAATGCCCAGGTTTAGAAGCACAAAGCCGAGGGACAGTGCAAGCCAGGGGGGCAGGGGGGAGGCAGTCACCGTCCTCTGGGTACCAGCGGGCTCTCGGCAGAGGCCAGGGCTAGGGAGACCACAGGGCAAGGGGAGGGTGTTTCCAAAGGGGCCGGGGATGGGACCTGGGGTGGGAAATGCTGCTGTCTAACGTTCCAGCAGGATGGAAAGGAAGCCAAAGGAAGTTAGAAATGTTGTAACTCAAAATACGGGTTCTTGTCAAAAATAAAAAAGATGCATAGAGGTGGGAAGAGCCGCACGAATGTTTCCTCCTCAAGATTGCTCTCTTCAGACTTGTTCACATATTGTGCTACTTCAGCTGTCTCTGTGCCATGGGCCACTTGCTGGAAAATCGGTGAAGCTGGTTCTGCCGCCTTGGTCTGCGTGTGATAGAACTTGCCATTTTTTGCTCAGTCCTGGCCAGCATTTTCTCTCCACAAAAACCTCCAGAAGCGTTACCTGTTAACATGCCTTTCTGAGTACCACCTCTGTTCTCTTCCCTCTCGCGCCTTTGCCTGTCCTTCGAATACATCTGTGTCTTTGCCCTTCGAGAGAGTGCCCTTTTTTCTGTTGGCAGCCCTTGCATAGGTGTACTGTGCTGTGCTGCCTCTCTTCTCTGTCTCACTCTATTCTCTTTCCTGCTGATGAGACCCATGTTGCTTTGGCAGAAAAACTAAAATACAGTAGTTCATCAATCCAAAATCCACGATGATGCACTTGTCTGACAGTGGGGGTTTGGCTGAAGGTGATTTTGACTATGAGCCTGACTCTTCTTTTCTCTTGAAAGTAGAAAAGAACTGCAAGACTTGATGTCTAATATAGATTTCACAAAGTATTTTGAAAAAAAGCCTGTCTTTATTGGTGGGCGGTGTAGAGAAATTGCTTGAATTGAGAAGATATGGGGATCAGTAGTGATGCTGGTGCCAGGGCCTGTCCTCCTTTGGAAATGGTGAGTGCTTTGTGTTTCATTCTCGGGGGACACAGGGATTCCTAGCCCAGAAGCGAAATGACTGTTGCACGAAATCACTAACTGGTGCCACCAGGGTTAGTGTCCCACAGCATGTCCAAAGTAGAGAGAGATGTGGCTGCAGGAGAAATGCCTGGGTCTTTTACTGTTTTGCAGATGAATCTGGAGAATCTCAAGTGACATTATAAGGGCCAAAAGTTCATCTACTCCAGACATAGTAACAGAACACATCAGGATGGACTACAAGCAGTTTGGGAGGGCCCCGGCTCACCCCCTTCCTCTAATTCTCCATTTCAAAATTACTTAAAATGTTTTTGAAAATTCATTATTAAAACCAAGCCAATCTTGATCTTCTGTATAAGAATGCCTCTTGCGCTTTTTGGTAATATAAAAGCTGATCTCAGTGTCCTCAGGTAAAATCTATGTTCCTTGCAATATTGTACATGATGGTCCTTGCCCTGAAGGCTTCAGCCCTTCACACTAGCAGTGCCTGTATGCCGTCAGCAGTGAAATATCGGCAAATCATCTGGAAGCCCTCTGGAATCACTTTATCTTAAAAGGTCGTATTTAAGAGTAAAAAAATGAAATCAAATAATCCATTTGTAACTTCATCTGGAAAGGGTTGGAATCCGATAGAGAACAGACGCATAAAGATACTTGTGTGCTCCTCATTTTGGGTAGTGATTTAGTGTGCCATGTTTATAACCCTTTTACAGCCAACCGATGCCTCAAATCAAACCAAGCCATAGCAACAGCAGGCCAAACATCAAGGTAGGGATGATGTCTGAGCATGCCGATGGCTGGGAGAGGAGCCCGCACTTCCCTTGAAGTTCCGACATCAAAGATGACGAATAACTCTTTTCTCCATGTTCCAGTTTCACACATCATCCGAGTATCCTTTGGCAGCAACAGTTGGCCCAAGCCTTGGAGCAGCAGCTGGTAAGTCCAGAAGTGGAGCTGTGATGCCTGTGGCATCAGATGTACTGGAAACCCTTCTAAACTGTATTTTGAAGTTTCAGACTTTATGTCTACCTTATTATAAGATGTACGTTTCATTTGTAGGCTGTGTGTCTGATTATGCACAGTAGCACGGCTTATTCCGGAGCCGCGTCGTTACTGGCTGTGCTTTAAGGAGAGGAGGTGGTTGGCAGCACGGGACGACATGATACGGGTTTAGCCTGTGACCAGGCCAGCAGGCTGAACTGCAGCTCAGATGAGCTGTTCCTGGCTTTTCCCTTGATTTGCTGTATGGCACTGGACGAATCGGTTAACCCCTCTGTGCAAAAGTGGTCCCATGATTAAAGTGGCGTGACGAGCACCTGCTTGAAGGGCTCGTGGGTGTTAGCATCTGGTGAGAACTTCAGGGTCTCTGTCTACTCATGAACGTGCGTGCATATATGTGTACGTGTGTGTGTCATACATAATGCATTTATTTTATATCTATATATAAAAATACATATATACACACCCACGTATGAATACATGTGTATATATATGCATGTATTATATATATGTACGTTTGTTTGTGAATGCACATGCATAAGCTTTTGGTCATCGCAGTACAACGTCACATCGTTGAATCGTCACATCTGAGGAATATTTCAGTATTGTGAAGTGAGTTTCACTGATTCCAAGTCTTGGCTTTCAGAAACCACGGTCAGTTTGTACCTGTATATGCCGCCTCGGTCACTTTGGTGTGCTCACTGCTGTTTCCCGTGGGTGTTGCTGACAGCATTGGCACACGTCTGTACAGCACTTGTGCAGCAGGCTCTTCCGCAGGCTGTGAGCAACTCTGCCGCTGGAGGCTGTTCTGACACTACCTTTAAAAGTCTGGACATAATCATTGCATATAAGTGTTCAGTGTGGCAAAAAACCTAACAATTCACTCACTCCTGAGGATGCTAGTACTCAAAAAAAAAAAAAAACCCAAAAAAAAAGTGTTTGACTTTAGCAGTCCCTTAAGAATGACTAGGAAATTGAAGGCAGCCTTAACTGTGGAAGACCCTGGAATTTAGTATTGCAGTGTACAGGGGCCATGTGGTGACTCCTGCAAAGCCTTGATACAGTGGGATGAATTGTACCATCATTGATGCCTGTAAAATCCCTCCTCGTAATGGACAGGGCTCACTGGTGTAACAGTCAGGTGTTGTTGGCGCGAGAGTGAAGTTGAAACTACTGTAAAACCCTGGAGTGCTTAAATATTGTTGTTTTCAGTGGAGCCATGATGCCAGTGATGTCAGTAGATCACAGTAAAATTTGTTCGTTGCATCATTTAGAAGTGAATCTTCAGAACAATGTCTTGGAATTAGGTAACCATTAAATTTCAGTGAAAATTTCAGCCTAACTGCTCCAGATTCTGTTGTCTTATGCTTTAGCCGTGTAAAGTTCAATGGCTCCACTTCTGTTACAGGTGTCAGTGAATCGCAACAATAAAAAAAATTGAGTTGTGCAAAGCTGAATCTGCCTAGAATTCTTATTATACATTTATAAAATAAGCCCTAATGGCTTTTTGGAGTGGTTATGGTGTAGTCTGTCAATGTATATTAAGATTACTATGATAGCACATAGCCTTTATGATAAAAGCATGCAAATTAACATAGAAATCTGCAGGACTTTGCATATTTTCCTGTAATTTAATACAAACAGGTCCAGATTTACAGAATCATGCGCACAGAAATTGCGTGTGCACATTTTTGCATGCGCATTTCTGACCTTAACCAACAGAGTGAGAGAAAGGAACAGCTCACATGGTTCAGATCTGCACTAAGGTCTGCGAATCCGCATGCCAAATGAAACACAAGGCGACTTTTGATGGCCAAGTTAACCATCAAAAAGGTTTCTTAATGGAAATGCTGTCACACTCTTAACTAGAGTACTGCTGCCAGGCATCACATCAATAATGCAAACTTTGGAAGACAATCTTGCAAATTAAATAGCCAAGAATTCTGAAGTATTTCTAGAAAGAAAAAAAGAAAAAAGGTGATCATTGGGGGGGGGAGCCATCACATGAAATTTAATTTTGCATTCAGATTTATTATTGTTATCTGTTCTCAGTGCTGAAATGCCTGTTTACTTGCAAAGGACAGTTTCTTTCCATAATGAATCATAGTAACACTTAAATTAAGCACAGTAAAAGAATGGTTAATGTCATAACACGCTGACAATTTAACCTGGCCAATATTTTTATTGCCTTGTACAATAAACCTAACAGAGCACAACTTGCTTTTTGACTGGTGGAAAATCGGTTATGAACCGCCAGGGAATGACCAATTTTTCAAATGCAGCCATTCAGTCACACTATAGCCACTAATACTTTTTTTTTCTGTACACTATTGCTGTTATAATCTTTTGAGGATATTTTATCACGGCAATAACCTCCTCAAAATCAGTCTTTACTGCAGTTAATGACTGGACAGCTGGAGCATTAACTGGCCTTGGCTTTGCCTCTAGCCATTAACTAACAAACCAGTTGTTATCCGCAGGTAACAACCAATTTCTTGTAGAATTTTCTTGATAAAGTGTCTCAATGGATAAAAGTTTTTTTTTTTTTTTTCCCCCTTCTTTCCTCAGCTATGATCTAGCAAGCGCAAGATAATACATAGAGAAAGAATTGCAGGGAAGAAGCAGTAAGTAATAGTGTTGTGAAAGAAGTTAAATTCTAAACCAAAATCCATAAAATGTTGATTGTTTACTCCTGCAAGAATTTTTGTAACATTAATAAAAGACCGCTCTGTTATGTCTTGGTCACTCGAGTGCAGCACACGGTCCTGAATTCAAGAGTGGACCCTGGGGGCTGTGTCGTCGGGCACTGCGAGGGACGGTCCCCTGCCTGCACCACCGCACGGCACAGTCTTCCCCAGGGGAGAGACAAAAGCAGAGGCATGGCAGCTACTGGCCATTTAGGCAGAGAGGTAAGAAAATGGAGACGGTTTTTAAAGTGCCTTCCATCTTCCAAGCAAATACCGAATGAAGACATGAGATTAATTCTGTATATTTTATACTTAATAAAATGGGTATTATTTTTGAGGGCCCTCATAAAATTTTAGCCTTTTCTCTTGCGGTTTAAAGTTATGAAATGTTAACCTCTGTTTTGTTGCAATGTTATTTTAAAAGTAGGGTTAGCAGATTCAGATTAAATCAGTACATTACTGAGGGCGTTTAAAGCAGAGATTCATGACATTGTTAAATAGTAGCAGAACAAGTAAAATGTACAAATGAAACACCCATAAAAAGCCAAGCTCTATCATGCCATAAACAATGATGTTTTAAAACTGTTAATAGGCTTAATAACAGTTTATTATTGTACCTTAACCCTTTTTAATGCCTTGTTTTCTCCAGCTTTTATTTTGGCTGTACTGAGCTGTTAATACCACTTCTTAAATTTTCCCCTCTAGGTATGGGAATATGAAGAAAAAGTAGATGCTGTTGAGAAACATGGGAGGCACTGTGCTCAAAAACCTTCCAGAGCTAGGCTTTGGGATACAGCTAGTATTTTAGCATCTACAAAAGTCATAGAAGATTTCTAAAACCATAGGTGAAAATCCTGAATTGGTGGGAGCTCAAATGGCAGGTCAGTGTTTCCAAGGGGTCAGGATTCTCCCGCAGTGTCCAAGTTCACAGCCTTCCTCATGGCTCCCATCCGCTCTGCGCACGGGGACCACAGCTTTCCCTCCATGGTGGATTTCGATGCATTTCCAGATGTTTGCACAGGAGTCTCTTGCAAAATGTTTTATTGTCTACCGGAAATAAAAATGAGTATCAACCAGAATTTCTAACCAGCGAGTCAATTTCAAATCCTGTTATACTTTGAAATTAGTTTACCCTGGAAAGACCTGGGGGATTCTCGGTAGTAAGGGTTTGTCTTGCACTTGAAATCCCTGCGTATTCTGTGCACATGCCAGTGGTTGCCTTTCTCTTTGCTATACATGTAGAACTGTCTCATGCTATCGGAGATTTCATTTGGGCATTGATGTAAGAATAGACCCCTTTCACTGCATGTGTACTAACTACCAATATTATTTGCGATTCAAGCATTTCTAGCAATTTGAAGTGATCCAATGATTTTTAAATCATTCTTAATTTCATAAGTCTACTCCTTTAATCTCTTTCGAATTACTGAAAATGTAAGGCATTCTAAACGTTTCTGATCATTCTTCACTGCTTTGGCCCCATAAAGCCAATCTTTTCCAAAGTTAAGCACTTAAAAATTTGAAGTACTCCAATAAATTTAAATTGGCATATTCTGTGCATATCAATTGAGAATTATTAGAGCATTAGTGCCTAGGAGTGATGGCTGAGGGCATGCAAACCAGTTCATACATTGATTTTTAATGACTTTTTATTGATTCTGTGCTTTTTAAACTTGATACCCTTAGGTTGCCTCTTACATAGAGTTAACAGATGTGTGATGATACACAGTTTGGAAGTTTGGAAGAGGCATCTTTTTCCTCTTACGCTTTTTCTTTCCTCTTTGTGGCTTATTATCATAACTTTGCTCAGATGCAAATAGCAAATACACTTGATTTGTGGCTTTAAAAATGATGATTGTGACTTTAACATGATACAGCTCCTCAGGTTTCCCCATGTTCAAACCTTTAAGGGTGTCTCCTCCCCTCCATGCGTGCGCCCGGCGCTCACCAGCAATGATGGATGCTCTGAGCCTGCACTGACAGGAGAAATAGGCTTCTTAGTAATTTTTAAATGTCAATCTTAATTTGTTGGGCCAAGATATTGTAGGTGTCGTAAAGCACAAAGTGAAAATGTGCTTTAGTACTTTTACATTTTGAAAATTATTCATTTATATTATGAAATTCACACGCCCCTGCTCTGTGTGTAATTCCACTGTATTTATTAATACTTTGGTATTGACTTATTAACCAAAATGTTGTCAGTGCAACCTGCACTGGTGGTGATAATCGGGAGGAGCGGGTACCATACTGCCATGGTGGCTGTCCTTCTTTGGAGAAGGATGAAGGCTGGGGATGGTGCACAGGAACAGAGGAAAGGGAGAGAGACCCTTTATGGTCTGGTGGGCTGCTGCAGGGGCTGGCTGTGGGGGCAGCCGGTGGCAGCCTGGGGACATGCCTGACTGATGTGTCGGGAAGGCTCGGGGAACCACCACTTTGAACCAGTTACGCCACTGCCCTTCCTTGGGTGTGAGATGTGCTTTTTTCAAAGTTTTCCTACGTGGGTCATAACAGGACAAGTGAGAATATTTCTAATAGATTCAATTCTTGTGGGTTTTTCAGTGCTTCTCCCCCGCTGCTTGGGCTGTGTTGTGTGAGCTTTTTCGGGAGGTGCTGATTCCAGTCCCATTCCATAGGGAATCAAACGCTCCCACCGCACTGCTGTGACGCTGTTGCTTGTAATACCCTGGCTGAGGATCCTGCCAGAAAGCCTGGTGACCATCACAAGCAGGTGTCCCTCTCTCCCCCTGTTAGATGAGATCCCCTCCGGCTGCAGTTAAGGCACGTAGCAGTCTGAGGAGACATTAATTGCTGCTAACCGCGATGGGCGCTTCTGTATTTAGGCTTTGTTTAGGGCAAATTCCTCTGCAATTGCATTGTTAGAAGCCATGGGTCTGTTAAAATAGGAGTTATTAGGCCATGTGCTTTCTGCATGTTGTCATAGTCGGAACAACACCAGTGCAAACGTCTGTGCTGGGCAGGGGAAGTGTTAAGTGAAGAATAAAAACAAGCCCAAATTCCCATTTGGAAACTGCATGCCTCAACAAATACCACTGTTCATAGCACGTTATTAGCTTCTTGGTTGTAATTCTGGTTCTTTTCAAAAGGGAGGTGGAAAAAAGCGTGTAAAAGAGATTTTTGATACTTCACGGTATATTGACTGAACAGCAGAAAGCTCCCCAGTCTGCCCGTTCCCATTTACAGTTTGGATGTGGTTGAGGTAACACTTCTTTCTCCTCGCCCACGTGATTCCCCGTGGCTTCTGTTGGCTGCACCCTAGACACCCCAAAATGCACATGAATAACACACCTTTGAATTACAAACCTGCAATGTCCCTCTTTTTCTCAAGCCACCTATGCATGAAGGACCTGTAAGAAGCCTTTTTCTCCTTCTGAATAGGAAGGGGGTCTCCACTGTGGGCACTGTGAGGGCTCGCTGGTGGGCAGGAGCTGGTCGTCCTCCCCAGGGTGCCATGGAGGGAAGGATGGCATGTCCCTGGGTGAGAGGGCTCCCCTACTGGGCTGGCAGGGGATTATGCCCCTGAAGGTATGATGAGAAAGTAAGAATGGCAGTTAAATGCCCCCCGGCAGGCTTGGGTGAGCGTTTGGTGGAAGACTTGGCCAAACTGAATTTCGGTGTCTATATCTGAACTGAACATCCTGAAGTTTACTTACTATGGACTGTCGACTTTGCACTGTTACTGCGTGTGAGTGAGTTACTAACAGCTCACCAGTATGTATAGTCTCTACCTTCTCTTGTTTTTGCTATGTGCCTTCCAGAATTAGAAGATTCAGAGTGAGAAATGTCATTTTTATATTTATTTAGAAGCCACTCTGAGCAACAGCACATTTACTAGTTTGGTTCATTTTTATGGATTTGATTCAGTGCTTATTAAAGCCAATAGAAATCTTTCCATTGTTTTCAGTTGGTTCTGGCTCAGAACTTCTTGGTGCTTGACAGTATTTAGTAGGAGCTGAAAGATCTGAACTCCTAAATCATGACATATTATGGTCTTCTGCAGTGCCTGTTTCTTAATTATATACATAATCCCAATATCTGTTGCAGTGTATTTCTGGGTGAGTAGTTTCTATTTTGTTACATTTTCACAAGTATAGTGTTATGAAACAGTTAAACACAATACCATCAATATTATATTTGTCACAAATGAGAAACTAAATATTGAGATCGGTTTTATCCATGCATTAGTTTATGGACAGCGAGTCCTCCGAGGAATGTCACAAATTCCCTTGATGTCCCCCAGTGCTAGATTTAGCATTTGGATCTTTGATTTAACGGAAAGATACATTAAAAACCGATACAGTCAGACAGCTCCCTATGGGGTAGACATCTATGTTGGCTTTTACGTCACAGTTATTTGAGTCAAGATTTGGCAGTAAATTATTTTATCCAAAAGTTCTGGAACATGCCGTGCACTTTTCATAAGCGTGTAGCGTCTTTTCAGATGATGGCAGATCAACCATTTCAGCTTCTCCAGCACGGCTCTTCCCCACACGTGTTTCTGAGACGTACTCGAGTACCTGGACACCGCCCTCCCCACACCTTTGGGCTGTGGCACGTGGCAGAGGTGCTTTGCAGGAGCCGATGTCTTCCAGAGTACTGGGAATTCCCACAGCTGCACTGTGCTGCGGAATTGTTTGCATTTTTAACAAAAAGTTCAGTGTGATTGTGTTTTCATCTTTTATGTTGACTTTCTAAAGATACTCCAGTAGCTGGCATTTCCCTCAGGAATCTTTACTGAATCCACAGATTTCAAGTTACTATTATAACATATTACAGGACAATTAATTTGTAAGCACTGTTACCTGTCCTAGAAAGCAGATTCTGAGAGGAATTCTTTTATCCTTATAATTTAATGTATCATGTAATGAAAACTAATCTATGTAGTTCAAATTCAGACATTAAAACAAGTTAAAGGGGTCAGTATATACAATAAATTTCCCTTTGCCAATTTACTCAGTTAATTTAGACATTGCCTTTTCAGTTTAACTCATTAAAACTTTCTTGCCAAGTTTACTTATCTGTGTTAAGGGTACAATTAATATTATAATTTTTAATTATCCACTTGGTTTTATCAGAGCCAAAGTGTTTCTTTAAGTGTGAATATCAAAATAGAGCCTATATTTTTTAAGAAAGTGAAGCGCTGCAATTTCACTAATTCCTTAACAGCACAAATATTCATGTATCTTTCTCCTTACTGTTTGTGCATCAATAGTTGCGTTGTTTTGTTTTATTTTATAACCTTAGCATAATATACTACTGAAAGCTATATTTCGTACTACTTAATTCTGTACCACTTATTCTGATTTATGGCATCATTTTGTTTCCAGCTCACTCCTTATCTTCAAAAGGCTTGATCCAAAACTCATCAAATTCAGAGGAATAGATCCCAGTGGGCTTTGGATTAGTCTAGTAGGGTGAAATTGTGGACTTCACGAAGTTTGCATTACATGCGCGGATATGCAGTAGAGAGATTACTTGATAGATTTCTAATTCAGCTTTTTCTATTTAGGAGCAAGTTCTTGAGAATCCTGGCCATGCACTTGAAACTTAAGAGACCATTTTAGTTGCATATATTCATCCATTTTCTTACTATGACATTTGAGAATACATTTATTTGCCAGTTTGATTTTATCATCATTATGGAGGACTCATGTTTCTAATTTCTCCTGCAGGCTCTTGAATTGTTAATGTTAACTCCTACTGAACCCAACCTTGTTTCCTAACAGAGGGATACCATTCTGAACTTGTATTGATGTTGAGCTGTTAAAAATACTTTCCTCCGGAATGACAGGTTTACAAGTCATAATAAAGTACAGCTCATCACAAAAGGATGGAAAAGCGTTAATGCAGAAGACATCTGGTAAATAATATTACAATGTATTTATCTTGTTATTTCTTAGTTATAGATGTACGGAGTGATAGATATAGAATTATGAAATTGATTTAAGTTCTTCAGTGCAGCAGAAGCTGTTTTGTCATCTTCAGTGCTCTTGCTTTTCTTTTTCACCTGACATTGTTAAATTGGAACAGCCTGGACATATCTTCCATTACATACCAGCTAGAACATTCCCGGGTTTGCCATTAACTTGATAATTCCTAGTATTCTGGCCAGTTATGTATATAGATTGCTGCACACGAGATTCGTTTTATTAAATAAATACAGAAGGAGTGTGCTAATATGAAATGATTTTAACAGATACTACTAGATAATCATGTACGCTACAAGCTACCTTAAAATGCATTTTTGATATATAGTGGCGCTGCCTGATACATAGCTATTGTGCAGCTGATTAGCTGTGGTGAGAAATTACTCATTCCCTTGTATTAACTACACTGTTTAACTACACTGTTTCCACCAATCAGTATGAAGTATGCCAACTTTGTTTAGCCTGTGCACTTGTGCAATGATGAACAAGTAATGCATAAAACAAACCCTCCTACCTAATCAAACATTCCTCAGAGATTTGAAAACAGAAACAAAGGGTAAATCCATTCATAGATTATAATGGTAAAACAAAATAAAGTTTGACATATGTATATGGAAACTATGAACACATGATGTGAATATTTTTTTTAAACAACAACATGTTTGAATTATTAATAAATGCAAAAAATATGTTTTAACACAATATGGAACAATTGGAAGGATATATTTCTTTAGAATCACGAGGGTCAGGAAAGATCTCTATTGAATACAAACACTATACCTTTTTTTCCCCTCTCGGTTTGCATTTTCGCCTTTTCAAATGTCTATCTCATCGTGAAACACTGCCATGGTTATAGTTGGGAGAAGTTTCCCCTTTTCATCCGTGAGCCTGTAGTAGAATCTTCATTCTCGGAGTATATAATAAATGAAGTTTGTTAACCTTCAGGGTTTGAAACCCATTTTTCTCTTCTTGTCCTAGGGTGTTAGGTGTTGAGGACAGCTGATGAGCAATTCTTTAGGGAGGACTGTACTGCTCTCCAGCAAAGGGCTTGCATTTAATTTTGTCATATATCCTGGTTGCCAGGTTATTTGATTTTAAGATAATTGATGGATCTCTTTATGGGTATATTTTTTCTTAGTCATCAAGAAAGCTCAAAATATTTGCTAAGAGTGATTTTATTGGAGAGTAGTAAATATCGACAGAATGAGATATCAGAAAGTTTTTAGGTTTTTTTTTTATTTTGGACTGGTTTTCCTGTTATCTTAAGATTTGAGCAAACACGGTGCTTGCAGATTTGATGGGGACTGTGATGACAGACAACTGTAGTCATTCTCACTGGTGACTGCACATTCGTTAGGGGCCTCCATTCTGTCCGTCTCTACAATTCTTATTGACTTTAGTGGCTGCTGTGTGAACAGATAATGCACAAAATATTCATCAATGTAAATGTCACATATAAATAAAATCCTAAATTGAAACCATCATAAGCAAGTCGAAGTAAAGACAACGGAGTCTTTAACATGGAGCCCTTAGAGGAAACAATGTGCGTGAACAACAATGCCAGCTTTAACTTTCAATTCCCAGTTGTGCATTGGCTTGTACCCCGATTTTAACATTAATCAGAAGCTTTTCTGCATTTCATCTCCTCATTTACAACAAAAATCTTTGCTGAAAGGTTATATAAAACTCATTATTTACCTGAGTGACCAGAAAGGCTCTCAAAGTGCCATTCCAAGCTCTCGGGTGAATGCTTATTTATAGTTTTTTAATAGGCATTCATTACCTGATGGATCGGAAAGACTCTTTTTGAACCAGTTCCCATCTATTGGTTAAATACAGATTGATAACTTTTTCTTTAAAAGCTTATTATTAACCAGATAAGCTCATCACCTTTGGATTTCTAAAGCGATGATTAGTTTTAGCTTCTAAGGGTTTATTCAAGATTTTCACTACTGTAACTTAGGTTTTGCCCAGCGGGCCATAGTCTGGGAATGAATTACAGTAGTGCAATGCTTGCAAAACCCAGACTGCAGAAGGCCATTTGCACAAAGACATACCTCAAACCTATGTTGCCGCTCATATGTTGGCTAGTCCAAGCATAGGGCACAGAAGAGGTAAAAGGGTGCAGCACATTTTAAAATGCCTGTGAGCTTGGTTGGAAACACATTGATAGGTATATTTTGATGCCTAAAAAGACATAACAAGTCCTATTCACACCTCTGTGCAATTTGCACAGTCTTTGAGCTTCACTGATTTTGCTTGGTGCATCATTCTGCTTTTGAGAATTTGCTTCTAGCTTAAATTACTGTGGAAACAGGAAAAAAAAACTTGCATTTTTTACGAATGTAGTTTGGCAGTGTGGGCTCAGAAGCCCCATGCAAACTACCTCTATGGGGATGGCAGCTTACCCCATGTGGTGGCTCTCATTCTTTGTGAACTGAGATCTATCCCGTCTCAGCCATTCCTCCCTCGTTAGTGCTATAGGCAATGCTTCCTTGGCATGGCTCCAGCAAGCGGGCAGCTCCAGCTCCTCACCCACCTCTGCAGCTGTTAGCACATCTGTAGGACTTCAGAATGACAAGTCCTGGCTAAAGAGGTGTAAAACAACATGGCCATACATGCTTATGCCTTGTGATCCTTGAGGGCTCTTCCAGTTTGTAACTTCTATCTTGAAATGACACTCATAAATAGCATCAGTTGAAGCTTAAATCCAACATAAAGAGGAAATGGAATAATAAGAAAAAAAGAGCCCTAAACCTGCAATGTTCCTGGAAAATGGGTAGGTTGTTTGAATTCTTTGAGGCTTTCACAGAATTCCTATCAAACTAGAAAATCAGGAGCCTTGTTTTGCATATTTTTTTTGTTATTGCTAAGTTGTAGGGCATAAGAATACCTGAGTTTCTGCTTTCATCCCTTTCACTCCCCACTTTTTCTTCCATCATTTAATTTTTAACTTGGAAGTTTCCATCCTGTTTACACTTTTTATTCTCCCTGGGGGAAATACATGGAGCTAGAAGGAGTGGTGAATGCTCAACCATTTAAAGTATTACCTTTTAGGAAACCAGTTTTGCACTTGGTTAAGAAATCCTTAAAATTCTGTTTAAAATTATGTAAGCAGAAATAATTATACTCTTTGCCTCCCTCTGCTGGCTGTGCAGACAGAGTTAATTGGTTTCATGTCGTGTGACCCTCTCATTCTAAGCTAGTATGTTGATTATAGCAGTCTTCATTTCAAGGATGGATAGAAACAGGTGGGGAAACAGCTATATATGAACAGAATTATGGAAGCAGAGGAAATTTTGAAAGCAACAAGAAGTCTTTATTTTTGGGGCTTTAAATTATTAGAAACATATTTGTTATTAAAAATGGTCCCTTTAACCTCTCCTGAACTCATATTCTGGACTGGTTTAGGTGAGGACAGGAGAGTCATACGCAATTTCTTTGAAGAAAGGCCAGGTGCTGAGGTATAGCAACAATATTTTGGCAGGAAAATGGCAAATCAAATCCAACTGTCCAAGAGGGCTGGATATGAACAGAGCTGAACAAATCTTTGTGTGTACACACATCATTCAGGTGCTTTGCATTACACAGAGAGCTCTCCACTTCATCAGTTTTCAGATGTTCTGCTCTGCACTGGTGTCACTCTGTATTGATGTATATTTTTCACATACATATCATAGCCAGCGCAGTCCTTTGTCCGGCTCCCAGAGCCTCTGCAGCTCTCCAGGGATGTTGCCTAAATCACTTTCAAGTGTCCAGTCTCCTGTGAGGATGTGAGATAGTCCTCTCCGCTTTATGAGTGGTCTCAGAAAGCAGCCCTGCAAGAGAACCTGCGGCGCAGCGCAGTGCGTTGCCAGTGGGTGAGCACGGTCCCCACGCTCGCCTGGCACTGGCCCTCTCTGTGCCAGCCAGCTGAGGCTGGAGGAGATGCCACGCTGCCGCTGGAGCCTTCCCGATGGCAAAGCTGGGGGACAGGGAAGGCAGAGCAGTGGCTCCCTCCAGGAAATTATTTTTCATACTCTCAGGCATCGGTTTTAGTAGATTTTTTTGGTCCTGTGCCAGTGTACCGGGACATCCAGAGTGACCCTCTCGAGGGGCAGGTGCAGCAGTAAAGTTTGTGGCCAAGTGGGCAAAACCAGCAAAAAGAGACTAGCATTTTCATTAACGCTAGTTAGGAGAAAAGAAAAAAAATTGAGACATAAGTGTTATTTGGAATTGAGAAAAACAACTCTCGGCGGCAAAGCAACAACACCGAACAGCTTTTCTCCGGGCATCGGTACCACACTGTGCTCGCTCGGGCCGCACAGAACCTCTCGCCTTCCCTGGCTCCAGTCCCCGCCGCTCTCCCCTGCCCTCCCACTACTGGTGCCCGGCTGGGCACCCTCTGCGGCTGGGTGTGCCCCGGCTTCCCCGGCACGGCCGTGCTGCGGACTGCAGAGACGGGGAAGATGCAGGAAAGCCCGTGGGCTGCTACGGCTTGAACTGAATAGCTGATGTTTGTGGTAAGGGCACAACAACCCACTGGGCATAAATTGTGGCTTTTCAGACGTGCATAGCAGCAGCAGTTAATATGAGCTCTAGGATTATTATTGTTTTTAAGGAGAGCCTGTTATATATCCCCCCAGGGCAGTGTTCCTGGGGGAAGGCGGGAGCAGGAGGCGAGGGGCCTCAGGCATGCTGTGCCGGTTGTGCCGCCCTGTGGGCTGAGGGCAGGGAGCCACAATTCAGCTCGGCGGGGCGAGGATGGCTGTGTTTTGAGGTGAAGCTGCGGCTGAGCTCTGCCCTGACCCCAAGCCTCTCAATCCTCTCCCTCCCCACACCGGCAGGGCGGTGGCAGTGTTTCTTGGCTGCCATGACCGTGAGGCACTGCTGCCTGGGCTTGCCTTGGGCGGGGAGGCGCCATCTTGGAGGCTGCCTCACAGCACAGCCTGTGCGCTGAATCATTTGGGAAAACCTCCCCAAAGGTGGCTTGTGGTCTGCCAGGGCCTTCTGATCCTTAAGATCCTCCCAAAATATCCCAGACTTCCTTCAGCCCCAGGCGCCAAGCTGATGGAAACAAGGTATTTCTGCCAGACACCGGCACCTACCGAAGCAACTGTCTATGAAGCAGTATTACAGTTCAGCAAACGTCACATACATTGCAGTGTTCATTGCTGTTGGCACCCACAAAGCGTGAGTTATTTACCACCTGGGAATGTGGTAAACGTGGCGATGTCTGAGGCGATCGTGGAGGCAGCCGGGAGGGCAGCCCGTGTGCTGGGACGGAGGTGCAGGCAGGGCTGGCAGGGCTGCCTGCAACCAGCAGAGGAAAGGGAGCACTGGGGTGGATCCATCAAAGCAACTGGTGGGGAATATTGGTGTTCATCAATAAGGGAAAGCAGCCTGAGTGCTGGGGCGAGCCACGAGAGTTTAATCATTAGAAGCCTAGGGTTTGCTGTGATCTTTGGGACCAGGATGGAAAGAAATGGGAGAAGTTTAAGGAAAGTGGTGAAAAGTGGTATATTGGTTAGATTAGCTGAGTAAGAAGAAACGCTTACCCAAAAAACCTATTCCTGAGTTTTATCTCAGAGATAAGATCTCACTGTGTCTTTTAAATAGCTCCTGAAGAGCTTCGACACCCTGAGAACAGGTTATATGTGAATTTGCTCCAAGAGCTAGGTCAGTGCTAACGCACTTTCAAGTTGAAGTTCAGCTATTATTTTGGATATTTTTCCCAGCACCTTTTCCTCTTGGTCAGTCGTAATTCCTATTGATTACAGCTGGGGAAATAGACCCGCTATACCAATCCCACATAAATTTAAATGTTAAAGTTTCAATCCTGGAGCAACAGTTGTCTCCTGATCTTGTGCATGTACTGAGACTTACTGCACCTTTCACTCTTGCTCTTTCAGAGGATATCTGAGCCCCTGTTGTGCTGAATGGGAGACGGTCACAGAAATGTCTTCCATGGGGTTATAACAGCTGTGTCTTTATTCTGTAAGCAGAATTTGCTCAGTTCCACTAGGTGGATCTATTGAGAACATTGTTCACTATTTAATGTAAAAAATGTCTTTCGCTTTGGGGAAAAAAAAGGAACCTTTCTTTTTTACCACTTTACTCAGCTTCTTATTTTCTATAGAAATACAAAGGTGACCACTTTTGTCCATAGAAAGCTCCAAAGCCATCTACTGGTCTGTCAGTCTCAATAATACTTTGAAGGACTTTTTCTCTTCATTCCAGTTTCGCCCTTGTTTTGTAAAGGAAAAGGGTCAGCGCTGCCAGCGCTGTGAGAGGGAGGTGCGCTTCCATACTGGCCCTGCTTTAGATGCTGCTTCCATTGCACATCTTCCTGCTGTCCATTTTGTACTTTCTTTTGGATCCTTTCTTGGTGGCTGTGTTTTGATGAATTGTTGCAATGACTTTGTCACAAAAAGTGGCCAGCATAGATTCCTGGCCTTAGTATATGCTTTTCGTTGACTCATGCCACTTATTTGTGGTGTCAGGCTCAATGATAGTTGACTGCTATATTGAGGATGCAGATTTATCTCCTAAAAATCCCCCCATTTTTTAAAAAAAACAAATTCTGATTACCTCTACTACCGAATCCTTGTATATACAATCTTTGCTGATCAAATCTATTCAGAGACACTTATTTTGGCCATGGCCCCTGGGAAATAGACAGCTTGTTCTCAAATGGGTTCTGCCTCTGGTCTGTTTTGAAAGCTGGGATCTCAGAGTCCTTTTTCCAGGAAGATTTCTTACACTGTCTGTACAAGTGGGAAAACCTCCATCTACCTTTGTCAGTTTGCTGGGGTTCTGCCCAGGAAACCCCCATGTTTGTAACAGGCGTTTTGGAAGGAGTTTCCCTTTTTCCTGTGAAAGTGTTTTATTTATGTCTTCTTGAACCATGCTTCAGCGACTTTCTTGCTGGATGACTTGTGTTTTCACTGGCTCAGACTTCCATGTAGATCGCACCACCTGTTCCAGAGTTTGCTGAAACATTTACTGTAAGTTTTCTGAAATTCGTTATTTAAAGTCCCTGCTATTAGATGAATCCTTTTATGTGCTTTTCCTTATCAATATTAAAGACCTGATGTTCTGCTCTTCCTCAGAAAAGAGACCCCCTCCTAAAGGCATTAAGCTTTCAATGGGCTTCTGCAGCCTTTGTTAAAAGAATGCCCAGTTGCTTATCACCTCTCTGTAGGAAGGAAATGCTGATCACACTTTTTAAGAACAAAGGCAGGATTATTCCTCAGTCCTTCCTCATAAAGCAAACAACTTATAAATATTTAAATATATAAAGCTAACGTTTCTCCCCCACCCATTGTGTAAATTACTGTATGACCACTTGTCTTTTGCTACTTTTCTTTGTAAAGCCTCATAAAATACTCCTCCGACCTGGGCTTTTCATTGGACTCATCAAGCTTGTGAGATTTGGGATTTTCTTCCCTCTTATTTATGTCTGTCTGAAGTGAGATCTTCCAAAAGGCTTGTTCCACAAAGGTAGAAATCACAGAGAAAGGTAATGTTGCCTGGCCAAAGAACTCAGCTCTCATTTCCTCTCATCCTACTTTTTGAGGTTTGGCAAGTCTGTAGCTGATAGCTTCTGCTCCCTGAGAAGGTGCCCACTATGTTCCAAGACAGTGCGAGAACCTTGCAGAATAAGGCAAACAACATACGTTTCTCCTGCTCTTTCCCTCTCTCCTCTGTAGTGTTTTTGCCTGGTTTTAAAGCAGCAATGTATTCCTGCCTACTCAAGGAGGTACAGGAGGGAGTAAAATCAACCAAAGAAGCTGGAGAAATAGCTGGGGACAGTTAAGAGGACATGAAGGCTTTGAAGAGAAAAGACCTCTCTCTGGATGCAAGAGGAGGAAAAGGAACAGCACTGAAAAGATGGGGAGGAACAGGAAGGAATACTGGAGGGAACTACAAAAGTGCTGACGGTGTCTGTGAATATTATGGATTCTGGGAGAGGTTGGAGCAACATCTCCCTGAGCTCACATCTGAGATCTTCTGAATCCCATCTAACCAGTATACATTGCTCAGGTGCTGGAGCCTGTCATTGAGTCAATAAAATTTGGAGGTCTCTTGTCTTCAGCATGTCCTCAGCTCATGGACCTGCATTATCACTTCACGGTATGTTTTGGGAAGGCTTGGCCATCCCAGCCCAAATAATCATGTCTATGAGGCCCTGGGGAAAAGAGTTTCATGTCTATGAGGCCCTGGGGAAAAGAGTTTTGATCAGTCCTGTTAACGGCATCCTCCTCTGACAGCACCATTGCCTGCCCGTAGTAGCTTGCTCTTCCAGATTTTGAGAAGTCATTGGCTGACATTTTCTTCCTGTAGAGTTGAGTTGAATGGCCATCTAGACCAACTGACTAGGAAAAAAATAGAATTGACTGGACATTCACCAGTGGTGGACCGCAGCTCTGCCCTCAGTTTAGTGAGTACTTAATCTCAGCTTCCTGGGAGATGGTTCTTAATCACTGTCCACTTGAAAGTTTCTGGAGGGAAATTCCTGTTCCCTCCAGAACAGAGGGGAGGATAAATACTTGGATTTTTGCAAGGATCAGAGCCAAAGCCGTCATGCTCACGCTTCGTTTTCATTCCATTCGTTGTCATTAACTGAGCATCATGCACTTATGTCAGAGGAACAGGAAATCCCAGTTAGATGTCTAAAGCTCCTCTGCTGTCAGTTGCTGTTTCACCTATCTCTAGTCAATATTCTTATCGTTGTCTCAGGAAAAAGAACCATGGGGTTTTCCTGAGCTCTCATTCTTCTGTAACTCTTTGTGCAGTGCTCTGAAATCTCCTGCTTGCCAGTGATCCCAGGTGCTTGATTTGGCCCCTGCCTCTGAAATGCTGTCGCCTCCTATGTGGTTTGTATTGTGAAGCCCTAGGTCATGGAAATCATAAGGTGAAATCTGATATTTAAAAAAAAAGGTATAGCTCATTCTTTTATGAGACTGCTAATAATGTTCAGCCTTGACAGGGTTAAAAGGCAACATCCATTTCCCCATTATCTTGTTTAAAAAGTGCCTTTTTTAAAGTCCATATGGCGACTTCCTTTCGACCTGCTTTCCCATCCTCGTCTCTTTGTCAGGGCTGTCACTTATAAAGAATCACTTGACTTACAATAACAAGTTCAAAAGAAGACAGAATATAATCAGTTGATCCACGAAGAATTGAAATAAAGAACACCCCCACTGCTCCAGTTATCATTCCCATAGAGATAGTGATATTATTGATGTGATTGCTATGCTAATTTCTATAGAAAAAACTTGTATTTTGGAATTTGTTCAAAGAGAATTTCAGACACATCAAATTGGAAAATGCAGAGTGAATTCCTAAACTTTTTCATATAGGCATGGGAATCTTTTTTTTTTTTTTTAAACATTGAATAGCTCTGAATAACTATTTATAAACTTCACTTAAAATCAATTGGAAAAATCTCGCTAATTTTTCAGTTCTTATAGAAAGTTAATTTACTGCAGTTCCAGAAAAAAACCCCATCCTATTGCACCTTTAGGGTTATTAATATTACCCCCATAACCTGCAGATGTGGGATTGGACCACGGAATCCAGAAACAGAGGCTAGGGATTAGAAAAGATGGGTACACTTAAGTCCAGTGTTTAGGAAGAGCTAAATTAACCTATACCTCTTCCTCTGCAATTCCATAGTCCCTGTGGGAATTGCCACAAACATAAACTTTTTTTTTTTTTTTTCCCTTGGACTCCTATTTTAACTAGAAGGTTTCAGCTTGTGATGTTATGCTTTTTATGTAGTAAACTGATTTAAAATGTATGCCAGTCATCTTCAGGGAACTCATTTCAGTCAAGATGAAACTAGTCTTACCTGAATCAATGTTTTAAGTGTCCCTGTGGCTCGGCATTTTGAATAATCAATCTGTCTCCATCGCTTCTTAATCATGCGCATCACAGTCTTTTTTATTTGTCAACCCTTTCGGATCCTGGCTTTTTGTTATTAACATGCCCCTAATGTCACATGCAAGCCTTTTCTTTAAAACAAGCTGCTCATTGGTGTATTTTGATACTTTTTATTATTACTAAATCTTTTTTCCCATAATTACACCACAATCATTATATAATCCCATAACAAAGAGTCTATTGAGGCACCATGCTTTTGTCAACTATGGGACACAGAATCCATAATTGCATTATTCAGCTTCCCCCCCCCCCCACACACCTGCCCTTTCT
>VYXH01000106.1:187223-212019 GCA_013397275.1 Burhinus bistriatus | reverse complement strand
GGTGACAATGCTGGGGAGAGGGTTGTGACACTGGTGGTGGTTGCAGTGCTGTGGGAGCATTGCAACGTCGGGCAGAGGGTTGCAGCGCCAGACCCTGCACTGCTGCCCGCAGGCCTGCAGCATCTCCACCCGGCTGCGGATGCTCAGGCCGGGGTTGCCCCAGCACCTTCCTCCTCCTCCTCCTCCTCCTCTGCCCCAGTCCAGTGGTGGCCGGTGTCTGGCTCCGGCTGTGGGAAACGCAGCGGGTCCAGCAGAGAGCAGTGGTAACACGTCGGCATCCTGCTGTCTCCCCCTCACCCATCCTGGCCTTTCCAGCAAATTTTAATTTCCCTGGAAAGAGAAAAGTGGAATTTGCCAAAAATTGGGGGCTTAATTAAAAAAAAAAAAAAATGCCCAATTTTTCCTGGTGGGGGAGGTGGGATGGGAGCAGACAGAGCTTGCAGCAAAGATTTACAGGCTGAATTGAGACTGGTAATAGCAAAGAAAATTAAAAAACCCCTGGTAATAGCAAAAAAAACCCCAAACCCTTGTAAAAATAAATTATAAGCTTCTCTATTAAATTATTCTGCCCTGTTGGAGCTGGACACCCGCCGTCTTTGATCCTCCCGGTCCCGTCCCGTTCCCAGCCCCTAGGATGGGGTGAAGGGGACCCGGATGGTAATGGGCACTGACAGCTTGGAAAAGCCAGATGGACGCTTCGTTAATGCGCCCTAACGAGGCCGAGGGGCCCGCAGAGGCCGGCAGCGGGTTGTGCTGAGCCGGCTGGGTTAGGAGCTGCGGGGTGATGCCCCGGTGAGGCGCTGGGCTGTGCGAGGGGCAGGCTGTGAGAAGAAATTCCCATTTTTTTCTCTTTTGGCTTTCGGGCATCCCTCATTTTTCCAACAGGAGAGCTTTAATTAAAGACAATTTAACTGGAGATTCAGATTGGCAAGCTGGGGGCTTGGGTGGCTTCTGAAATAGGGTGGGATAGGGAGCTGAGAGCAGCCCCGGCTTGCGACGAGCTTGCCACGAGCTTGCGATAGGCTTCCAACAGGTTTGCAATGGGCTCGCAGTGGGTTTGCCCAAGGCGGTTGCGATGGGCTTCCGAGTTTGCAAGGGGCTTGGAAGGGGCTTGGAAGGGGCTTGGAAGGGGCTTCCAATGGGCTTCCAATGGGCTTCCAAGGTGTGCAATGGGTTTCCAATGGGTTCGTGCTAAGTTTGCAACGGGCTTGAAATGGGTGTGCAACAGACTTGCAACAGGCTTGAAATGGGTGTGCAACGGGCTTGCAAGGGGTGTGCAATGGGTTTGCAAGGGGCACACGAGGGGTGTGCACTGGGTGTGCAACCGGCTTACAATGGGCTTGCAAGGGGTTTGCCATGGGTTTGCAGTGGGCTTGCAGTGGGCTTGCAGTGGGTTTGCAATAGGCTTGAAATGGGCTTGCAAGGGGTGTGCAATGGGTGTGCAATGGGCTTGCAAGGGGTGTGCAATGGTTGTGCAATGGGCTTGAAATGGGTGTGCAATGGGTGTGCAATGGGCTTGAAATGGGTGTGCAATGGGTGTGCAATGGGCTTGAAATGGGTGTGCAATGGGCTCACAATGGGTTTGCTAGGGGTGTGCAATGGATGTGCAATGGGCTTGCAATGAGTTCGCAATGGGTTTGCGATAAGTTTGTAATGGGCTTGCGAGGGGTTTGCGAGGGGTGTGTGATAGGTGTGCAACGCGTTTCCAATGGGATGGCAACGGGCATGCAATGGGTGTGCAACGGGCTTGCAAGGCGTTTGCGATGGGCTTCCAGGGCTTGTAATGGCCTTGCAATGGGTTTGCAACAGGCTTGTGATGGGTGTGCGATGGGTGTGCGATGGGTGTGCGATGCGCTTGCAACGGGCTGCAATAACGTCGATCAATAGAGGCAGGTGCAACTATTAACGCGTCTCAGGAAGCCAAATCCCAGCTCCCGAATTTTGCACCTTCTCCCCAAAACCAGGCTGGCCGGAGCTGGCCCTGAGGTTTCCCAGCGCCCTGGTGATGCTTCCAGCTTTCCCAGGGCCATCTCTTATTTCAAACCATCCTGGGAGAGGTTTTATTTCCAGCCACCCCCCTGCCCTTTGCTTTGCTTTCTGTGATTTAAGGAAAAGCAGCTGCAAAAGTGGGAGATTAAAGAGTCGGCTGAAGCCGAGGGAGGGTGGAAAACCCCCGCGGCGTTGCCAAGAAGGACCCCGAAGGTGCGACAGCTGCGGCTGGTGACGCGCGGGAAGGCAGGACGGCAGAGATGAAGGAAGCCCTGGAGCCTCCCAGTAACTGGAACCAGAAGGGAGGGGAGCCCAGGCTGGGAAATTCAGCCCAGGGAGGATTGGAGCAGCGCGGTTTCTTTGATCCGGGCATCGATTCCCGGCGTCCTCCTTCCCTCGGTGGCGGGGATGTGATGAGCTTGCCATCGGCTTGCAGTAGGCTTACAACAAGCTTGCAACAGGCTTGCGGTGGGCTTGCAATGAGCTTGCAAGGGCCTTACAATGGGCTTACAACGGGATCACAACAGGCTTGCAACGGGCTTGCGATAGGTTTACAGTGGGCTTGCAACAGCCTTGCAATGGGCTTACAACGGGCTTGTAATGGACTTGCAATGGGCTTACAACGGGCTTGTAATGGGCTTGCAATGGGCTTGCAATGGGCTTACAACGGGCTTGCAATGGGCTTACAACGGGCTTGTAATGGGCTTACAACGGGCTTGCAATGGGCTTACAACGGGCTTGCAATGGGCTTGCAATGGGCTTACAACGGGCTTGTAATGGGCTTGCAATGGGCTTGCAATGGGCTTGTAATGGGCTTACAACGGGCTTGTAATGGGCTTGCAATGGGCTTGCAATGGGCTTGTAATGGGCTTGCAATGGGCTTGTGATATGCTTGCAACAGGCTTGCAGTGAGCTTGCAACGAGTTTATAACAGGCGTGCAGTGGGCTTGTCATAGGCTTGCAGTGGGCTTGCAATGAACTTGCAAGGGGCTTACAATGGGCTTGCAACAGGCTTGCAAGGGGCTTGTCATAGGTTTACAATGGGCTTGCAAATGGCTTGTAATAGGCTTGCAAGTGGCTTGCAACGGGCTTACGATGGGTGTACACGGGGCTTGCAATGAACTTGCAAGAGGCTTACAATGGGCTGGCAACGGGCTTATAATAGGCTTGCATGGGCATGCGACGGGCATGCGACGGGCATGCAACAGGCTTGCAATGGGCTTGCAAGGTGTTTGCACTGGGCTGCTCCTCTCACAGCAGAGCAGTCTCGCATCTCCCGCTCTTCCCCCACCCTCCCCTGGCCCCATCTCGCATTTAAGCCAAATATTTTGTGGCTTAACGAGCAGACCCCCAACTTCCCCACTTCCCTTCTCGCGTGCTGGACATCAGAGAGGGAGAGAAATTAAAGAGCATTGCTTCATGCTGTTTTCCACCCCGAGGGAGACCGTAAATCCAATTTGTGGTGGGAAATGCTTGGATTTCTCCTGGAAAAAGCTAGTGGAGGGTCCCAGCACTGCTGCTGAGCAGGAGCGGTGCTAAGACTAGTAGAGATGAAACCCCAAATATGGGTTTGCAGATCTACGAGAGTCGCCAGCAGTGACCTCCAGCTCCGTCTTCGCTTCTCCCACAGCATCATCTGAGATCGGGATTTTTTGGGAAGGGCTGGGAAATGGTGCTGTTGTCCTGCTTGGGCCATCCTGGACTCGCTCTCCCCTGCTGCCGGGCATCGCTTTGCTTCAATTCCCCCTTGTTTTAACCAGGAAATGTTAACCATCGAATTAGTAAGAATATATTTTATTTTTAACTTTGAAAGAAGACCTAAATACGTCCGTAAATTGGGGGAATTATTTGCATTTTTACCATTTTGGAAGGAATTTGATGCTACTTTCAGCCTCTCTTATGGATTTGTATTGCAGATAGAGGAAATCAGCCCTGCTAATTGCAAAAATTGTTTCACTCCAGGCATTTACTCCAAAGCAAAAGTCAATAAAATCCCACCCCGGCCCTCGTTTGATGAGCAATCCTGTGTCAATTAAACAAATTAACATGCATTTGGGTGGGAGAGCTCCAAACCAGCTCCCAGCTCCACCGCATCCCCTGCTTGGGGCCAGCTCAGCCATTGACCCAACCCAAACCCAAGTGTGCTCACTGTCCCCCTGCTCTTCCTGGGGCTTTCCCTTGGGAAAAGGGAAAAAATAGTCCATTTTCCCTTAAATAAGGATTTATTGCCTTATTCCCGACCCTACTTTATGGCTTTTCCACCTCTTGATAACATATCATGTTGAGTATCACCAACCTGCTTGTGATGCTGAACCTCCGTTCCCCATCATTTTGCCCCAAATTGAGGACAAAATGCAACAAGCAACTTATTTTATGAGAAATCCTGCATTTATCTCTCAGTATTATATATTTCTGATTTTTTTCTCTTAATGGGGCTACTCTACCAGTGGAATTTCACTTTCTTTCAAGCTTTTCCTTATTTCCAGTGGGATCTGATGGTGCTTTTGGTCCTTGTTTTGCACCGTGGGAGATGTTCAGCATCACCCCCCAAAAAAATTACATATATCAAGGTCTGAATTGCAATGAATTGGAGATGGAAATGCCTTTTGCTGGAAATTATCCCAGTCATCCTATTTGCAACCCCAAATCCCGATTGCTGGAGCAAGATGCAGAGATGAAAGCACTGAGGAAGGGTCATTTTGGGATGGAGTTGGAGAAGACATCGCACAACTGGTCTGAGAAGTTTCCAGCCCATCCTGACTGCTTGTTTTCATCCCTGGTATCCAAAATAAAGGAAGAGGAGCTCAGGTCAGAGGATTTTCACCCATGTTGAAATGCAATGATTCACCCAGCCCCACAACCGGTTGCATGGGTACAGTCACCCATGGGTGTGGGGAACTTCTCGCATGTATTTTTACTCTTCGAGAAACCTCCTGGAGAACCTGCTCCTGGTATTTTGATTTTTCCTAGGAGGAGCAAAGATGTTATCGCTGGTAAATCCTGGTGAACTCATCCTGGTTTGCTCCCCTCCAGCCAGAAACACCTGCCAAATCAAGCAAACGAGGAGATAGTGCAGGAAAAATAGGCACCCCCCCCAGCAAAGTACTCCTCAATTTATTTATACCACCAGGGAAAAGCCTGTGTCGATGCCGAACCCACGTTGCGATGAGAATATAATGCTAAAATCCCCTCGATTGCTTGGTGGAACAAACGGAGATGTGATTTTTCCTGCAGATACGCAGTGTTTATCCCTCCGTACAGCGAGCAGCAATTCGATGTCTTCCCTGTGCTCCTCACCATGGCTGGGGATGCACAGTGATGCTCCAGTGCTGCTGGAGATACTTCACAGCCCCTCACCCAGCTCCTGGGCATCTCCCAGGAAGATGTTTTGCTGGTGAAACCACCCAGATTTGCGAAAAAGCCATTTTCTAGAGCAGGGATGAAGTGCTGCTTCTAACTGATAGAGGATTGGGGCACATTTTGAAGCACACCGTGACTTTGCTTGGCCATCCCAGTATGGGATGGTGTTGGGGACCTGCAAAACCCCTGTCCCCCGAGTGCTTCCATCCATAATTCAGGTGCAATCACCTCGAAAATCTTTGCAAACCAAGAGCTTGGCTCTAATAAAGATGCTACAAACCCCTTATAGTTGCCCATCACCGACAATTTCTCCTCCAACCACCTCCTGGGTGGTCCCACCACCCATTGGAAATGATCTGCTTGGATGTTGGGAATACCGACAAGGAAAAATAAACAAGGCAATCTCTTCTGGGGCTATTTAACGTGGCAGCGAGCCAGAGTCAGCATCACCTGAGCTGGTGGGAATGGTTCCGGTTTTGGGCTCTTATCTCCAATTGCAGAAGGGGAACAGTGGGTCTGGGATGTAAACCGGGCTTAGGTGGGATGGGCCTGGTCATTAAGACATAATTAGCTGAGGACATAATTAGCTGGAAATAGGTCTCTTGTCTACCATATATAAATATTGAGTCTGACTCTATGAGTGGCTGACTGTATCCTATAGCCACAACCAGCTTGATTTCATGTTGCTTTTGGGGCACATAATGCAATTTTAGGGCAAAATAAGCATGGTGCCACCTCCAGCTGCTTCACCTAGACGTATCATATGCATCTGACCCCAAACTGGTGCAATATTTAAGCTCTACCCTACAAGACCTTCACGGATGATGCTCTGATGTTCTTCCCGTATCTCCTCCAGTGTGAGATGGAGCTGGGACATGGCTGGAACCGTGCAGCTCTGTCCATCCCTGCTCAGCTCCTCTCCAGCCAGATGGTTTTTAACCACCTTGAAGTCATTGACACAGAGTCTTCTACCAGCTCAAGTCCTCCTTGTTGCTTTATTAATAGATTTGGGGGAACAAAGCTGCCTTGGTAATCTCTGGGAGCAACGGGGAGTGCTTGGGCATGCAACACTCCGCTTCACCTGCTGCTGAGCTGTTGCTGGTTGAGTTTCTCCTCCAACTTTCGTTTCTGGCTAATACTAAAACTGCGTGGGCGACAAAGCCTCGTTGCACTGCTTCAGGCTGCATGCAAATGAGAGCCAGGAGCATGCAAAGTTGTGATGCTCCTCATGCAAAGCTCCTCCTGGCTTTGCATGCAACTCAGTCCACCCAAAGTAATCGAGATCTCCACCTTGGTCTTATCTCCAATGTTAGCTCCAGCTCCTCCTTTTCACGGTTCTCCAGCCCAGCCTCGTTGCATCTCTTGCTCACACCAAGACGTTCATCTCTTGTTTACATCAAGACTTTTGTATCTTGCTTACACCAAGACCTTTATCTCTTGATCACATCAAAAGGTTCATCTCTTGGTCATACCAAGACCTTCATCTCTTGTTCACACCAAGAGTGCCGTGGATTGGATACACAGTCCCAGGTGAGACTCAACCCCATTCCCACCACTGTTCCATGGGGTCTCATCCTCCTGCTTTGCTCTTTTGGCTGTGATTATTTGTCTAGCACTTGCCTTCTTCCTTTTCCTACCCTTTGAAACAGAGATTTTGCTTCCTTTTGAGTCAGCCTGCGGTTCCTGCACTCTCCCGGCAAAGATGTGAATAACATAGGGTTGGATGAACAACCCTGGTCCACAGAGAAGGACGAGAGAGAAGAAGTTGACATATCAACCAGGCTTCCTCCTCTGGCAGGAGAAGTCAGAGCCCTATGACCAGGGAAGGTGACAGCTGTTTTCTTGAAGAGCAAGGCAGTATTTCCGACGTGCTCTTGATGTTAAGAGCATGGCCAGTCAAGGCATTTGCCCCTTGGGTTGGTGCTACCTTCTTGGGACAATGTGACTGGTTTGGGGACCCCCAGGTCAAGAGAAAGTAGAGAAGGACCAATGTGGGGGTCACCAGGATGCCCAGGTCAACACACGTTGGGAGATATGGAGGAGCTGGGCTGGGGGATGCTGATGAACAGGAGGGTGAGGGGAAGATGTAACCACAACCACTGCGACATGGAGGGTGTTCCCAAAAAGGACGACACCAAACCTGCCTGAAAATCCAAATTTGCCTTAAAATAACCTCAATTCCAACACGCTCAAACACACTATCTCCATAACATGGGGCAATGCAAGCCCTGGAGATGCAGCAACCCCTCTGGTTTCAGCCTTCCTTCCCCTTTTCTTTGCATTTTATAATTTGGTAGCAATAAACCCGCAACGAGACTGGGTAACCTCGAACAAAAAACAGTGCAAATTATTTCAGCTCAACAGGTCGGAAGGAGGCCAAGACACCAGCAGAGCTGTCACTTTCTATTTTCCAGCCCTTTGCACCACTGGGAGAAATTTAATGTAAATAAAAAAAACCCACATCCACCCTCACCGACCTTATTGAACAGCTGCAACTGCTGCATGTCCAACCACAGTATGGGTTGCAGCAAAGCCCATCACCCGGCTCTGGATCCCTCTGGCTCCAACGAAGCCCTTGGCAGGGAAAATCCACATCTCAGCTGAGGGATTTTTTTTTCCCCAAAAGATCCTTCCCGACAGAGTTTTCTAAGAGGCGATACAGCCCGGATTAGCATCTTGGCATCCCAGGGACACATGGAGGGGGAAGATGCCCAATGCATTGGGTCCACCTCAGTATTTAAAGTGAAGAAAAAAGAGGATTTAAGTTGTATTTATGATTTTTGCAGCCTTGGGGGGGAGCTTTTAAATCCCCCTACCTGAGCTATCCTAGGGATTATAAAGTTTATATATATATATGTTTATATCTTTAACTATCTATCTAGTAAAGTTCTATATATGTATCTACATTTCTATATAATACATAAAGTTATGAACTTATAACCCCTTTTTCCTGCAAAAGAGCCGGCTTGGAAAGGGAGAACTCAGCCTCAAGCTTAGCTGCCTCCATCTTAATCCCCAGCCAGCTCCTAACGAAGAATAGACCCGTTATTCATTAAATGGCAAAATAAAACTACAGATGCTCGGAAATATTTCCTGCTGGAGCACGTGCCCCTAAATCCCACGGCCAGGTTTGCTGCTTAGCCCAGGTTTCTCTTAATCTTGATCCGTAACACTGCCCTCAAACATCCTCCTGCAGCTTTTAGGCTCGGGTTTACGGTTTTTAAGGTGAAATAAGTTTGTTTTCCCTGCCTGGAAATGGGAAAGCATGCCTGGGAATAGAAGTGGATGCTAGAAATCCAGCAAAATTTTAATTTTCCAGGCTAAATAAGAGCTTCTAGACACGAGCAATGAGAAGTCCCACCCTTTTTATTTTTAAGCAATGTATTACACATAAATTGACCCCTGTTTTTTGCTTTTAAGATGCCCCCAAACTCCCCTTTCTTTTATGGCCAGGAAGGCGAGGGAGGTGCGAGCATCCCTTTCTGGAGTCGGATGCGACCCTCATGGGGAAGATATTTGGTGCCCATGCGGGCGAGACGTCCCGCTGAGTGCGGGGAGTCGGAGGCAATAAATTTTGCAGCCCTCCTACTTTTCACAGGGGAAACAAAAGTGCCTTGCAAAACGATGCTGGGTCAAAGAGGAAGGGGGAACGGAGCCTCGGGTTGGCAAAAAGGGGACCCAGATTTAAGAAAAGGCAGCTCAGGTTTGCATAACGGGGTCCCAGTTTCGCACAAAGGGGTCTTGGTTTGCAGAATGGGACCCCAGGGTTAGGAAAAGGCACCCCAGGGTAACAAAAAGGGGCTCCAGGTTTGCGGAAAAGGGACCTCAGTTTCCAAAACGGGGTCCCGGGTTTGCAAAAAGGAGTCTCAGGTTTAAGAAAAGGGACTCCAGGCTTGCAGAACGGCACCCCAAGTTTAATAAAAGTCACCCTGGGTTTAACAAAAGGAGCCCTGGTTTGTAAAAAGGGTCCCCAAGTTTAATAAAAGGCACCGCAGGATTGCTCCAGGTTTGCAGAAGGGGACCCCAGTTTCCAAAAACAGATCCCAGCCTGTCAAAAGGGGGTCCCAGATTTAAGAAAAGGCACCCCAAGTTTGCAGAACAAGGTCCTGGCTTTGCAAAAAGGGGTCTTGGCTTGCAAAATGGGACCCCAGATTTAAAAAAAAAGCACCCCAGGGTTGCAACAAGGAGCCCCAAGTTTAAGAAAAATCACTCCAGGTTTGCTAAAAGGGTCCCCCAGGTTTGCAGAAACGCACCCCAGTTTGCAAAACGGGGTCTCAGGTTTGCAAAAAGGGACCCCAGGTTTAAGAAAAACCACCCCAGGTTTAAGAAAAGAAGCCCTGGTCTGCAAAAAGGCACCCCAGGTTTAAGAAAAGGAGCCCTGGTTTGTAAAAAGGGTCCCCAAGTTTAAGAAAAGCCCCCCCAGATTTAAGAAAAGCCACCCCAGGACTGCTAAAAGATGTCCCAGGTTTGCAGCGGGCATCCCGGGAGGATTTCCCAGCCCGGCCCATGCGGGAAATGCCCTCACACCCCTCAATAGGTATTAAAAAGAATTAAAAAAAATAATTAAAAAAAAAATCCTGATTTTGGGAAATGAGTTCATTGGCAGCAGCCCCTCCTTGCGTGACTCGAGGGCGAGTATTTTTTATCCCCATGTGATTTTTTTCGCAGCTGAGCTGCTCATTACTCCATCCCCGTGCTGGCGTTTCAGCCAAAAACCCCTGCAAAAGTGGGAAAAGTGCACTGAAAATCCCCGTTTGGAGGAGAAAAGTCTTTGCCAGGGGTTGGTCGCACCCCGAAAAGTGGGATCTCCAAAACCAGAGCATCCTCCCAGCCCCTTGCATGGCTTTTGATGCAGGCAGGGACTCGATGGCAGGCGCTGGGGAGATGAGGGAGGACGACATTGCCTGGACAAGGAGACATGTGGCATCTCCCTCCCTCAATGAGTTTATCAGTTCCTTCCCCAAATTAAACATGGAAAATTGAAATAAGGGGTTTTTCATAGCGTGGGGTCCCCCAATGAACTCATTTTTCCAGTATGGAGTCCTCCAAAAGACCCTATTTTGCAGCATTGAGGACCCCCAGGAAATTTATTTTTGCAACATGAGCCCCCCTCATTTTTGTTTTTTTTTTTGCGCTGTGGGCATTTCCTAAAACATATGTTTTAGAATCATGGAGTCATGGACTGGTTTGGGTTGGAAGGGACCTTAAAGATCATCTAGTTCCAGCCCCACTGCCATGGGCAGGGACACNCTCCAGCGTGTTGACCGCACCACACAGCTGGCTGTCATGCACAAACTTGCTGAGGGTGCGCTCGATGTCACTGTCCATGTCGCCGACAAAGATGTTAAACAGCCCCGGTCCCAGTACCAAGCCCTGAGGAACACCACTCATCACTGGTTTCCACCTGGACATCGAGCCGTTGACCGTAACTCTTTGAGTGCGGCCACCCAGCCAATTCCTTCTCCACCGAGTGGATCAAATCATCAAATCCGTGTCTTTCCAATTTAGAGACGGGGGTGTGGAGCAGGACAGTGTCAAACACTGCACAAGTCCAGGTAGATGAGGTCAGTTGCTGATGATGACATTTTGCAGCATCGGAATCCCCAATAAACCAATTTTTGAGATGTACGATCCCCCAAGCGAACCATTGCAGTCGCGTGGCGGCCCCCCAGTGATCCTGTTTTTGCAGCGTTGGGGTCTCCCAAGAAACTAATTTTTGCAGTGTAGGATCTCCCCCAAAAAAGACCCATTTTGCACCATAGGGTTCCCCAAAAGACCGAATTTTGCAATGCAGGGTCCACCCCAAGCCCTATTTTTTTTGCAGCACAAGGTCCCCCAAAAAACTCATTTTGCAGCCCAGGACGCCTCAATAAACCTATTTTTACAGCGATGGGTCCCCCTCAAGAGACCCATTTTTCCAGCAGGGGATCACCCAAGAAGCCAAATTTTGCAGCACTGGGGTCCCCCCAAAAAAGATCAATTCTTGCAGCAGGGAGTTCCCCAAAAAACCCATTTTTGCAGCATTGGGATCCCCCCAAAAAACTGTTTTTGAGGTGTGGGATCCCCCAAGAAACTCAATTTTGGAGTGTTGGGATCCCTCAAAAGACCTATTTTTGCAATGCAGCGCCCCCCAATAATTCTGTTTTTACAGTGTTGGGGTTCCCCAAGAGACCTGTTTTTTTTGGCAGCATGGGGTTCCTCTCAAAAAAATCATTTTTTCAGCACTCTATCCCCAAATAAACCGATTTTTGCATTATGGGATCCCCCAAAGAGACCCAATTTTGCACCATGGGAGTCCCCCAGTAAATCTGTTTTTCCGGCATGGGGCTCCCAAGAGACCCTTTATTTATTTATTTATTTATTATTATTTTTATTATTATTATTATCACCATCATCGTTATCATGATCATCATTATTATTATTATTTTAATTATCGCAGTTGAGGCATGAAACGTTTCATTGAAATGATTGTAAATAGTGTTTTTGAATGGATTTGGCCTCATTTTTGAATAGACTCAGGAGACCAAAAATGCCAGTTTGGAGAGTGAACATCAGCTGCTGGGGGTGGACGCGCCTGGGTAGCCAGAAAATGCCCCGCTAAGGCTGGATGCCTGGAGAAAGGGCAGAAAATGGGCAAATGTTATTGCTTTACTGGAAGAATAATGCATAAAGACAATACTAAATAATGTGAAAATGAAGTGATGGAAAAGTAAAATGATGCGAGAGTAAAACAGGGCGAAAAAGAAAATAATAAAATACCGAATGCAAAAGAATACATGAATGCAAAAATTAATGCAAAAATGGAAATAATAAAGTCAATAATACAAAAGCAAACTGATGCAAAAAAAAAAAGAATAAAATAAATAAGAATTTAAAGCAATAATACAACCCCCCCAAAATGAAAAAATAAACTAATGCCCAAATAAACTAATGCAAAATTAGAAATATTTATTAACAAAACCATATAATAATAGGAACCCCAAATAATGCAAAAATACACTAATGCAGGAAAAAATTAATGCCCAAATAAAAATGCAGTGATAAAAATAATAAAGAAAGAAAGGAATGAAATAATGCAACCCCGCCCAAAAAAAAAAAAAAGGCAAAAAAAATATTTAAAAATAATGCAAAAATAAAAATAATACTCTAATAAAGCTAATGACATTGATTATTTTATTCTGTGTCCCCCTCCACGTGCTCCCACGACGTCGCTCCGCCGGGAATTCTGGGCCTGGAGTGACTTTGCGCTGGAGTGGATGAGGAGCGCTCGCACATCCGCCTCCTCCTCTTCCTCCTCTTCCTCCTGCTGCTCCTCCTGCTCCTCCTGCTCCTGCTCCTGCTCCTGCTCCTGCTCCTGCTCCTGCTCCCCCCAGCCCCACGGGGGGTTCCCGGCCGCTCAGTGGGGAACCGGAGCTGGAACCGCCCGGGCACAATGCACATCCCGCCTTCAATAGCACCGGGAGGGGGTTTTTTTGGGGTTTCCTGAATTAAATAAACAGTTTATTTTTTTTCCCCACCTTTCTGGAATTTTCCTAACCCCGCGAATGCCCCCGTTTGTGCTTTATTTTATTATTTTTTATTTTGTTCTCTGGCTATTCCGGGAAGAGGAAAACAATCCACGCAAGCATCAAAAAAAAAAAAACCCAAAACCTCCTTGGACGTCAGGTGACGGCGGAGAATAATATCCGAAAAATGTTAATGCCTGAAAAAAAAAAATCCATGGTGGATTAAAGCTCGTTAGGAAAGGCCTTTCCTAACGAGCGCGGGTAGTGGGATGCAGGAGGCCGCTGCGTCGCCTGCATCCCTGCCCTTTGGTACCCACTGCAAACAGGATGCTAAAGGGGGTCTCATCCCCCAAACCCCCTTTAATCCACGGATGGAGCTCTCCTAGATTTTGGAGAATCGTCCTCAAAAAACCAAAATCACCCCCTGCCCTGGGATGGGGCACCACAAGTGTCGTGAGTGTGCCACGGTCTCAGCCTTCTCGCCAGCCCAACTTTCCCTTTGCCGGGATACTTTTTGCTCTGCGTTTCCTTAGAAAAAGGGAATAAAACCCAGTGTTTTGCAACAGGAAGGACTGGAAAGATTTCAATTTCTCGTTATATATTTATTTGTTTAGTATATTTATCGATTATATTTATTTTAGCCATAGTTATATAATATTGTATTATATTAATACATAATTATATGTAATTATTCTATTCTATTATACTATATTATACTATACGTTATCATATTATTATAGTATAGTCTAGTCTAGTCTATGATAGTATATAATTGTGTATTTATTTTATAATATGTTATATTACACATAATTATATTAGTATATTAACATTACACTTACAGAATATTTTACATGAAAAAAATATATATAATTTTGCAGCTTTCTAGTGCAAAAAAAGACCCTCAACCCCCCGTATATATATTTATATATAAATTTTTGCCATTTCCTAGTGCAAAAAACCCTTGACCCCCCATATATATATTTATATATATAATTTTGCAGCTTCCTAATGAAAAAAGACCCTGAACTCCCATATATATAAATACAAATAAAAATTTGCAGCTTCCTAGCACAAAAAAGACTCTGAAGCCCACCATATATGTATATTTTTATATAATTTTGCAGCTTTCTAGTGCAAAAAAAGACCCTCAACCCCCCGTATATATATTTATATATAAATTTTTGCCATTTCCTAGTGCAAAAAACCCTTGACCCCCCATATATATATTTATATATATAATTTTGCAGCTTCCTAATGAAAAAAGACCCTGAACTCCCATATATATAAATACAAATAAAAATTTGCAGCTTCCTAGCACAAAAAAGACTCTGAAGCCCACCATATATGTATATTTTTATATAATTTTGCAGCTTTCTAGTGCAAAAAGACCCTGAAATCACCCATATATATATTTTACATATATATATATAGTCCATAGGGGATTTTCTCTGCGAGCATCTCTGCCCCGCCCAGCTGCCTGCATCCCAGCATCCCGGCTGGGTACCAGCCCTCGGCTCATCCCAAACCATCATCCTCCTCCGTAAGGACAGCACCACCCAAGTACTTATATCCGGGACCCAGGAATAAAACTCTTCCAGATGTTCCCTGGCATCCCAGATCCAGATGTTAATTGATTTTCACCAGATGCAAAACTGCAATTTTTCCAAAATTTTGGAAAATTTGATATTTTGGGCAAAACCTTCCATCATGCAGAACTATATTTATTATAATTTTTTTAATTTTTTTTAAATTTTGCTTCTTTCTCCCAAATTTATTTTCACACCTTTCCAACCTTCTTTGGAAATTAATTTTAGGGATTTGGTGGGAAAATAAATGAGCGTTTTGTGTCTATAAAAATCATAAAAATGGTGGTTTTTCGGTGGGACATCCGTTTTTCGGCACGGCGATGCAGGGATTTACAGCATCGCCTCGGATTTGGAACCTCGATGGAAAATTACTGTCGGGCGAACAAAGAAATCCGGGATTTGGGAGCGGGAAAGGGAATAAACAGGCGGGCCAGGAAGCTGAGAGGAAATCTTGGGCAGGGGAAGGGAAGGGAGAGAAAAGCTCGCGCTGCGGGGGGTGGCGAAAATCCCCCCCCCAGGAGGGGTTGGGGCCGTGGGAAAGGGGGCGAGCGGCTTCCGCGCCATGAAATCCCCCCAAAATCTGCATTATGTGGCTGGGGTGTGATGGCGACGGGGGCGAAGCGCGCTTCCTGCGTGCTCGAGGCCAGCAGGGCGAGCGATCGAGCGATCACGCTCTTCGTCGTCGTCACCGGGGTTTTTCACGCCCACACCCTGCCAGCAGCCGTATTTTGGGTGGGGGATCATTTTGGGGGACAAAGGGGTGATTTCACCTTCCCTGGGTTTATCCAGCCTCTTATCTCTTTGCAAGCAGCAAGCGTGCAAGGGGAGCAAGTGTACAAGGGCACAAGCATGCAAGGATGCAAGTGTGCAAAGGAAGCAAGCATGCAGTGTGCAAGGGGAGCAAGTGTGCAAGGGGAGCAAGCGTGCAAAGCATGTGAGGGGACCCGATGTCCAAGGGGGGCCAGTGTCCAAAGGGAGCAAGTGTGCAAAGGGACAAGTGTGCAAGGGGAGCAAGTGTGTGAGGGGAGCAAGTGTCCAAAGGGAGCAAGTGTGCAAACCGTGCAAGGGGGCCAAGCACGCAAAGGAAGCAAGCGTGCAAAGGGACAAGTGTGCAAGGGGATCAAGTGTGCAAACTGTGCGAGGGGAGCAATGTCCAAGGGGAGCAAGCGTGCGAGGGAAGCAAGTGTGCAAAACATGTGAGGGGAGCAATTGTCCAAGGGGAGCAAGTGTGCAAAGGAAGCAAGCATGCAAAGCGTGCAAGGGGAGCCAGTGTCCTAGGGGAGCAGGCGTGCAAAGGAAGCAAGTGTGCAAGGGGAGTGAGCATGCAAAGGGACAAGCGTGCAAAAGAAGCAAGCGTGCAGAGCGTGCGAGGGGAGCAAGTATCTGAGGGGAGCGAGCGTGCAAGGGGAGCGAGCATGCAAAGGGACAAGTGTGCAAAGGAAGCAAGTGTGCAAGGGGAGCGAGCATGCCAAGGGACAAGCGTGCAAGGGGAGCAAGCGTGCAAGGGGAGCGAGCATGCCAAGGGACAAGCGTGCAAGGGGAGCGAGCAGGTGAGGGGCTCTCCCGCGCCCGAGGGCCTTCGCTGCGCAGCCGAGCGCGCTGCAGCGGGGCTTTGCAAAGCCAACACGCCTGACCCGCCGCCCTGACTCTGCCGACGCAGCACAAATGCCACCGCAGCTCCTGCCCGCCGTCCCCGGGGGCAAAATATCACCGGGGGGAGGGTGGGGGGTGTGTGTGTGTGTGTTATATTTAATTTTTTTCCTTTATTTTTCCCTTTACCTTTTAGAAAAGAAACTTTTTAAAAAGGGACATTTTAAAAAAAAATCCCAAACAAAACCTGCTCGCAAGCCAGGTGAGCACCCAGCGTTAGCACCCATGTCTGCCCTGCATCCGGGGCTGGAAATAGTCATTTTGAGGGGTATTTTGGGTGAAAAATTGCCTAAATTTGGCTCCTGAGCAAGCAGGTGGAACCCACCCCCCCAGCCCCGTGGTTTGCTGCCAGCGAGCGTTTTTGGCTCGGGGAGGTGATGGTGACCCTGGGAAAAGGGCTCGACCCTGTTGCTGATCCCCCATTCCCAGGGGAATTTCTCCATCCAGGAGGATAAATCCAGCTCCGGAGCATCCTGAGAAAATGGGAAAGGGCAGGGGGATGAAGAGCCCGGGAGAGACAAGGAGGAGGGAGCTGCCTGCTCCTGGGCAAGATGGTGCCCATCACCTCAGCATCAGGCCGCTACATGCCCAACCCCGCTGCCCTCCGCCCTTGTGCAAGAGCTTGGTATGAGGAAGAACCTCCTCATCCTCCGCCTCCCCACATCCTGGAAGGGGTGCTGGAGCCTGGCAGGGGTGTCACCCCAAAATCCAACCCCCTACCCTTATAGAGACCTGTCCCCAGATGTCCCCACCATGGTCCCTCTCATTGGGAGTCCCTGCTCAAGAGATGCTCCAAAGCATCTGCTGGTGGTCACCCCACGGATGTCCTTCACCACATGGATGTCCTTCACCCCATGGATATCCTTCACCCCATGCACGTCCTTCACCCCATGGATGTCTTTGACCCCATGGATGTCCTTTGCCCCACAAATGTTCTTCACCCCATGGGTGTTCTTCAACCCACATATGTCCTTCACCTCACAGACGTCCTTCACCCTGCAGGTTTTCTTCATCCCACAGATGTCCTTCACCCCACAGATGTTCTTCATCCTGTGGATGTGCTTCATCCCAAGGATAACCTTCACCCTATGGGTGTTCTTTACCTCACGGATGTTCCTTCACCCCACAGATGTCCTTCACCCCACGGATGTTCTTCACCCCACGGATGTTCTTCACCTCATGGATGTTCTTCACCACATGGATGTTCTTCACCCCATGGATGTCCTTCACCCTCTGAATGTTCTACACCCCATGAATGTCCTTCACCCCATGGATGTCCTTCACCCTCTGGATGTTCTACACCCCATGAATGTCCTTCACCCCATGGATGTCCGTCAGCCCACTGGTGTCCTTCATCCCCCCATGGACCCCACCAAGCTCACCAGGAAACGGCGCCTATCGGTGTCTCATGAGCTTCCCAGGACTCAGCTGCGGCTTGGAGCCGGCCAGGAGCCTGACGTGCTGGAGCAAAGCACCGCTGCCCTCCCCAGCCGCCAACCGGCAACGAGCCCCAATTATTGCAACAGGAGGCAACAAGCCTCAGCCTGACACCCCCCCAAAAAAAATTTCGGGGCTCCTGTGTGCGGAGGGCAGGTCCCTGCAGCTCCGGGATGGATCATTTTTGGGTGGGTGTTGCCATGATTTGACCTTGGTTTTGGGAAGTGAGGGTTGGTTGTTTTTTTTTTTTTTTTGCTCCCCTTGCAAAAGCCAAGTGTCATTTTTAGGAGGGTCCCTGGGCAATGGGGGGGTGGTGGGGGGAACCTCTAAAATATCAACACCCTCACCCCCCGTAAGAACCTGGGGAATGTGGAAAGGAGGTAAAAATAAACCCCAACGCCAGGGCAGGGTAATGCAGGGTGCAATTCAAAAGCCGCAAGAATTTCGGAGGCTAAAAATTGAGGGAGGGATGAAAACGGCTGCGTGGGAACCTCGCGTGCCCCGGCAGGATCCGAAGGTGACCTTGCTTTGACATCGCCAAAAATTTGGATCCGTCCAACTGGCGTCACGCCCCGTCCCGGCACACTTGGCTGACCCCCCTGAAACTAGGGCTTGAAGCACCTAAAGGACCCTGATGGGGGGGTATTTTTGGACACCCGACTTTTTCTGGGTGCTCTGAGCATCCCCAAACCCACCGGCATGTTTGCAGCTGGGCCGGTTTTCTGGCATGCCGGGACGTGCCGGGGAGCACTCGCTTTTCCAGCATTTTCCTATCTCGCTCCGCTCCTATGCAAAGAATTTGGTGCTAAAAAACCAGCCCCTTGGGGCTTTGCTCCGGCTCAATCCCACCTTCCCTGCGGGATGCGGTGGTGATGCTGCCCGCAGGGTCCGGCTTTTGGGGTTGCATGGGAATTGCATGGGAATTGCATGGGAATGCATGGGAATTGCATGGGATTTCATGGGACGGCATTGGATGGTTGTGTGGGATTGTATGGGATTGCATTGGGATCACATGGAATGATTATATGGGATAATTGCATGGGATTGCATGGGATGATTGCATGGGATTGCAGGGATTGCATGGGAATTGCATGGGAATTGCATGAGAATTGCACGGGTTGCATGGGATGATTGCCTGGTATTTCATGGGATTGCACTGGATGGCTGCATGGGATTGTATGGGATTCCAGGGGATTACCTGGGATTGCATGAGATTCCAGGGCATTCCATGGGATTGCATAGGATAATTGCATGGGATGAATACATGGGATTGCGTGGGATTGTGTGGGATGATTGCATAGGATTGCATGGGATCATTGCATGGGATGAATACATGGGATTGCGTGGGATTGTGTGGGACGATTGTATAGGATTGCATGGGATCATTGCATGGGATGAATACATGGGATTGTGTGGGACGATTGCATAGGATTGCATCAGATGATTGCATGGGATCGCATGGGATGAATACATGGGATTGTATGGGATTATATGGGATGATTGCGTGGGATGCAAAGCCTGAGAACAGGGAGAGCTGCTTCTGCAGGTGCATAAAGGATTTTGGGGGATGCGGGACTGAGCCAAAGGGGGGTATTTTGCACCCGTGCGCTTTGGGAGGTACTTGGGCTGTTCGCAGCCCTTTGGCAAGTATTCAGGGCTTTGAACTGGTCCCGTCGCATTTACAGCCCCTGGGAATGGGGAAGGAAAATTCAACCTGGAAGATACCAGAGCCGGTTTGGCCATCGGGGACTTTCAGGCTCCATCAGAGCCTCGAAATTGGCTTTAAAAGCATTAAACCTTGCAAACTGCCCAGATAAGGTGCAAAAAGCCTCTTGGCATCCCCTCCGGCCAAATCCAGCTGGGAAAAAAAACCCTCCCAAATTTCAGGATTTAATGGCAAACAGCACGGATGCCCCTTCCCCACGGCTGCAGCAAGACCCCAGACATCACCCCACATTTTTGGGGGGTCTGAGCCCCCCACACCACTGCCTCTGCTCTCTTCTAATGAGCGGAGAATTTCCCTTTCCTTCTGCTTTTGTATTTAATCAGCCGCTCATTAAAACCTTGGGCTTTAATTACTCCAGATGAGGTGCAGCGGGGGCCGCCTTTCCAATTTCCTTTCTTTAATTCTCTTAATTGGGAGAAGCGAGGGGCTGGTGACCCAGCGCTGCAAGAAAACCATCCAAGGGGGTTTTGGGGGGCTATTTTCCACTGATTTTATCCTACGGCTTTGCAGCACCCCCAAAAATAGGGAGATTATCCCCAAATCCATGAGCAAAGGGGCTGCAAGCTCTGCTTTATCTCGCCCATCGATGCTCAGGGCGTGCGTTTGCTGACTCTTCGTCTCTCCCAACCTGACGCAGCTAATAATAATAATACAGATAATTTCTATCCAACTTTTTTATTCTTCATTAGTTATAAAGCCTAAATAAAAACTTGAATAAATCCCAAAGCTGACGGAGACGGTTTTTGGGAGGGTTTTTTTTGGCGGCAAGCCGGCGGCGTGGCTTTTCTTCTTCTCCAACTTGGAAAGGAACGGGTCAATTAATGAGTTCTGCAATCCGTCTCCCAAATTTTCGGGAGATGCCGAGTCATGAGTTTGGGGAATGGGGTTATCGGGAGGGCACGCGAGTCTTTGTGAGATGGAGGGATGCTGGGAGCACCCCCAAAAAATCAAATTGCATCATCCTGGGAGGGTGATGGTCCCCAAAAAATCAGATTTCATCACCCTGGGAGGATGAGGGCCTCACAAAAAACCAAATTGCGTCGTTCTGGGAGGATGATGACCCCCAAAAGACAAATTACATTGTCCCGGGAGGGTGATGGTCCACCCAAAATCAAATTGCATTGTCCTGGGAGGATGAGGACCCCCACAAAAATCAAATTGCATCATTCTGGGAGAATAATGGTCCCCAAAAAATCAAATTGCATCATTCTGGGAGAATAATGGTCCCCCAAAAAATCAAATTGCATCATCCTGGGAGGGTGATGGTCTCCCCAAAATCAAATCGCATCATCCTGGGGAGATCATACCCCCCCAAAAAATCAAATCGCATCGTTCTGGGGGGATGATCACCCCCCCAAACCCCGAGCCCGGTGCTGCGGGAGCGGGAGGGCTCAGGGCAGCAGGGCGACGCTCGCAGCCCCGGGGCAAGGCTGATGGATTTATTTTTTTTTTTGCTTCTGAGTTAGCAGAAACACTTTTGATGTACGGGACTGGCTTTAGAACATGCCCCTGCAAAAGAGTTTTTATGACTGAAGAGCAAAAGAATACCTGACTAATTATTATTCAGCAAGTTAATTAGGTAATGGGGATTAACCCACCTTACTGCGGGGCAGTAATTGCCGATGCGAGCTTGCTCTGACGTATTCCCAGTCCAGAAACTGAACGCTTCCCAGTCCAGTAAGGGGGGTGGGGGGGCAAAGCCCATCTTGCCCGTAGCTGGAAGGATTTTTAATGCAAGATATGAGGATTTTTGAGCTTTTGGTTTCCCTTTCTGGTGTTTCACAGCTCGGGACGCCGATGCCGTCTGCACCCAGCGTTGGATGTGCTCCCCGTGGGCACGGGGGGGAAAACCCAGCCGGCTCCAGCCTTGTGCAGAAGGGGGAAAATTATTAATTTAATTAATGACTTGAAAATGGAATAGTGGCCCGTAGAGCATCCTTAAAGCTCTTTAGATCTTCCTTCTCCATCTGAAGCAGGACACATGGAGCATCTCGCCCTGCATCCCCGTGGGGAGACGCTCAGCAGCACCCAGCCCACCCTCACACTTAATATTGCAACAGCGACGCTTCCAGCCTCTAAAACCACATTTATGCAAGTCCCCCACCCCCAAAACCCCTGAAAATCACCCCAAAACCTCTCCTTCAGCCCCTTTCTGGGTTTCCCATGAGTGACCGGTGGCAGAAAGCCCATTTTGGGGATGCTGAAGGGGATGTTCCCTCCACACCAGCGACCCCGCCTCGCCCGGCTTGCAGGTTGTCAGGATAGCTTAAATTAGCAAAATCGGGCTATTGTGGGTGAAAAATCAGCATTTGTGGCTTTGCCAAGCCCGGCGGGGAACACAGGACGGGCAGACCCAAATCTGCCTTCAACGAAAGCCGTCGCTCCGGGCGTTCCCTTTCATTTAATACTGCAACAGCGAGGGCGCTCCCAGCCTCCAAAACCACATTTATACAACTCCCTGTCTCCTAAAACCCTGAAAATCACCCCAAAAATCCTCCTCCAGCCCTTTTCTGGGCTCCCCACAAGTGACCAGCCGCAGAAAGCCCATTTTGGGGCTGCTGATGGGTGGTAGGATGCTCCCTCTGCACTGCCAGCTTGCAGACTGTCAGCACTCCTAAAATTAGCAAAATTGGGCTATTTTGGGTGAAAAATCAGCTTTTTTGTCTTTGCCAAGCCCGGCAGGGAACACGGGATGGGCAGGCCAACATCTGCCTGCAACGAAAGCCATGACTCCGTGACCAAACCCGCAATTTCTCCAGGCACTGCGGGATGCTCGGCAGGATCCAGCCACTGCAAAATATCCCCCAAAATCCTGGAAAATGCCTAAATCCGGAGCGATTTTGGGTGGATTCCTGCTGGGGTGGTGATGCCGGGGAGGGGAGAATGCTCGTTGTGGGGTGATGGGGGGTTTTGCTGGTGGCGGTTTTTGGGGCCCCCCCCCCCCGCTGTGACTCTTGCTCGCACATCCCTTATCGCGGCGACCTTGGGCCAAGGTCGGTGGCCTTGGGGACGCGCCGGCCGCCTGGCCTCGGGGCAGCAAACAGGCCAAAAAGACCTTATTCCACCCTTTTTCTCCCCAGGTGGAGAAAATCCCAGTGGTGAAACCCCCAAAAACGCTCCAAACCCCCTAAATTCCCCCATAGCATCATCCTCGCTGTGGGAATGGGATGAAAAAAAATAACCGAATTAATCAAAGATTAAACAAAAAGGAGCATCCCTGCAAATTAAGACACGGGAGTGGCCGTTATCCGCTTCTTATCATTAATGATTAATTATTATTGTTAACAACCGCTCTCCTTTTGCTCCAGAAATAGCTCCTGAAGAAGGAAACTCCGGCAAATGGGAATTATTTCATCTCAGTGTTATGGGAAAGGGGTAAAAAAATCCCCCTTTTTCTGCCATTTGGGTTGTGCGAGGGTAGGTTGTGAAGTCCGAGGAGCTTTTATGGGCAGGGAAAAGCAGCGTTATATACGTATATGTGTGTGTGTGTGTGTGTATACGTGTGTGTGTGTGTACGTGTGTGCGCGTGTACATATCTCTATATATCTCTATCTTCCCCTTTTTCTTCCTGCTTGGAGGAGGCACAGGAATCCTTGTGAAGCCAAAGGGAAAACGGATTTTTTCCCCCCCGACCCTTGCCATGGTTTTCGGCTCCATCGGCACGACACTTCCCGGCTCCGCAGCGTGACTCACCCGGTTATTTTTAGCCCCGGCCTCTTTTCTCCCCATGTTTGCCATCCACGTCGGGTTGCCCTAAAAATGCAAAATAAAGGCTGAAATGCAAAATCGACCTTTGCAAGATCCGGCACGAGGGGAGAATTTTCCCCCTTTTATGAATAAATCAGAAATTCCCTTTATTTTCCAACCTTTTCCGCCTTTAAAGGGCGAAAAGCCACCAAAACCAGCGCAGTTTAGGACTAGGAAGTCACAGCTTTGCCGGGAAAACTTTAAATGAGGCTCGCTGCTTATTAATTGGGACAAATGAAACGACAATAATTGCATTTATCGGGTTCTGCGTTATTGCCTTCTTGGGCACGGAGTCTGTCTTTAACCCAAGGGCTGGAGGGTTTAACGCCCTTTAAGCCCGGCCTAACAAGGAGAGGGGTGTAACTAGTCCTGCTTTAAAGATGAAAAGGGAAATCCAAGAGGATCTGGAAGTTAAATCCAAATGTTAAAGTGCGTTGATGTCGCCATGGTCGGGGTGACGGGGCTGATGCTTCACCGCATCCCTTGAGCTGGACCGAGCGGTGCCGGGATGCAGCGGGACCAGCTCCCGGATAAGGATGGAGCCGAAAACCCCGCTCCGGGAGCAACGTAAAATCCCAATGGCAAAGTCAACCCGAGGTATTTCAGAGCTGAAATCCCTGGGGAAGGTTGTGCCGGCATCAGCCCAACCCAATTTTATTACAAATCCCAATTTCCGTATGGACTTTGCCCCGAATTTCATCATCTGGCATGATGTTTTCCAGCTTCCTGGCCTGACCCCGTCTCAACCCGCACCTTCAAGGAGCCTCCCGGTGGCAAAACCGCCACGGTTTGACCCAATTTGCCCAGCGCCATCTCAGCAATGGGGTCACTGGGGTGCGGTGCTGGCCAGATGTTGACAGCTGCTTCCAGCTGTTGGTGGCCAGGGCTGCTGTGCAAGCAGCAATAGCAATTACAAGCTCTGGTGGTTTTTTGGGGGTTTGGGGTTTTTTTTCCCTGTGATTTTTTGGGGATAAGGACAAAGTGGGATGACGTGTCTCTGGAAATCCTATTTTTGGGTTTTTTTTTTCCTGGATTTTAAAAAAAAGCCCTCTTGTGGCTCAGGGACTTATTTTAAAGCTCCTCGAGGCTCAAACGCATTGAAGGACGCCGCAAATATTAAAATAAACTCCCCCCTCAGTGCATTAACCCCGTCCCAAGGATGCTCAGTATCGGAGGTCAAGTGCTAAAATTTTCCCTAAACTTTTTAGGGATAAATGGGATTCTGGGCTGCAGAGATACCGATGGTGTTGAGTCCTGGCAAAGCCAAATTCCCTCCCTTGTGCCATCCGGTGCTGCCAATTTTATTAACTGAAAATCATCCCAAGAAAGACTGTCCCAGCCTGGACTTTGCCCAAAAAAATAGGGGCCGCTGCCCACAAAACCCCCCAAATCCTGTGTGTCACTGGGCCGCCCGTGTCCACCGTGTCCCCAAGGCTGGGGACACGGGTAGGGATGGGAGAGGCTGTGAGATAACGACCTCACTAGACGACAACGTGATGCGACACAGGGAAGGGCTATAAAGGAGACCGGATTTCCTCGTCTGTCGGGAATTACGTTTTTCGGCAGAAATCTGGCGAGGGGGTGTGTGTGCATGTGTGCGCGTGTGTGCCGCGCCAGTGAGTCAGAGCCAAAATCTGCAGTGAGGAAGAGGATGAGGATGGAGAAGCTGAGCCCATCCCTGTGCCCTCTGTCCTCCCCCACCGCTTGACTCCCTGAGCCCATCCCCGTGGCTTCTGGGCCTCAACATGAAATCCCTTGGAGAGGCTGAGCCCATCACTGTGCCCTCTGTCCTCCAC
>VYXH01000106.1:168835-180663 GCA_013397275.1 Burhinus bistriatus | reverse complement strand
CCCCGGCTCCCTTTGAGGTGAGAAAATGCAGAGGAAAGAGGCAAAAAAAGAGAAAAAGGCACTTTTGGCCCCGGGTTGGGGGTGAGGTAGAAGGCAACAAGGCCCCAAAAGTGCTTTTTGGGGGGTGACACTAAGGGGGAGGGGGCGGCGGCGCCCCCGGGCCGTACCCCAGCCTGAGCCCGGGGCACCATTTTGACCCAGTTCCCACCAGTTTACCCCCCTCCCCCAAACTGAGTCATTAAACGACGTAAACTCACTCGGCCGGCCGGCAGCACCCGGGTCCTCCCGGCACCTCGACCTGCCTCAGATAAATTGTTTTATAATAATAAAGCGACGCGACGTCAGGCCCCAAATGAGGAAGGTGAGTTAATTGCGGCAGGGTCATTAACGTTAGACCCCGGGCTTCGCTTGTCCCAGCCTCCCCTGGGGATGCTGCCCCCCCAAAACATTCCCTCCTGGCAGTGTTTTGGGATTTATTCAAGTATGTAGGTTGGTTTTTTTTTTTCTTTTTTTTTTTTTTCCAGGGAAAGCAATAAAAAATTCGCTCCGTGGCGGCGCAAAGCGCCGGACAACGCGTAATTAAAACCAAAAATAATATTTTTATTCCAATTAAAGATGTTATAGGAAGGACTCCTTTTTCTCCCCAGCAAACAACTCCTTATTTTTCCCCCTAGCTTTGGAGCGTTGGGAATACTTGGGGTTTTTAAAATGTAAAGTTGTATTTTTATCTATATTATAGTTGTTTAATATTTTTATTTAAAGCTGGCTCTACCCCGGTGCGTTCTCTTTTTTTTTGGGGGGGAGGAGGTGTGGGTTTGGGGCTAGGAGCTGGGAACGTGACGGCCGGCAGCGCGTCCATGGGAGGAGGAATTAAGAAGAAATTTGCTCTCGTAACGAAGAAATCTGATGCGCTGCCGGCCGGGCTTAACTCCGGCTACCGAAATGGAGCCAGAGACGCGCTCCCTCTGCCTTTCCCTCTCCATAACTACTCCGTTAGATAAATCTAGGTTAGAAATGATTAATTTTAATTTTTCTTTTTTTTTTTTACGGTAATTAATTGCAGGAACAATTTGCTGCGTTCTCATGGGTGACGCTTAAATCCGGAGTAGATTTTGTAAGGAAAAAAAGGGATTTTTTATTGAAACAGGGATGCTGGCGGTGCTGGGAGGTGGGGGACGAGCTCACCCCTCCACCCTTAAATTTAATATTTAATATTATTGAAGCTGGAGATGTTTTTCTGCCCACGGAGCTGGGCTGCTCTGGCTCTTTACATGCGAAAACATCTCCCAGGCTCGTCGCAGACACTCTTGCGGTTGCAAAACTCGGAGGGCTCGTGTCGCCGTCCCCAGCTGACCTTTAAGAAAAAAAAAAATAAAATAACGCTGCTCTGACTCCACTTCCCCTCACCGTGAGTTTTCTCCCACGCTGGTAATCCCCCAAAATCTCAGCTGATCCCCGCAGTGCCGGTGTTACCCCCGCTTCTTTGGCTGCAAACCACCCCACGTCGGTAAGCGCCGGTGCTGTGGCACATGCCGTGGCTTTAGGAGCAGGTTTTACCCGGCCCTCGGTGGGTGCGTAAGTTTTTCCTGGGCTGGGAGCCAGCGTGCAGCCGTGTCATCCCGGGCAATGGCCAGATCCGGTTATCTTCACTCTGGTGAGCGTGCACAAGCGTGCAAACAAGCGTGCGAGATGCTGCAAGGTTGCACCCCCTCCTCGTAGTCACCCCCTCCATCCATCCCAGGCTGGCGCCTCTTGCAATCAGCCCCTAGGATGCTCGTTGAAGCCTCGTGGCTGATTTTTATGTGCTCTTTTTAAATGTGGATTTTCCTGAAGTTCCCTCCTGGGACACTTCTTTTTAATATATATATTTTTAAAAGGGTTTATTCATTTCCTTGTTCCATGAGGCAGGCAGCATCCTGAAATCCTTCTGTGCTGGGAGGCGGGGGGGGTAAAAAAATGAGTTGTAAAACCGAACGCAGCCTGCTGTGGGTTTGGGGGGGCTGCTGTCACCCCACGGGTCGGTATCTCTTCTGAGCGTGCCAGCTTCCGCATTCGAGCGACGAAGGAAGCAGCAAAAAACCAAATGAATTTATTAAAATCACGAGCGCTGCGCTCATCTTCCTGTAAGGTATAGGAGTTAGTAGATAAAAAACACGAGTGTTGGATATCTCCAGGCTGTAAATAAGTTTATTGCACAAAAGCAAGAGGGGGAAGTATGTTGGGCTCTTTTTTCCCCAAACTCCAAATAAAGCTGCTGTTTTCTGCAAGCAGTTTTAAAAAAAACAAAAACAAAAACACCAAAACAAAACCCAACCAAAAAAACCAACAAAGCCTGCACGTGGTTTTGCAGGAGTTTCCCATGCAAGGCTGCCCTTAAAAATAAACTTTTTAATTTTTTTTTTTTTTCCTCTAACTCGCCATCTTAAGCTTCTCCTTTAATGGCGAGGTTAAAGCTGAAAGGCTCCCGGATCGGGCCGGGCAGCGTGTTTGGAACTGGGAAGCCCGAAGGGAGCGGGAGGAGCTGACTCACGGTGACCCTGCCCGGGGAGAGCCTCCAAAAATGCCAGCAGTCTTCCAACAAACTTTATCCCTTTGCCTCTTCAAGCTGCTAGAGTTAAAATAAAATTGTATTTCTATTAATTTTTTTTGCTAAAGATTAAAAACTTAAGGTTGGTTTGGGGTATTTTTGCTAGAGCTTAGAATTGCAAAAGTAACTTTATTATTTAATTCTTCGTGGGGTAGTGGCTGGTGTTGGAGCAAAGAGGTGTTGCTATCTGCTGCCTTCCTGGAGCAAAGTTCATGCCAGTGTGATGCATCCCCATCCCTGTGGCACTTGCCGCTGTGACTCACCTGCCTGCTCGCCATACGTGGGGGATCATCGGCTTTCTGGGGCGGGCGAGCTGGCCTGTAGCAATGCAAAGTAAAGATTGCTACCCCAAAAAGCGAGGGGTGGATGCCAAAAAGCAAAGAAAAATCGCCCCAAACCCCATAAATGCCCCAAAAGGAAAAAAAAAATTCCCCCAAACCACAACCCCCCCCTTTTTTTTAACAACGTTTATTCAAGCACAAGTTGCTTTTGGCATTCCTGGTGTCGCCTGTTGCAGTTTTGCGGAGCTGGGGGCAGATGGATAAGGTCAGAGTTGGGATTTTGGGTTTTTTGGGGCTTTCTCCTTGTTTTTCTGGGATGCCGGCAACTTTCCAGTCTTTTTTTGCCCTCTGAAGCGGGGCGTTTTCTTCTCAGGGTGGGTTTATTCAGAAGCACCGAACAAAACCAAGTGCCAAAACCTCCCTGATGAGTTGTGTTGGGGCCAAACCTAATTAATGAGCTTCATTAACGGGGCTGTCTTTATTCCCTGTTGCTTTTTCCCTGTAAACTTTAATGCAGGGGAGGTGGCTTGGCCAGAGAGAAGTGCCTTATTATTTATATTATTTATTAAAAAAACCAAGAAAATGCTTCTTAAGTAAGAAAATATATATTTTTTTTTTTTTATGCGTGTGCCTTGCAATTAGCCCTCCTGATTTGGAGGTTGCATTTAGGTGGGGTCTGACCAGCACTGATCCCTTGGGATACTGGGGGAGCATCCCTGGGTTGGGGTGATGCACCGGTACCCGGGATAACTGGGAAGAGCCCAGCCCCCCAAATTAAGGGGCTTATAAATTTCATGTGGATCATCCCAAAGCTGATTAACTGGGAATGTCGGATCCTGGTTCTTGGAGCTGAGCGCTGGGAAAATCTGCTGCCTGGGATAATTGGACTGTTAACGAAGGTGGCCTGAGTGCTGGCCTGCCCTGACCCCACTCCCAAACAAGGCTCCGATTGTCGCTCTGACTTAAGCGGGAGGAAGAGGAGGCGGGCAAAGGGTTTGCCAAATAGCCGGGATTTTGCTTAGTGACTGTTAATTAGGTTCTGATGCAAAAACTTCATTAGCGGTGGCTGTCCGGAGCATCCTTGCGCTGATGCCGGGATGATGCTTGGCTGGCTGGCGGCATCACCGTGCTGTCCCCAAAAGCATCTCGTGCTGGCGTGCTGCCTGGGTGTCACATGGAGCCCTCAGAGGAGACCCTGCAAGCCCAGATAAAACCTCCCGCCCCACTCCGGAGGCAAAAAATTCCTAGAATCCCCAAACAGTATTTTTTTTTAATTTTTTTTTTTTTCCCCCCCTTAGCCCATGTGGATGCCATAAAAAAAGCAAGTTTTCTCTTTTATCATGGTTATCTGTGCTCACAACCTTATGAGCATCCCTCCTCCTTTTGGACCTCCCGGGAGAAGCCCCCCCTGATAGAGGGGGCATAGCTGGGACCCCAAGTTTAACCTTTCTTTTTTGTTTTCTTTCCCTTTTTCCTGCAGATGACGGCTCGCCTGATGCTCGCTGTGGGAGGAGCGGTGTTGGGTTCCTTACAATTCGGCTACAACACTGGTGTCATCAATGCTCCGCAGAAGGTGAGTATGTGCCGAGCAACCTCGCTGTAGCAAAGTTCCACCCCCCCCACCCCCCATGCCCGAAAACAAACCTGCATCCGCTGCCAGCCCAGCTAAAATAGTACATCCCACTAGGCAGCTTACTGCTTGTAATGGGATTTGCGAGGGAGTTATTTAGCTCCCGCCTTCCCAGGAGAATTAGTTTCCTCCTTGCTTAGTGTTTTTGCCAGGAAGAATCCTAGGAACGCGTGCAGGATGCTCTCTGGGTGGGACTGGCGTAACTTTTAACCTTGGCTCTTAGCGAAGGTCTGGGAGCTAATTAGGGTTTGAGTTGTCTTGAAGGGGGAGAATGACCACAGGAGGTGTTTGCTCCTTCCCCTAGCGTACTGCCAGGACCCTCCAGTGACTGGTAGGTACATGGGAGCCTTGAAAAACTTGACTTTCCCCAAATTACGTGGGTTTTGGATGTGTTAAGTCTTGGAAATGTTAGCTCAGAAATTCCATGTGGTGCTCACAATGTGCCCTGGGTAAAGCTCAGCTGCCAGGTGTCACAGGACAAACCGGAGTCCAGCTGCTGCTGCTCGAGAGCAGAGCCCGTCCCCAAGCATCATCGCAGCCCTTGGTGCACCGTCCCAAATAATTAAAACCACCAAGGCAGCGTTCACACCACAAGATTATTAATCCCATTACCAGCGAATGGGCTGCAAAATCTCGCCTCAAGCACTGAAAAACTCCCTGCAGGAGAGAAGACCCCATACAAAAACTTCCCAGACCCCAACCAGTGTGGAAAAAGCAAAAAAGATGTGTATTACCTTTATTTGAGCTATTGCATTAAGTTGTATTTAATCAGGGTGAGTGGCCTGAGCAGCATTTCATGCAGCTGCAGGCTGCGACTCCTGTCCAACACCCTCGGTGCTTGCACCCGTGGCCACGGTGCACGCATCCATCTGCCAAAAGCATCGCCCTGCTGAAAAATCCTGACCCGTGCTCACCTTCCCCTGGACTGATCCGTGCTGGTGACATTCGTACTTGGCTGGCCGTGAGCATCCTTCTCCAGAGACAGGCAATGGGAGCAGCACTTGAAACAGCACCGAGATAGGAAATTCCTGGAAACGTGCTGAGGAGCTGCTTTCTGGCATCTGCCCTCTTTTTCTTTTCCCCGACCTCTGGCACCATGGGGAATGGGTGCTCTGTAATGACCGCCTTGTGTTGGAGCCCAGCCCCGCATCCTGAGGACGCATGTCGTTTCCCTGTGGCTGAAGGACTTTTCTCCCTCTTCCCCTGACGCAGGAGATGCTGCTTTGGGTGACATGGGCAGGGACGATGGCTGAACTGGGGTCTTCTCTTGGAACTGAGCTCTGGTTCCTACAGACCCACGATGGGTGTTGCCTCAATTTCCCTTGTGTGTTTTAGGATTAAACCCTTGGGGCTCGGGCCAGGGATGGGCTGTGTATTTTAGGGGTGAGTCACCCGGTGAATGACACTGCGTTTGGGGTGCAGAGCTGACAGGGGAAAGGATTTGGGGTGCTCTGTATGGGGGGCATGAGGGGAGGCAACATGGGTGCAGGATGCTCTGGGCACAGGGGTTTGTCCCACCTTTGAGGGTGGGGATGCACTGGGGCATGGGATTGGGATGGGGATGCATCGGGGTGCAGAACTGATGGATGCATTCGTGTGTGGGATGGGGGGCATTGCCATTGGCATGCATCAGTGCACAGGGTTGGGATGGGGATGCATCAGGATAAATTGGGGCACAGGATTGGCGTTGGGATGCATTGAGGCTGGGATACAGGATTGGGCTGCATCGGGGCTCGGGATTGGGATGGGGACGCATTGGGGTGTGGGTTTCGGATACATCAGTGTGCAGGGTTGGGATGGGGATGCATCGGGGTGCAGGATGGAGATGCATCAGGATAAACTGGGGCACAGGATTGGGGTTGAGATGCAGGACTGGGATGGAGATGCATTGGGGCGTAGGATTGGGGTGCGGGATGGGGATGCATCATCCCCCTGGCTCCAGCAGTGCCGTGCCGCAGCGTTTGCTGGCAGCAGCGCCGGGCAGCCTCACAGAAAGGCTCCTTTCTCATGCGGAGGGCTGAGCACTGGTTTTGTGGTCCTCTTAATATAGTCCTCCCTGCTGCTGAAACAGCGGCTTGGTGTTTGTGGGGTGTTTGCAGACGTGCTGTGTGGAGGGGACGGCCCGAAACTGGGCGAGGGCTGGTGGAAAACACTTAACTGAAAGGCAATGAGGGCAAAAGAAGGGGAGCGGGAACCTCAGCTTTTGAGAAATGCAATTAATTTTTTTTCATGCTTCTCACTTCAAACATAATTTTTCATCTCGTCCTCTCCCAACAAACAGCTCATGGTGCCTTTTTCCATCCATCCTTTTTTGCGGGAGGAAGGGGGGCCAGGAGGGGGGTATTTGGGTGATATTTTTTGATAAGCCAAAGCACAGCCTAGTGTAGCCCAGCCAGCGCTGGGACGTCTGCTGTCACTTGGATTGATTTTTTTTTTAATTTTTTTTTTCCCCCTCCTACTTTCAAGGGGAGTGAACTGGAGGCTTTTGGGACAGTAGGGAGGAATTTAGAGCACCGCAAGGTTTAGTGGGGTATGTGCAGAGATCTGCTTGCTCCAATGAGAGCCTGAACCACTCCTGGGATCTCCAAATAATAATATCAATTATTTATTTTGGTGATGTTAGGAAAAGGGGAAAAAGTCCCCAAAAGATCAAAACCTCCAGGTGAAGCAGGAGGCAAACAAAATCACTTAAATATTGAAATCCTAATGGTTTAGGAGCTCTGTAAAAGGAACAACTTTAAAAAAAATAATTACATTATTGAAATTTATAGTGAAGCACGGGGTATATTTCTTGCATTGCCCCTGCCAGGGACTCTCATTTGTGCTTGAAGCAATAGGAAAACTAGAAAACAAAGTGCGATTGTGCAAACACTTAATCAGGAGCTGCGTGCGTGTGAAACCCTTCGAAGCAGCGAGGTCTTTGAGCCATTTGATAACCGGCAGCAGCATGCATGAAATCTCTACCCCTTCCAGCCAGAGACTGACTGGTTTGGTGTGTTGTTGAGCCCCTTGTTTTTTTGTTTTGGGTATGGGTGACCCTTAAATAACTTACTTTGAACCTTTCAGCAGTGGTCTTGCTTTAAAAATATATTTTGTATTTTTTTTTTAAAATGTATAAAAAAGGGTGTTCTGCAAAGACTGTAACTAAAAACAAGCACCTGTCTTGGATGTTAGCATTGAGTGTTGCAGAATTACAGCACAAGTATTGCATTATGGAAGCATTGCAGGAAAAAAACCCTAGAAATTAAGCTGAAGGGAGCGTCCAGGGGGATGGGAATTGATCTCAGCCACTTCCAGCTGCCCGATAACCCTGCTGTCTTCCTCACCTTCCTCCAGCATCTCTGACATCTTGCCCCCCCGCCCCGTGCTGCTTCTCCTCTGGGGATGGAGGTGTCTCTCCCTGCCTCCCATGCCCTGGGGAGGAGCATGACCTCCCCATGCCCGCCTGGCGAGGCGAAAGAGGTATTTTGGCAATGCCGAGCCTCTCTCGGCAGGGCGAGACCAGAACCTGTCCGGCTGCATTTCCCCTGCGCATCCCATCAGGTTTCCTCCCTTGGGTTGGAGCCGAGCCACAGGCCCAGCGGCTGGGCCGCTCCCTGCTCTGTGATGCATCATCTTGTGAGCCATGTTCGCTGGCCAAGGGTCTGTAGGTGGCTGGGCTGAGGCTGGGCAATTCATAACACCAGTGGCACAGATGAAATGGAGATGGTTTTAACCCATAGCTTTGTTTCTCCCCCCTCTTTTGCAGGTGATTGAGGACTTCTACAACCGTACCTGGCTGTACCGATATGAGGAGCCCATCAGCCCTGCCACCCTCACCACGCTCTGGTCCCTCTCCGTTGCCATCTTCTCTGTTGGGGGCATGATCGGATCCTTTTCCGTGGGGCTCTTTGTCAATCGCTTTGGACGGTGAGCACTGAGTGTGGTGGACCCTGATGGGGAGGGGGGAGGTTGTACAGCCTTACCCCACCCCAGCATCCCAAGGACACCTCCCTCCTGCCAAGAGCTGATGTTTGGGTTCTCCTAAGACCCCTTCAGCCCCTCCAACCCCCTGTGGTCCTCATCACCCTCCTCCCTTCCCTCCCCAGGCGCAACTCCATGCTGATGTCCAACATTCTTGCCTTCGTGTCTGCTGTCCTCATGGGCTTCTCCAAGATGGCTTTCTCCTTTGAGATGCTCATCCTTGGCCGTTTCATTATTGGCCTCTACTCCGGCCTCACCACTGGTTTTGTGCCCATGTACGTGGGTGAGGTGTCACCTACTGCACTGCGGGGCGCGTTGGGGACCTTCCACCAGCTTGGCATCGTCTTGGGCATCCTCATTGCGCAGGTAAGTGCCAGAGAACCGGCTAGGGGGTTCCCCCATCTTTGCTGATATTCATTGGGGTCTGCAGGGGATGGGGTGTAGTGCAGCAGCGCAGAGCGTTGCCCGTGCTGTGGATCTGCATGGTCCTTCAGTAGGAGCTGGGGCTAGAGGGATGGACCTGGAGCTCAGCAGGAGCAGGAATTCTGGGAGATCTTAAGGTTTGGGATGGGCAGCATCATGATATGATGCCTGTGGGCCACCTGGAAGAAACACAGCTGTCTGGTGGGTGTCCAAGCCTGTAGTGCACCCGTGAGCAGCAGAATTGAGTCCAACTTGAGCTGGGAAAGGGTGGCTCAACCCCTCTTGTCCTCAGGTGTTTGGTTTGGACTTGATCATGGGAAACGACTCACTCTGGCCACTGCTCCTGGGGTTCATCTTCGTCCCTGCCCTGCTGCAGTGCATCATCCTGCCCTTTGCCCCCGAGAGCCCCCGCTTCCTTCTCATCAACCGCAATGAGGAGAACAAAGCCAAGAGCGGTGAGTGACCCCCGTCACGGAGCTCATCCCACCATGCAGAAGGGTCCTCAACTCCTGACTCCATGTCTTCCCCTTAGTCCTCAAGAAGCTGCGAGGCACAACGGATGTCAGCAGCGACCTCCAGGAGATGAAGGAGGAGAGCCGGCAAATGATGAGGGAGAAGAAGGTCACCATAATGGAGCTCTTCCGTTCCCCCATGTATCGCCAGCCCATCCTCATTGCAATTGTCCTGCAGCTGTCCCAGCAGCTTTCGGGGATCAACGCGGTGAGTTTTGGAGGGGAGGAGGCAGATGCTGCAGGCTCGGCTTTTTTCACCCGGAACTTGGGTTGTGCTGGTTCCAGGTCAGCATCATGTGGTGGGTTGATGCCAGACCTGACATCCCTGCCCTTTGTAGGTCTTCTACTACTCCACCAGCATCTTCGAGAAGTCTGGCGTGGAGCAGCCTGTCTATGCCACCATCGGCTCTGGCGTGGTGAATACGGCTTTCACAGTTGTTTCGGTGAGTTTTGGCCTGCTAAGCTCTCACCAGGGAAGGTGGAGAGAATGGGGCTTTCTCTCAGACTGAGGATGTGCTGATGGACACGTGTCTCCATCCGACAGCTCTTTGTGGTGGAACGAGCCGGACGCAGGACCCTCCACCTCATTGGCCTGGCGGGGATGGCGGGATGTGCGGTGCTCATGACCATTGCCCTGACGCTGCTGGTGAGGAGTGGGCGGTGAGGGGATGGGTGGGCTGGGATGGGAGGAGGTCCTGTGTGCTGCCCCTCACTGTGGTGGCTTGGAGGGGGGAGGTCTGGTTGGAGAGGAGGAAGGACTTGTCCTGCTAGAGATGATGGCTGAGCGGTCCCCGCTGCCCACATCTCTCTTGAGGTCCCAGAAAGCCAATCTCTGATCTGGAGAAACCTCATGGCTCCTCTGCCAGCACCGCGCTGACTTGAGTCTCATCATCTGGGATGGCCAGATGGTTTGTCCCCCTTCACCAAACCAACCTTCTTTCTCTCTCCCTTGGCCTAGGACCAAATGCCCTGGATGTCCTACCTCAGCATTGTGGCCATCTTTGGCTTTGTGGCCTTCTTTGAGATCGGCCCAGGCCCCATCCCTTGGTTTATTGTGGCAGAACTGTTCAGCCAAGGCCCTCGTCCTGCTGCCTTTGCTGTTGCTGGACTGTCCAACTGGACCTCGAACTTCATTGTGGGCATGGGCTTCCAGTACATCGCGGTAATCATCTCCTGATGCTCTTGGTGGGAACATGGTTGGGGATGCCAACCTGGCACTGGTTGGGTTGTGTGACTTCTGTTGAGCCCTAAAAGCTGGACTGAGATAGTTTGGTTGGGTGAACACGCCTGGGGAGGAGGGATGGGGCCAGGATCTAGGGAAGGAGCAGGGAGTTGGACTTGATGATCCTTATGGGTTCCTTCCAACTTGAGATATCTATGAAAGGGAAGGAGAAACCAGGTCCTGGACCATCCTGGCAGGTGGTCACCAGATGGTCCTTCAGCTGTGGTCCATCACTCCACTCCTGGGAGCAGTGATGGAGCACCATCTCCATCCGCGCACTCACCCCTTCCTCCTCTTTTCTCCTTCCTAGCAACTCTGCGGCTCCTACGTCTTCATCATCTTCACGGTGCTGCTCGTCCTCTTCTTCATCTTCACCTACTTCAAGGTGCCAGAGACGAAGGGTCGGACCTTCGATGAGATCGCCTCGGGTTTCCGGCAGGGGGGAGCGAGCCAGAGCGACAAAACCCCAGATGAGTTTCACAGCTTGGGTGCCGACTCCCAGGTCTAACCCGCCCGTGGCTCCGCCCGGCCCCGCCCGGCCGCCCACCTTCTCTCCTGAGTTTTGGTTTTATTTTTTAACATGCTTCGTACAGAGACCAGGACGGAGGGAGCGGGGGGGCGGCTCTTGCGCAGACACCCCTCTTCCAGACTCCCCCACTGGTTTATCGGGGACAGACTGACCTATTTTATTATTTTGGGGGGTTGTGGTTTTTTGTTTTGTGTTTTGTTTTGGTTTTTTTTTTTTTTTCTTTCCTACTAGGAATGATTTTTTTTGGTCTTTTTTTTAGCTGGTTTCGCGTCCAGGATTTCAAAGCCCATAGATGTTTTACAAACCAACCACGCAGCCTCCGCCAGCAGGAGGACGGCTCCCATTTTTAATGACGCGATAGGTTTATTTAACGAGAAATCACGTAGTGGAAGTTTTTAAAGCTGGAAACTTTTTTTAACGTTCTAATTGTAGAAAAAAAAAAAATCATGTAAATTGACTAAATCTAAACCAATGATTTTTTTTTATTTAAAGAAAAACAAGTCATTTTTTAAAGCAGTCTAACTGAGTTCAAGCCCCCGGTGGGTTTGCGGAGGGGGATTTCCCAGTGCTGAGGCCGGAGCAGTTGGAAAGGTCGCTGTCCCGCAGCAGGGTGCAGAGCGCTGTCTCCTCTCCTCTGCCTGAATTTCATCCAGGAGGGGAAAAGGGGAGGGGGGTGTCTCT